>JAHRHZ010000013.1:44172412-44299264 GCA_024137785.1 Ginglymostoma cirratum
GCGCTCAGTTCACAACAAACAACTGCACCTCCCAGTCGCGAACCATTTCAACTCCCCCTCCCATTCCTCAGATGACATGTCCATCCTGGGCCTCCTGCAATGCCACAGTGATGCCACCCGAAGGCTGCAGGAACAGCAAATCATATTCAGCCTGGGAACCCTGCAGCCCAAGGGCATCAATGTGGATTTCACAAGCTTCAAAATCTCCCCTCCCCCAACCGCATCCCAAAACCAGCCCAGCTCATCTCCACCTCCCTAACCTGTTTTTCCTCTCACCTCAAGCCACACCCCCATCTCCTATCTACTAACATCATCCCACCTCCTTGACCTGTCCGTCCTCCCTGGACTGACCTATCTCCTCCCTACCCACCTACCTACACTCACCTTTACTGGCTCCAGCCCTGCCTCTTTGACTTGTCTGCCTCCTCTCCACCTATCCTCTCCTCTATCCACCTCCCCCTCTCTCCCTATTTATTTCAGAACCCTCTTCCCCTCCCCCATTTCTGATGAAGGGTTTAGGCCCGAAACGTCAAGTTTTCCTGCTCCTATGATGCTGCTTGACCTGCTGTGTTCATCCAGCCCCATGCTTGTTATCTCAGATTCTCCAGCATCTGCAGTACCTTTTATCTCTCATGTACAACAGAAAGTGGGTTATTAATAGAGCCAAAGCATAATAGTGCAGACGCTGGAAATATTAGAAATACATAGATCCAGATACACTTAATGGAGACAAAAATGGAGCGAATAAAATTTCAGTGGCGAATTCTTCAGATTTGGAAAAAATCAAGTAATAAATAAGTGAATTTGGGAAGGGGGTGTGGGGTAGGATGGGAGTATATGAATAGCAACTAAAGGTATCTGACAGTGAGGAAAGCAGAAGAGATTAAGCGACAAAGAGCTCAATGTATGACCTAATAGAAGAATATCAGGAAGAGAAACAAAATATGCCTGGAGTTGTGAATGGTTACATCTCAAACAACTGTTCTGACTAAAAAAAAGGGAAACAAGAAACAAAACCAGCAACGAGAAAGGAAATAAAATTGGGAAAAGAAAATCGCTGAACTCAAATGTTGAATCAACAAGGTATGTGGTGCCATGCCAAAAATGCTGTCCCTCAGGCTTGTGTTGTGATTCATTGGAAAATTAGCAGGTCAAGGTAGCAAGATCAGAGTAGGGTTTTCGTGGTACAGTGGCAGTGTCCCTACTATTGAACCAAAGGTCCATGTCTCATCTACCCCAGAAGTGTGTAAAAACAGCTGATTTTTCTAATCAACCTGTTCAGAGTGGGAGCAATTAGAATGTAGAATTAAAGTGATAGCGGAGTGGAAGCCTAAGGTCACTAAATGAAGATATTCTGGAAAGCAATCACTTGAACAGTGTTCACCCTCCCTAACATGGAGAAGAGCACAATGTGAGCAGCAAATATAACATACTGATTTGAAAGAACAAGTAAATTGCAGTTTCATCTGGAAGGAATGTTTGATGCCAAGGAGGAAGGAGATAAAGGAGCATATAGTACATCTCTTGCTCTTGTGTAGAAAAGTGTCATGGGAAGGGAATGAGCTAGGATGTCACAGAGAGAACAGTGGTTTTGAAATGCTGAAAGAAGGGGACAGGGTGAGATGTTAGGTGTTAGAAGTGACTTGAAGGTGGCAGAAATGACAAAGTATCCATTGAATTCAAAGGGGTGGGGAAACGAACCTCATTCGAGACTGAAGGAAGAGGTGTCAGAATTGAAGAGGTTCTACTATAATTAGAACAGGAATGAAGACAGGGAAACTGCAAGGGAGATTTGAGGAAACAGGACGTGAGAAATTTTTACTGAAGCTAGTGGATTCATAATGAATATTGACTGACAACTATATACAAAAATCAAAACAGTAAAGGACGAGAAGAATCAAAGATGGACCATGTGAATGTGACAGACTGGTAAAAGAAATTGAAAGCAAAGTTGTTAAAAAGTAGTAAGTCAGATAGTCCAGATAGAAGTCTCAGAGTGGATTGAGGGGAAAGAGCAGATTAGTAGTATTTGGACTTCCAAGGTATTTGACAAGCTACCTCATAAGTATTTAAGTCATAATAGCCCATGGTGTTAAAGGTAGTATATTGGTATGGATAGGGAATTATCTTATGAACAGGAAACAGCTTGTATCCTATTGGTACCATTTCCAATTTAGCAATCTGTAACTAGTGGGGTTCCACAGCAATCATTGCTGAGACCGCAACTGTTTACAATATATATATAGTGACTTAGGTGAAGTAAGCAAATGTACTCTTGTCAAATTTGCAGACAACACTCAAATAGGTGGAAAGGCTGGTTGCAAAGGGACACAAACTGTTTACAGAGAGATATTGAAAGGTTAAATCATTGGACATAAAATTGACAAATAGAGTATAATGTAGGAAAATAAATTTCTTTTTGGAAAGATCAAAAGAACAGTAACAAAAACAAATTGCTGGTGAATCTCAGCAGGTCAGGCAGCATCTGTAGGGAGAAAAAAAAGCAGAGTTAGTGTTGAGTCAGTGACTCTTCACTCAGTTCTGTAGGAGGGTCATTGGACTCAAAACATTAATTCTGCTTTCTCTCCACAGATGCTGCCAGACCTTCTAAGTTTGCTGGCAATTTGTTTTTATTTCAGATTGCCAGCGTCCGCAGTTTGTTTTATTACAAAATAACAATTTTAAAAAGAGAAAAACTGCAGACACAAGGGACTTGAATATTTGTGCATGAAACGTAGAAAGTCAGCTCACACGTGTAGCAGATAATCAGGAAGAGTATTGGAATGTTGGTCTTCATTTCGAGAAGGTTGAAGTATAAGAGTAGGGGAGTCTTACTACAACTGTACAAGGCGCAGGGGAGACCACATCTGAATTCTGTCAGCAGCTTTGGTGCTCTTATATAAATAATGATATCATTCAATTTGAGGCAGTTCAGAGAAGGTTCATTAGGGTGATCCCTGGTATGGATTGAGCAACTGTCTTTAGGAGCAAAGGCTAAAAAGGTTGAAACTATTCACTGGGATCTCATTTAAAGATTTAGGATTCTTAAGGGGCTTAAAAGAGTAAGACCAGAGAGGATGGTTCCCCTCATGGGAGAGTCTAGGACCAGGTGTCAGAATTAAGAGGCACGAATTTAAGACTGAGATGAGCAGGAATTTATTTTCTTAAGAGGTTGAGTGTCTTTGGAACTCTGCCACAGAGCTGTGGGAGCAGACTCCTTGTTTATATTTAAGGTTGAAGTAGATGGATATATTCTTGATCAGTAGGTTATGGGGAAAGGGCAGGAAAGTGGATGTGAGGAATGTCAGATCGGCCAAGAGCCCATTGAATGGCAGAGGAGGCTTGAGGGCTGAACAGCCTGCTCTCGTTTCTGTTTCTTATGATTTTAAATGGAACAAAGAATATTCCACTTGCCTCACAAAAAGTCAGGCATAGCTACAACCAATAACGGTACCCATAACAGCACCTTTTATTTGAAGGAAGTGAGTGGAGTTGAAGCAGTGGCTGTTAATGTGAACACATTTAGCCTGGTGCAGGATGCTGGTGGATGGGAACCGTTTGGGCATCTTACAAGGAAATAGCTCTCAGACTGTTTTGTTGGGGAAGGTGTATAATGATTGAGCATGCATGGTTAAAGGAAATTAGTGGGGACCTGGAATCTGTTAAACTAAGGAGGAAAAGTCACAGACGTGGGTTGAAAGAGACTGGACGAGAGAAGAATGGACAAGAAAATGGTTAAGAGCCCCAGTTCAATTTAATTTGTGTGGAGTTAGCTGGATTGGCAATTGTGTTGAAATTTTCTTTCAACTGTTGCACAGGAAGGATCTACTAAATAATTTTTAGTGATCACTTACAGTACTGTTGTAAGTGAATGGCTAGGCAAGGAAAACCTGGCTTTGGCCATGAGTTTTTTCTAAGTCAAATAGCATGACAATACTCACTTGAGCGGTTTACATGAAAAAAATAACTACTAAGAATGGTACTGTTTCTCTCCACACATTCTGCCTGACTGACTGAATATTTCCAACATAAGTAGTATTTCGCTTCTGTATCGCTACTTAAAGGACTCTGGAATCCATATAATTATACACAAAGAATGAGTGCATTCAGGCAAGGACAGAAATGGGAAAGAAAACCTCAAAATAAAGTTAACACAGAACTTGTATAAATTGGATATTTTATTGCTGTCTGATATGAATAGGTAGCAAACACACAACTGAACCATTTTCAAAATTTTATTAGAAAAAAAGCAATCACCAGTATTTCACAGAATCTAGTGTAGTTATGCAAATGATGGGGCAGTAAAATGAAAGGACAGAGTGAAGACTTCTTCCTGCAAAAATCCCAGCTGCAGTTCAGTCCACTGATGAATGAGCATTTATTATAGTAATTTAATTGGTTTTATAAAATGAAAACATACAAAAAGGGGGCAAAAAAGAAAATCTACATCCAAGAGAACCTAGGATACTCTCATTCCTAATATTATGAGCGAATGCATGATTCATCAAGAATACAAAGCCAAACTATACAGAAACATTTATTCACTGTCTTTCAGAAGCTGGTTAGTGAAATGACTGGTTCATAGCAGCAGTTCTTGGTGGACAATTCGGGAAGGAGCCAAAAGAACAAGATTCAAACAGCAAAACCAGGGTGAGAAATTATGGAGGAAACCAAAACAAAGTAAGATAACTGAAGAAAAAATGATTTTAAGAGTTTCTTGTCTCTACGTGGCCTCTACTTTTTTATGTCATATTAAGGATTAACTAAGACAATTGCTAATGCAAACAAAACTGAATGTTCACAATTTGTAAATCAGATCTGGTTAATTCTTCATTTGAGGTATAAAAATCTACACAAAATTAAAGTTATCATAATTGTGGTATTAATTTTTTCATCAATTCTGTCCCTGTTAAATAGATTTTTATTCATAAAAAAGTGATTTAAATGCATGTTTGATATATACTCGTTGTACTCTTGCTCTGATATTATGTAATATTTGTTACCATGGAGAAAACAAAATGTTGAGATATTTTGGGCATTTTGGGGGAAGAACCCCAAATTCAGACAATACAACAATTGTGCAATTAAATTACAATGATATACTTACTGACACAAAAAAGTGATACATATAGGGACCACTTCCTAGATTAAACCATATTTGCTTAATGAACAGTGCAAGTACGTTCATTGAGATTTAAACAATCTTGTCAGCCCCACTTTCCCCTTTTTAATTCAGTTAGAAACAATGTAAACATCAGTGTGCACAGTTTCTCCAAAGTCTGTAGTCTCAAACCATGAAGGAGGAATGCGGTACTATGAACAAAAGGTTTTGTATTGAACATCCTTCAAAATGAGTCCACACGCTCAGAGGAGGAACCTATTAGCTGCTAAAGTAAAAGTTCATTTTAAGTACAAATCTAGCAGTAAGGTGCACAGAGGTAGCCCATTAAATCTTCAGAGCTGATCCATCAGAAAACCTCAGGGAGCGTGACATTACGTAGAATCCACTGTTGTGAGCGGCTCCCATTGCAATCTTTCATGGTGGGTACCTGGCTGTCTGCTTCTGTAGATTTATCCAAGCACTGGTTGCTGTTCACATGTACCAGTGTCAGCTTCTGGGAGAGGGGCAAAATAAATTTCAATTACCCTCAGATCTATTGCAATTATTTAAAAAAGGCATTCAAACAACTACTTATGGAGGTACTTTAAGCTAAGCACTATAAAGTGGGAAAATTTGAGTGCTTAATTCGGAAAACGTAAGAGAAACAGAAGTGGTTAAGTCACGAGGGGTCATGGCTAAATGATCTTGCATTTAGATATACTAAAGACCAAGACCTGGCACTTAATTTTAAAAGTCTTCAAAGTGATAAGGGAACAACCAAAGGGGAAAAGAAAGATCAAAGAAGAATATTAACTAACAGTTCAGTAGAGGAGACCGTTAAATGAAAAAGGCAGTGATAAATCCATCCCCAATATCAGCAAACTCAGGCCAGACAAGTATGACTTTTAAATGAATTATCTTGTTAAAAGTCAAAATGAAAAAAGTGACTTCTATAAAATTTGCAGGGAGAGAGAAGATGGGTTTCAATTATGCGGTCAAAGGGCAATGGAAATTCACAAGTATAGCTGAGCATCCAAAAATAACAGCAAAATGAAAAGTAAAATACAAAAAGTGAGAAGATTTAAGCACAAAATAGCAAATAACTTGTGTAATTACATCTTCCAAAGT
Source organism: Ginglymostoma cirratum (assembly GCA_024137785.1). Taxonomy (NCBI): domain Eukaryota; kingdom Metazoa; phylum Chordata; class Chondrichthyes; order Orectolobiformes; family Ginglymostomatidae; genus Ginglymostoma; species Ginglymostoma cirratum. The sequence goes on from JAHRHZ010000013.1 coordinate 44,178,642, forward strand.
ATCTGTAAAGATGAGAGAAAAAAGGAAACACCTAAGCAAAATCACCAACTTTGGAAATCCTAGAAAATTTGAAAGAAATTTCATGGATTCAATGGTATTTGCCTCAAAGTGCTGACAGAATATGGATAAAACTTTTGTGTTGATGGTTATCATCAATGACAGATTTGGAGAAATAGCTAGGAAGTTGGAAACATCACCTGATATTTTAATACTTCAGCTTCTCCCAAACTAACATCTCCATCCTCACTCTTTGTCTGTGTTCCAATGAAGCCCAATGTGAAGACTAGGAATAGCACCTTATCGATCAATTCAGCACTTAATACACTTTTGGAACCTATTTTGTCTCACTTATCTGAGAACCTTCAGTAATTTTTTTCTTGTTCATTCCTCAATGTTGAATAGCATGTATCGTGAGGGCAAGAGTGCACACGTGGGTGAGAGTGAGCGTGAATAAGAGTACAAGAGAGAGACAAGAACGCTCAGGAGAGTTATTCAGAAGAGATGGTGATGATCTGAGAACAGGGGAATAGATGTGCTGGATGGAAATGAGGGCAGAAAATGGAGGAATGAAGTCCAGAATAAGTGATAATTGATCAGTGGCAATGTCACTGGCCTAGTAATACAGAAGCCTAAGTGAATGCTTGGGGTCATGGGTTGCAATCCCATTGTGGCAACTGGTGAAATTCAAATTCATTAAACCTAAATGGTTCATTATCCCCTTTAGGGAAATAAATTTAGTATCCTTACATATGATCCGAAATGCACAACAATGTCGTTGAGCATTAACTGCCCTCTGAAATGGCCTAGCAAGCCACTGAGTTCAAGGGCAATTAGGGGTGAGCAGCAAGTGCTAGCTTAGCACAAATGCTGGCTTGCCAGTGATACCTACAATCCATGAAAGAAGAAAGTGCCCAGATTATTCAGTAGCTGGGCAGAGATTGCCAAGAAAACTTTCTTGTAAACTTTTGTGCACATAACTCTTCAGAGCTAGCAAGTGGAACAGAGCACAGAATAATCAATTTCCTGGGCCAGAACAGGACATTGTGCCTATGGGAAAAGCTATGTGGAGGTGGTGTTGGATTGGGATGGACAAGATCAGAGATCACACGGCACCAGGTTATAGTCCAACAAGTTTATTTGGAAACACAAGTGTTCGGAGTCTTACTCCTTCTTCAGGTGTTAGTGAGACAGGTAGTATCAGACACAGAATTTATAAGTAAAAGGTCAAAGGGTCATACCACTAATGAGGGTGGACTAAACAAACCTAAGACGCTGTTAAATCTTTAATCAATTAGAAGGTTTTAATTCATTAATATGTATACGTAAATCCCCAAATTCCTTTGAAGTCACTGCCCTGACAGAACTAAAGATTTCATCAGTGTAAAGAAGAAGTGACATTTTAGGTCAGACAATGCATGTGAGATATGAGGCCTTGTTTAAGAATCTGTTTGCGTTTTGATTTGGAGTCAGTAACAGGAATTTATGAAACGCCACATTGACTGACTGTCTATAAATTGGGTGCCTTTTGAACAAAGTAGAACGTATCTGTAAATACAAATGTCACACTACAGGTGACCACACACACACACACACTCTCTCTCTCTCTCCCCCCCGCAACCCCAAGCACAGAATCTCTCTTTCACTCTCCCTCCCCCGCGCACACAGACACACTCGCGAATTTGTAATAGCAGATACATTCTACTTTGTTCAAAATGCACACAATGTATAGACAGGCAATATGGCATTTTATAAATTTCTACTTTAGGAATAAAACCAGTCTGACTCCAAACCAAAACACAAACACATTCTAAAACAAGGCCTCACATCTAACATGCATTGTCAGACCTAAGATTTCACTGCTTCTTCACCCTGATAAAACCTTTAGTCTTCTCAGGGCAGTAACTTCAAAGGAATTTGGGGATTTACACATACATAGTAATCAATTAAAACGTCCTAACTGATTAAAGATTTAACAGCATCTTAGGTTTGTTTAGTACATCCTTATCAATGGTGTGACCCTTTGATCTTCTACTTACAAATTCTGTGTCTAATACCCCTCACTCACTAACACCTGAAGGAGGAGTAAGACTCTGAAAGCTTGTGTTTCCAAATAAACCTGTTCGACTATAACCTGATGTCAAGTGATTTCTGACCTTTTCTTGCAAGCACAAGAGATGAGGCGGAGGACCCTGTGCTTCTAAATTAGCACAAGAGAGAATGGGGACAGTATCTTCATAAAGAGTAGGAGGGTGGAATGGGGTCAGCAGCATCTCAGACAGTGAGAGAGTGAGTATGGGACTGCAGCTTCATAAAGGGAAGTGCAGATCCTCGTGAGAAAGGCAGTGGCAGCAGAAGATTAAAACCAGAACAGAGTTCCATCTTCCTGTTTCTATCAGAGCCAAAGTGTGATGTCACAGGAAAACAGGTACATGGCTGGTGGCAATTCTTCTATGTCACTTCTGATTGAAAATAATTGACCAATCAGATGACATTATTGCAGCTGGGAAAACAGTTGGGAAATACATAAAATATTCACTATCCAAATGAATTAAATGGAATAAATATGACTGGGCAGGTGATGTGTTGTAGCTGTAGTATGTGGGAATTGGTGGACGCTAGTGCAATCTACCGTAACCACATTTGTAGCAAGCGTTGGCTACTCAAGGAACTTTGGCTCCGAGTTGATGAGATGGACTCTGTTGACACTGCAATACATAAAGGTGTAGGACAGGCACCTGGACATTGTTTTAGGAGGTAGTCACACCCCCTAGATTAATTGCATCAAATTTGGTCTGAGGTCACGGACAGAGGGGTGTGACTGCGAGAAGCACAAACAGTGATCCAGAACTTAGCTTTGGAGGAGCCCTAAGCCAGTGCCTTTTCCAAAGAGGAATGCAAATTCTTGATCCCAATGTGGATAACAGCTCAGACAACAAGGACGATGCTAACTGAGAGCAGCAGCTTCTAAGCAAGAAATAGCATGCTAGACTCCACATGAGCTATGATTATTGACACCAGTTCTGAGATTTCCACAGTTGTGAAAACTGTTTCCACACACCACAGTTCTTCAGTTAATGGAATTTAGTTTCAATTCAGCTACGACCTGAACCTGTGAGAATGGAACTTGGTCTGTTTATTTAAATTAATTTTAACCTTGTTTAATACTATTTCCTTAAAGTAGCTAACACAGTACTTGGAAAAACTAAACTAAAATTTTGTTTGTGAGCTAAAGATTTCATGGAAAACACTTACTACAGGATCATGCTCCCAAAGCTGATTCCCTTTCAGATGATGGCACTTCAACATCATGATAGGACCATTAAGCTTGGAAACATCTAGGCACAAGTCATCAGTTCTAATTTCCTTGTTTGCAGTGTAGGAAAACACCTAAAGAGTGAAAAAGAGTACTATTAAGCCTATAAGCAAAATAAAATTTCATATGTAGAAAATACACTATTGCTATAATTAAAAATAAAATTCAGCTAATTAATTTTACTGATAAAGAATGTTTTCTTCACCACCCCTCCAACCTCCAGTCAGGAGACCATACAGTTATCTGAAAAAGAAGAATGTGTAGAGCCATGGGCAGAAAGCAGGGGAACGCTGCATTGTTCATTTGGAGAACCAGCATAGATGTGATGGGCTGAATGGCCCTTTCTATCCTCTAAAAGTTCTGTAATTCTATGATTGAGGAAATGCCTCAACTGTATTGATGACCAAATAACAAGCTTGAAGCAGACAGCATTAATGCGCTACAAGCCACAATCCTCCTAATAGAGTCATAGAGTAGAATCTTAGAGTAATACAGCATGGAATCAGGCCCTTTGGCACAAACTGGTCCATGCTGACCATGATGCCCACTCAGTTAGTTCCAATTGCCTGCATATGGTCCACATCCCTCTAAACCCTTCTCAACTATACACCAATCCAAATGTTTTTTTAAATATTGCTATCATACTTGCCTCAAATCGCTCTCTCTGGCAGCACATTCCACATATGCACCACTCTCAATGTGAGGAAGTTGCCCCTCAGGTCCTTCTTAAATTTCTCCATCTCACCTTAAACCTATGCCCTCTAGTTTTCAATTCCCCATCCCTGGGGAAAAGACTATATGCATTGATCCTATCTATGCCCCTCATGATTTTACACACCTCAATAAGGGCACCCCACAATCTCCTATGGTCCAAGGAATAAAGTCCTATCCTGGCCAACCTTTCCCTATAATGCAATGATTCACTATATTTATTAGTGAAGGAAAAGGGTTTCTCCATAATATAGATACATTTTTCCGTGATATTTTTGGATTGACAATTCACATTACTGGTTTACAGAATGTGCTTTGCTCCTTCACAAATTACCTATTACCCAGGCTTTGATATCTAGCCACCTTTTCCAATCTACACCCTTTCTCTCTCTCTCTCTCACACACACACACACAGACACTTTTATTTCAGGATTGTCACAACATATGCACCTTTGTTAGCCTGGAAGGTCCAAAGTTCACTAAATGCCCCAAGAAAAGCTAAACACAGCTTCTAAATTCATGCAGCCATTTGCAATGGGAACTTTGATCTAAAAATAAGGCCTTTCACAATATAAGTACTAGAGTGCTTCAGAATGTAGTTTGCAGTGCCAAACATAGTTCAGCAGTACAGCTGGTTGAGTACCTGCTTCTAAATAAAACAACCACATACTGATCTTCAAGACTTCTAATTACTCAAGTCAATCCAATTTCTGAACACTGACACAAGCATAAATAAACAAAAACCAACTCACCTGATTGCCTCCCATACCATGACAGTTAAATATTCCCACTTTCTCATTTTCCTTTCTTGCCATATTATCTAGGCATTGGTTTGTTTCCACATTTCTGATCTGAAAAAACGTAGTTTAATAACAAAAAAAAAAAAAAATCAGACTGCAGTCATCAATTAAGATATTTTGAAAGTTCACAGTCCCCTGGTCTCTCTTCTCGGTAAAACAGTTAGTGAATGATCTGCTCCAAACAGAAGATTCTAGGTTCAATTCTTGCTCTGTGCTAAATTAGCAGATCTCATTTACATTGGATTACTGCAGCTGGCCTCAACCCCTGGGCTAAGAAATGCCAAATTGGTGGTGTTTCTGCTGCTGACTACTGTGGAATGGCTCATGCTGGAAGTGTACAAGGAAAGGATAAAACTCAAATATAAGAGCTATGATTAAACAGCTTTCTAAAATTCACCACAATGGATCAAACATGAGAAAAGTCAGTCTAGGAAAAGGTAACCAAGACATCATGAAACTAACCACAGTAAGGAATAATGCCTTCAGGAATGAGAGAAAGAACTGACCAAAGGAAAGGAGCAAAGAAAGCATGGTAGGTTCTCGAATTGACGAAATATAAAGGTTGCTTTAAGAATTGCCTAAGATTTAAAGCTTAGTGTCATTTTCATTCTTCAGTTTAAAAATCAGTGCACAGTTTTCTACAATTGTTCTAAAGAAAATTTGTCATGTAAGAAAGTTTAGACCCATTTTAATGCTGTAAAGATAGAGCAAGTATAAGATTTTGGGGTAGATTTGTAGCTCGGGTTGTGGGTGTTGGGGTTGGTTGGCTCGCCGAGCTGGTTTGTTGTTCCGCAGACATTTCGTTACCGTGCTTGGTAACATCCTCAGTGCAGCCTCTGATGAAGCGTCAGTGTGTTTTCCTGCCTGGCTTTTAAACTCTGGGGTCCGTTGTGATGAATTGCCTCACTTCCGGGTTTCCTCCGTAGTGGAACGTATATGGGATCGAGTTCAATGTGTTTATCAGTAGTATGCTTCGTGGAGTGCCATGCTTCCAGGAATTCTCATGCTTGTCTCTGCGTAGCCTGTCCCAGTCGAAGTCGTGGTTCTCCTTGTCCACGTGGATTGAGATGAGTGAGTATTGGTCGTGTCTTTTTGTAGCCAGTTGGTGTTCACGTACTCTTGTTGTTAGTTTCCTTCCTGTTTGTCCAATGTAGTGTTTCTCGCAGTCTCTGCAGGGGATCTTGTAGATGACATTGGTCCTGTCCATGGCGGGGAGTGGGTCTTTAGTTCAGGTGAGCACTTGTTGTAGGATTGATGTGGGCTTGTGTGCCACTCTGATGCCCAGTGGTCGTAGAAGTCTTGTGGTGAGTTCTGACGTGCTCCTGATGTAGGGTAGTGTGATGTGTGTTGGGGCATGTAGGATCTTTCTGATGCTGTTCCTGTAGGCATCTCCTTACCCAATTCTTTGGATATCCATTATCCTTGAACACTTGGAACAGGTATTCTTCCTCCTCTTGGCGTAGTTCCATGTTGCTGCAGTGTGTTGTTGCCCTTTTAAATAGTGTTCGCACGCAGCTTCGTTTGTGTGCGCTGGGATGGTTACTATTGAAGTTCAACACCTGGTCTGTGTGTGTGGATTTTCGGTGTACTTTCGTTTGCAGTTCCCCATTTGTCTTGCGCTCTATCATGACGTCCAGGAATGGGAGTCGTTTGTTCTTCTCCTCCTCTCTTTTATTCTGGTGAAGGTGTTGTCTATGAGTTTGTGTGTCTCTTCTAATTTGGTCCGTTTAATGATGACAAAGGTGTTGTCTACGTAGCGTATCCATAGTTTAGATTGGATTTGCGGAAGGGCAGTCCTTTCCAGCCTTTGCTTCACTGCTTCTGCTATGAGTCCGGAGATAGGCGATCCCATGGGTGTCCCGTTGATTTGCTCGTATGTTTGGCCGTTGAAGGTGAAGTGGGTGGTTAGGCATAGGTCCAGTAGTTTAAGCGTGTTGTCCTTGGAGATAGTTTCACTGGGGTCATGTTCTTGTTCAAGTATTGTTGTCATTGTTTCCCTTGCCAGTGGTGTGTCTGTTGACGTGACTCGGGCGGTGACATCAAACGATATCATGGTCTCTTTGTCCTCTATCTTTATGTCTTTGATGGAGTTGAGGAATTCTTGGGCTGAGTGGATGGAGTGGGGTGATTTGTTGACTAGGTGCTTGAGTCTTCTTTGTAGTTCTCTGGCTAATCTGTGCGATGGAGTGCCTGGTAGGGAGACTATGGGTCTGAGGGGGACTTCCTGTTTCTGCACTTTAGGGAGGCCATAGAATCGGGGTATGTTGTTTCCTTCGGGTTTCATTCTTAAGAGGTCTGCTTTGTTGATCTGTCTTGTTTGTTTAAGTCTTGGATAAGCGTGTATAGGATTTTGTTGCCGAGTTGTGGTATCAGGTCAGTTCGTACTGGCCGGTATGTGTTCTCATCGGCAAGCAGTGCTTGTGCTTTGGAGATGTAGTCCTTTTTATTCATTATCGTTGTCATGCGCCCTTTGTCTGCAGGTAGTATAGTGATGTTCTAGTCCTTCTTTAATCTGTCCAGGGCTTGTCTTGTCAGAGAGGCTGCCTGATTTTAGCAGCTGGGAACATTGCAAAAGAATTAGCACAGTTAATTAAGTTGGGTAGTGGCAGGATAAAGGTGGTGGGTTCAGAAGGTTGATTATGGGCTTTGCCTTCTCAGAGCTTAATTGATAAGGTTATCGGCATCTCCTGGATCCCAGCCTGCTCAATGCAGCCCTTCTACTTTCTCAGGATGGGAAACCCCAACTTTTGCCTTTTATCTGTTGAAGATATGCTGATAAATGTGCACATCCAACATTTCCTTATTTTGTAGTGTAATCAGTGTATTAAGAAAAGAACAAATCTTTAACTACTGCTATCATTTGTCACATTTTACATACATATAGGAGGAAATTGTCATGCCGCATACCCATTATACTTTACGGAAATCTTGGTGACAATAATTTTGTAATATAAGTCTACGTAAAATCAACAGTACACAAAAATCCCTTGGGTTAGTAGGAAGTAGCATATCAAGGGATCTGTATTGGAACCTCTTATTTTCACTGTATCATTGATTTAGAAAGAGACACCGGAAGAATGCTATGAAAGTTTGAAAGTGATATCAAATTAGAAAACATGTAACGAAGAATGCAAGAAATTACAGGGAATGGAAAGACTGAGTAGAAGATTGCATAGATAGGTGACAGATGCGGACAAATGTGAAAACACATTGGGAAAAAAAGTGCAGCAAAAGGATACAGATCTCTGACAATGAAGGAGCAGCAAGGAAGTGATATTACGTTAGTAGGAGACAACTTAGGTTATTCTTGCAGTATTGGATGTAACTTTGGGCATTACTCCATGAAGGATGTCAGAATTATGTGGAGTAAACATGGCAAGTATTCGTGGGAATGGTGCATGAATGAAAGGTTATAGTTATGAAAAGGCTTGAAATAATTGAGGGAACAGAAATATCAAATAGAGATCAAATAAAATCATAGAATCCCTACTGCATGGAAGCAGGCTATTCAGCCTATTCAGTCCACACCGCCCGTCCAAAGAACATCCCATCCCGACCCATTCCCTACCCTATCCCTGCATTTTCCATGGCTATTCCACTTAGCTTGCACATCCCTGGACACTATGGGCAATATATCGAGGCCAATCCACCTAACCTGCACATCTTCAGACTGTGGGACTACCCGGAGGAAACCTACACAGGCATGGGCAGAACGTGCAAACTCTACACAAACAGTCACCTGAGCGTTTAAAGCTTTGAGAGGGAAGAGAGTGAAATTGTTTCGCAGGTAACTAAATGGGCAACAGAATGAATAAACAAAATCTATGAAAAGAATGAAAGTTAGAGAAGTTAATTAAAACTAACATGAGAAAATGAAATGTTACATTAAAACAGGCAAGAACATTACTTTAAAACATTTTTAAAAAGTTGAAAAATTAAAAATATAAAACATTGCCAAGGGCAATTGCATTAGATTTGAAAGAACTTCAGATGAGGAGCAAACAAATTGATAATATGCAAAAATCACTACAAAATATCAATTTTTATCATAATTCCACAATATCCGACAATAGCACTGCACATTAAAAAGTCAAATAATGGCAACAGGTCAGTGAAAAATGAGCACACATTAGTTTTGAAAAAAAATGTATTACTTAGAAAACTACAACCATTTTTAAAATTAAACTAGAACTTGTACCTCTCCCAAAGAGAAATAATGTCGTGGAATGTGAGAATCAGGGTAAACATTTTCCAGGTACCAAGAGAAAGGTTTACATGACAGCTTTTGTCTTAATGTTTTGCGTGCTGTTATATCTCCATATTCAACCTTGGTAACACCTGTTAAATTAGAATCAAAGTATTATAGATCATCAAACAAGTGACTCACTTGAAGACAATTCCATTCAAATGGCTAATTCATCTCCTATCCATCAATACTAACGGGCCTGTTGAATATTTCCAGGACTTATCTCTTTTGCTTCAGACTTTTAGCAGTGATGCCGTTTTGTTTTACTATTTATTAATTTTGAAGCAAAGTAACATTCAGATTATGTTTCAAATTTTGACATGAATTCAAAGAAAACAATGTCTAGATCATTGCCTTGGGCGAGACAAGGATTCTATTTTCATCTCTGCATTTTCATTCTAAAAGTTTTATTTCAAGGGTGAGTGGGTAGAGAGGGAGATAAGGCAGTGATCAATTTCTTCTGTAACTATCATGGTTCTTGTTTGAAATGAATTTCTCAGTTCAGGTCCCTCTGTTATTCTTGAAAAGATATAGGAGATAAGGACAAAAACACAAGGAATGAGTCATTTTTACAGTGTTTCATTTTCTTTAATACATTGTCAGTATACTAAAGGACTAATCCTGCATTAAATCTGATCTTTACTACAGCAAGCCTTCATGTAAAAAGAACCAGTGTAACACGATAGGAGCCTGGTCTTTTCCAATATAATCTCACTAATCAAGAACTGAAAATGAAAAGGCTCTTCTCATGCTGATAGAGATAAACTGAAGGCAACTAAAACTTTGAATAAAGTAATTCAATTTTGCTTTCTCATTTCCATTGAAATGGAAGGTTATAGTGTTACATATTGACAAGTATGGTAGGCTTCAGTTTATTTTTAAAAGTGGTCCTTATCAATAGTATTTGATTTTAAATTTTTGAGCCAAAGTGCTGGCTTTCATGTGCAGAATTCTTTTTATTCATTCATAGAATGTGGGCATCACTGGCTGTGCCAGCATTTATTGACCATCCTTATATGCCCAGAGAGCAGTTAACAGTTGACCTAGATAACAAGCGTAGGGCTGGATGAACACAGCAGGCCAAGCAGCATCATAGGAGCAGGAAAACTTGACGTTTCGGGCCTAGACCCTTCATCAGAAATGGGGGAGGGGAAGAGGGTTCTGAAGTAAATAGGGAGAGAGGGGGAGGCGGATAGAGGATGGATAGAGGAGAGGATAGGTGGAGAGGAGGCAGACAAGTCGAAGAGCCACAGTGATGCCACCCGAAGGCTGCAGGACAGCAAATCATTCAGCCTGGGAACCCTGCAGCCCAATGGTATCAATGTGGATTTCACAAGCTTCAAAATCTCCCCTCCCCCAACCGCATCCCAAAACCAGCCCAGCTCATCTCCGCCTCCCTAACCTGTTTATCCTCTCACCTAGCCCCTCCTCCCACCTCAAGCCCCACCCCCATCTCCTATCTACTAACATCATCCCGCCTCCTTGACCTGTCCGTCCTCCCTGGACTGACCTATCTCCTCCCTAACCCCCCACCTACACTCACCTTTACTGGCTCCATCCCCGCCTCTTCGACTTGTCTGCCTCCTCTCCACCCATCCGCTCCTCTATCCATCCTCTATCCCTACTTATTTCAGAACCCTCTTCCCCTCCCCCATTTCTGAGGAAGGGTCTAGGCCCAAAACGTCAAGTTTTCCTGCTCCTATGATGCTGCTTGCCCTGCTGTGTTCATCCAGCCCCACGCTTGTTATCACAGTTGACCTAATTACCACGGTCTGGAGTCACATGTAGATAAAGGACAGTAAGTTTGCCATTGTCACAGAGGACCACAGTCCACTCTCCGAGAGAGATGACTACAGGTGGTTTAACCCAAGGATACCCATGTGTCAGGCAAGGGGAAGAAATTGAGAAGGCGGAACCTTCATGGTCACCTCAGCTGGCACAGAAGGAATATATATAGCCACATGATCCAACATACTAAAAAAGTTTATTATCCTCTTTTTAAGGGAATCTGCTCTTAGGCTAGTACTTCATTTTCAAGGCATCAAGCTGTAACTCATGGATTACCATTGCAATTAGTACTCAGTCTTATTTATAATGTATAATAATGACTCTGAAAGGACTGACTGTACTATAGCCAAATTTGTTAATGATCCAATGATAGTTTGTATCCTCAGAGCTTGCTTTCCTACCTGCCTTCAAAGGGATACAGTAAAGTTAGTGGGCAAAAATTCGGTAGATGCATGAAAATGTGGGGTTGGCCACTTTTGCAGGCAGAATAGAAAAGCAGACGGAGAGAATGGACAGAGACTGGAGAATGGTGCAGACAGAGAGGTTTGGGTGTCCATATATATAAATCATAAAAATTTTCAGAGCATACAATTAGAAAGGCAAATGGAATGCTGGCCTTTATTACAAGGGGATGAAATGTAGAAGTAGCGAAGACTTGCTACAGAAGAAAAGAGCATTAATGAAACCACACTTAGAGTACTCTGTGCACTATACTAAAAGAGGGATATCCTTCCATTGAGGCAGTCACAGAATGTTTACCAGATTGATTGCTGGGAATCTTAGGAGGAAAGATTGAACAGGTTGGGCCTATATTCATTGGAGTTCAAAAGAACGAGTGATGATCTTATTGAAAATAAAATTCTGAGGGGGCTTGACACAGTAAATGTTGAGAGGACGTTTCCTCTTGTGCGAGCATCTAGAACTAGGGGCCAGTATTTCAAATCCCCAGAGATGAGGAAGCAATTCTTCTCTCAGAAGGTGGTTAATTCCCTGTCCAGGCAAGCACTATTGGCTGGATATATTCAAGGCTGAGTTAAACACATTATTGATCTGTAAGGGTTTTGGGGTCAAGCAGAAAAGTGAATTTGATCTTATTAACTGGGTGACACAGGCTTAAAGGCCTACACCTACTCCTACATTTTTTTTTTAAAACGCTGTTATGTCTTGTAATGGGTCTTCAGATTTTAGTTACTTTTTTTGGAAAATACACAATTACCACTTTCCTTTCAGCACCCACAATGCTAACCGTATCCAAAGTGGAAATTCTACTCCATCTCAGGTGTTCCTCACCATTGCAGCATGTTGTGACAATAATTCTCTACATAGTGACTTTCCAAGGCCTTATTAGTGCCTTTGCACATAAAGCAAAACTACATCTTGAGAGTCTCCTGAATGCCCACAAGCTAGCTCAATTCACAGAAACTCACCAGATTTCTTTATTTGATCTGGGGGATATTTGAGCAGGAACAGATTCCAGCACAAACAGTTTTAATCTGACGTAGAAAAAAAAAGTAGAAATTCTATTTCACAGGATGTAAACATGAAATTTGTTGATCTTTTGGATAGGTACGGGAGCTAGCAGATGAATTGCACTGCAAAATAATCAGCTAAACCTCGCCTAAATACTACTTCTGCATGTTGATCAAATGGGAATAAATTAGATTAAAATTTGATGAATGTCTTCTAAACTTTAAGCAACATTGGGACCAATGTGCTGACTTATGTGGCATTGCTTACGAAGTTTGAATTTCTGATGGGCAATTCCCCTCCTTCCCACAGCGGTGAAATTACAGTCACCCAGGAAATGCTGGGCTGAAAAATCCTTATCCAAGTACTGGACAACTATACAACTGACCATATGATTATTTGCACTGAATCCCACTCCCACACAACCCTTCCTCAACCCAACTATCCCTCACTGTGCAAACACCCTTTCCAACTGCAACCTGAGTCTCCTGACCGAAGTCTCTCACCCTAGCAATTCACTTATATCCATGCTAAACATCTAAACTTACTTTATGGCAGCTATTTCTTCCGATTCTTTTTGCTGTTCTTTGCTTAGTTTTCTGCACAGAGGGAGTTCTGGCTGCTATATCAGAAGGCAGGTCTTCTTAAACTAGATATCTAGGCAAGTGCTCAGTTTTCTATCTGATCAACATCAAACACAGCGGTTCCAACACTAACTGCATAATTTTGGCTGTTGCTTTTTCATAGACGGGTAGGCAATTCAGGGAACATTTAACATTGTTCAAACACTAACGTCCCAGAATGGAAGGTTTAGTTGCTGATTTCAGCTGAGTTTTCAGATTTGAGGCAACAGTGTCTCCCAAAGGGAGCTGTAAGGAAGTAACTTAAAACATACAATCCAGTAAGATAACTGACTCCTCAAAGGATCAATTGAGGAGACATTGAAGTGGACAACACATTTACTTCATAGGAATCCCTACAGTGTGGAAGCAGGCCATTCAGCCCATCAAGTTCACACCAACCCTCCAAAAAGCATCTCACCCAGATCCACTCTATCTCTGTAACCCCACATTTCCCATGGCTAACCCACCTAGCCTGCACATCCCTGGACACTATGGGCAAATTTAGCATGGCCAATCACCTAACCTGCACAACACCAATCAACATGGCACTGACACCAGGCAACTCCTTGCGAATTCCCTAGAGCTGATCTAACTCTAACTTTTGTTATAGCCATTCTACACTTTTAAACTTAAGTTCTAAATCTGTATCTTGTCTAGCATATGTCCAATGCAGTATAACCTGTATGCTTTACTCTGTCCAAGATTTTTTTTTCCATCCTACAATCTGTACGTCCTTGCTTGCTATGATCTGCTCGTATTGCTCGCAAAAAAATCTTCTCACTGTACTTGTGACAATAAATACATCAAAAATCAAACCTCTGGACTGTGTGAGGAAACCAGAGCACCTGGAGCAAACCCATGCAGACATGGGGAGAACGTGCAAACTCCACACAGACAGTTGCCTGAGGGTGGAATCGAACCCAGATTCACAGCGCTGAGGCAGTGAGCCACCGTGCCACCCTGATTCTTTTCGGCAGAATGTTAATTTCAGGTAGACTGCAGTACAACCATAAGCTACATTGCAAATAAACTTACTAATTTAATAAAAATAAAAAGTCCTCCAAAGAAATTCTTGACCCTGCATTGCTGACTATAAATAAAGTAATATAAAGCACTAAGATCCAAGAAACCCTTAAAAATGGAAACCAATCAATATTGAAATGCATTCCATGAGAATTAACAAACATTTTTTCTTTAAATATCTTTTAGCAATTTGGTTTTGTAATGTTCACTTAGCAAACTATTCTGTTGTGAATTAAAGACATGTAGGTATACATAGTATGAATTTTATTTACTTTTACCTTCTGTACTTAGTTGACAATACTTACCAGGTGATATAATGTAAAAGAAATTTTTGAAGTCATCCATCCAGACCTCTGCAAGCCGCCTATTATTTTTATTTATTATCTGTCCAGTACCTCCAGGGAAAGTGTAAGGAGTAGCCTTACGGAATACATGGCCGACATGCGAGCAAGTAACTATTTCCAAAGTACCACCACACTGCCAGATCTAGAAGAAAGGAGGTTTTCTTCATTAAATAGTACCTTCCATACTCATGGGACATCTCCCACGTCTTATCATAAATAGGTACTTTTTGAAATACAGTTACTATTCTAATAGAGGACTGCCCAAGATGTGAAAAAAATACACATCACTGGACTCTTACACATTTAATTAACATTTTTAATGAACCACACAAAGCTGATGTCTACACACCAGCTGTATGTTCAAGGCCATTCTTGCATATTAGTAACCCAAACAGAATTGTTTGTGAATATATTATTCAAACGTGCTTTAAGTAGCCTGCCAAAAGGGTCTCAATGCAAGTGCAGCAATTTTTCTACCTGATCTTTTAAACTCAAAAAACCAAAAGAATGAGATCTAGGTCCCTAAAGAAAGCCAAAGACTCGAAGTTAATAATGAAGGTAAGTTAACAACATAATGATTAAAATTGTGAGACCCCAGTCATGTTACCCAGAAAATATTTCAGAGAGAGAGAATCTGGCAGGGGTTTTGGGGGGTGGTGTGGGGAAGAGAGAGAGAATGCTGAGGGTGTGCATGCACGAGAGAGAATGACAGAATTTGCATTTATTACAGCGTTTCTTACAGCTGCATGATTTCCAAGTATGCTTTACAGGCAATGAAAAACTTGAGGGTAGTCATTGCTGTAATGTTAGGAAATACAGCAGCCAATTATTTCAAACCATAAATAAATAAATGACCAGATTATCTTTGTAATATCATTTGAAGAATAAACATTTAGCAGAAGCACAAGAGAATTTACTGCTTTTTTTAAAATAGTGAAATGGAACATGTTACATACATCTGAGAAGACAAATGGGTCTTTGGATAAATATCTGATCCGGAAAAAGTTGGTACTTCTGATAGTGAAGTGTACAATACTGAAAAGACAGCGTGGATTATGCATGTATTATTTGAGTGGGGTTTGTATCCACAACCTATTGATTCTGAACACCATGACTGAGCCAAGACTGACACTCTAGGATTAGTACCACTGAAAAAAAAATCTTTAAAGGAGCCAAAAATAGATAAACCCTTTAAAATGTCAACAGTAAAGAAATAAAGTCCATGAAACACAAATACATCCTCTATCTTGTGCTAGTGAATAAGATTTATCTGTTTTTTAAAAAAAAGCTACATTTTACTTACTCTGAAAGAAATTTCCAGGTTTTCTCCTCCCCATATATCCATGCCTGCATCATAAGTTCCTATTAATTCAAAGTAATCTCTGTCTATTGAGAACAGTCCTCCTGCCATGGTGGGAGTTCTAAAGACAAAATGTTAAAGTTGCTAAAGTCAATGAGCTTTTTTGAACCTGGCTTCTAGAAACAAATAAGGTCAGAAGGTCATGTGGAATCCAGAAATTAGGATTCCTGCACAGAAGCTTCGAGTTTTACAATCACAGCACATTGGGCTTCCAGCTGTGGAAGAGAGATGGACAAAGCCTGCAAGACCACGTGATAGGGCCCATTCTCAGAGTTTAGAAAAAAAAATTATTTGATACCTCATGGTGGGAGTGAGGCTCAGAGAGAAGTCATGGGGTGGTGGGAGAGTGCATGAAAGCAGAAGCTTCTCAGGCTGCCAACCTTGATTAGGAGGAGAGTATAACAACACTGATCACCTGAATCTACCATGTCCTTGCCATGAAGCACCTGCTAAGTTTGTGACCAACTGAAGGGAAAGCTGTAAAGTAGAATGACATTGAGGTCTGGTGCTTTATTATCATAGCTAAGGAACTAACTTATACCTTTGGTAGGTGTCAATTTTCCATGTTTACGCCTCAATTAAAGCCAGACATGACAGGGCTTAAAATGTGATTTGAGATGGGGAAAACTGTTTTTAGGCTTTAAGCCACGCAATTGGACCCCAAACTCCCCAACAGCACTTCCAATCTGCCACATGACCCAAACTCTTCTTTAAAATATAGGAATCTTCTCCCCACAAAAACACTTATTGGAAAATAATACATTTTTTCCAAAATCATTTGCATCTTTAGAGAATGAAATAAATTTAAAATAACTTCTCTTTTTGGGTGGCCAACTCTTTTCAGCCAATACGTCTATTGTAAATAATTTATAGCCTTCAAATATTTAATGCATTGGAGAATTAGAGTCATAGCATGATTCCAAAATCTTTCATAGGCTGCAAGGCTACTCAGATCAGACATCTTGTTTGTAAAATATACAAGTACAGCTTTCTTACCTTTTACGTTTAGTTTACTAACATTTTTATTTTGTTATTCTCAATCTATCTGAAGTAGTTTAATTAAACTTTGACGCATACTTTCATGGTAGAGCTTACAGTTTATCACAATTTGCAATCGCCTATACTTGATGCATTCAAGATTTCTGCCAAATAATCAGAAAATATTCTACGGCTGTACTGATGAACCAGCAAGTTTATCTTGTGACTATCTGGGTCTCACCAAGCCGGGGAAGACCTATCCTGATTCCTCACAGCCAGTGATGTGTTTGATCATCTTCTGTGTGACATTCTTCACTACTTGCCAATGGCCAATAGTATTTGCTATCCAGTGACAATGCCAAAACTGGTGTGCATGGCAAGAACATCAGGGTCAAATATACTATGATGTCTCTGTAATTAAATTACCACTTATTGTTCACCACCAAAACTTACTCCACAAAAAGAGTTGATTGGATATGGTATCAAAATACACCCAGTGCCAAAAGAACTGTACCTGGGCAAGGAACAACACTTTGAATGGAGAAAACAAGAAGAGAAAATGTGTCAGTGGAAAAAAATATGCACTTTTTTTAAAAAAGAAATGTTTTCTTGCTGTTGATTAAACTAAAACATTAAGTTTGAAACTAACAAACATGGCCTCAAGCAATTTTTATTTAGGAGCCTTAATAAAGGAATAGTCCCATTTAACTGATATTCCCTTTCAGTGAAAGTACATATTTGAATACAATTATACCACAGCCTTTCTAACAATTTAAATTATATAACAGTCAATATGCTACAGGGTGTTCAATATATTCATAACATTTAAGTAACTGATTTTTAGGCATATTATCAGAATGTTTACCTTATCAGGTTGGAATTTTGTTAAAGTTTTAAGTTTCCCTTGCAAATCATTTTTAGTTGAACAGTTATAATTCCTTCTAATAGGTGAAGTGTAAAGATTTTTATCTTCATTCTTGTACATGAATAGACAGCATTTTAATCAGAATCACAGAAGTGTTATAGTGCAGGAGACTGGCAGTGTCTGCACTAGCTTGTTAAACGAGCATCACTACCTGGTGCCGATCTCCTGCTTTAGTCCCATAACTGGGCACATTATTTTCATTCAACTAATCATCCAATGCTCTCTTGAATGCCTTGATTCTGCCTGTCTCCACCATACCTCCTAGCTATGCGAGTAAAAATGTATTTCCTCACTTCACTCTTGTTTCTTTTATAGATCACTTTAAAACTATACCCCTCCCCGCCCCAGCTCTTGTTCCTTTTACAAGCAGGCTCAGGTGGTCCCCGTCTACTCTATCCTGTTTACAATTTTGAAAATGTCTACCCGATCGCCTCCCCTATTCTCTCCAAGGAGAGCACTTAATACTGGAAATCCTTAAAGCCTAACTTCAACTAAATTACTGTGAAAAATCATTGACTGTATAGGTACTGCAAATGGTAAACTGACTACTTAATAGCTTTTGTCCAACTTATGAAACTTGGTACCTTTATTTCGACTGGTCTAAACTTCTTCCCAACATTCCTTTTCTAAGAGCACATGCAAATAAGCATACACAACAGACGTTTTAAATCATGTTTCCAACTTGAATGATTCAAAACATGAACAGCAAAAGTAACTTTTTTTCAAAGTTCCTAGACTTTGTATGTCACAAAATCGTGTTTTCTACACATTGGCATACCAGTAGTTTTTGAAAGCTCCCCTTGACTTGCATACTTACCTAACTGGAATAGTTCTGTCTCCTTTCCTCCTATCCATCTCTCGCTGAGGTACAGGATACCAGCGGAAGTTCAATTTCCAATTAAATCCACCATAGGTCATATCTGACCCTGCCATGTACTCAAATGTGTCATCACTAATCACATCAATTATTGGGCACACCACAGTACTCCTGATGGAACAGAAGCAGGTTTAAGGAGGCACAAAATGGAATAAAATGAATATACTTCATTGGTATACGGCATTGAAATATTATAGTGGAAAGTCAAAAAGTTAAATTCTGTTTTCCAGGAAAGAATCAACATATTGGGGATTATTTCACGTACCCTTAAACATTTAGCATTTTTAGTATTTCAGTTTTGCAAACACGTTCATTTCTGGTATTACCAACAAGTCGTTGATAATACATTGCATGAAGAAGCAGAAACTATTAGCAGTCCATTACTGGACAAATACAAAAAAATTAATTCTTATGATCAACTAAGTATGGCATCACTATCAAATGGATAACGCAAAGGTTTGGAAGTTACACTCCATTTAGTGTACCGTGATGAGAGTACCACCCTTCAGGAAGAATGTACTGGCCTGCTGAAGAGCAGCTTAAAAATTAGGTTCTAAGAGATGAATGAGGAAAATGAGTCAAGTATTATGTCTTAAGAGAAAACAGAGGGCACATTAGAAATAATTACAACGCAGGGGCAAGAAAACAATGAAGCATACAATCCTTATATGATAGCTGTACAGGAACTAAAGGTGCATAAAAACCTTTTAGGAAAACATGGAATGTCATTATTACCTTACGTACCAACTGATAATTAATAGACCAAACCATAATTTGAATGACAGAAGGATTTCTTTGATTTTCACCAATTTTCCTAGACATGATGAGAAGCAGCTCTAAAGCTTTTTTCATGATAGTGAGGGATGCTGTAGCTATTGCAATTGCAATATTGAAGGTGGATTAACTTGTGTGCCAATCAGATTAAGGTTTCACGGGGGCAAGAGGTTTGACAGTCCAACCTGTGTGAATACAAAAATGGGCTTCAGACAGTAAAGGCAATACACTCCATATTTTTGAATGACCTAGAAAATCAATAAAAAAGAAATGAGTGAACTGGTTTACTATATTAGTTTCAAAAGTTTCTCCAGATAATAAAACCATTCCACTTTATCCAACTTGGGTTCCCAGACTATTAAATAAATCTTTTGCTAATAGATAAATTGCCTAGTTACCCGAATTCTAAATTTAACATGTGGGAATGTCATTTTGAGAACCAGCCTATACTGCTGGTCTATCAATCATTGGCTGCTGGAGTCAGACAGTATACAATCATATTTTCAAATTACTATTGTTATAACAAAAATGGATAAAATAATGTAATATTAAAATATATTAATGTGAAAACAACTCATTTCTCCTCACTTAAGAGTTTGGTAAAGGATTTATGAAATAAAGCCTCAGTTATTGGAAAAGCATTACATAACTGGGTGCCTACGGAAGTAAGTTAGTTCAGATATTTTATACTTAGCTTGTTTATTGAATAATATGTTAGAACAAAATGCAGTTCAACATAGGACCTAGTCCAACTAATAATGTACTATGTAAAGAATCAAAAGTCTATCTAACATTAATGAAGGAAGGTAAAAACAATTTATGACTCCCAAAAATGTTAGTACCTTAATAAGGAGGCTGGTAGACAAGAACCTATGGAGTTGAGTGTAATTTGCATGGATAATATAACTAATGGAAACAAAAATCAAGTAGAAATTGGGTCATTTTCAAAATATAGCAGGTTGCTACTAGTAGGGCATTGCAAGGATTAGTACTGAGGCCTTAGCTATTTACAATTAATATCAATTATTCAGACAAAATGACAAAGGTATCCAAGCCTGATAACAGTTGGCTGAGAGTGCAAGCTGTGAGGAGGACATAGGGTTGAATGTATATTTCCGATATCTGTGACAAGACAATTTCACACAGTTCTTGTACAGTATATAAATCAATTTTTTCCCATCTTGCATGTAATAAATTTTGATGCTCTTTTGTTGAAATTACACTGGCAGCCTCTTACGAATACATTCAGTGCAAAGAGGTACACACAGGACGTGAGTGAGCGACAAGGTGGCAGATGGATTATAACGTGAAGCGGCATGGAGTTAGGAACTTTGGCAGTGAAAATAGAAAAACCAGAATATTTTTTAGAAGGCATGAAAACTGATTACGTTGCAAGTTAGAGGGATTTCAGCATATTCACACGAGGTCTGAGAAAATTAATCTCAGGTACAGCCAGCAATTAGGAAGACAATGAGAATTGGAGCAATAGAAATAAGAAATCTTGCTATAATTGTATAATTGCACATGGAATAGTTGGGTCTCTAATTGAAGAAACCTACATTTTGCCTTGGAGACAGTACAATAAAGGGTTACTATATTGGCTGCTGGGATGAAAACTATGTCCTATGAGACTAGGGAAAATTGTATCTATATCCTCAGTTTTGCTCCTTGAAATAAGCTTCAACTGTACAGAACCCAAAAGTCATCATTCAGCATTTAATTTAAATTTATTTGCAGCAGTCATAAATTCTAGGTTGACAAGTTGTCTTAGAACAACTATGTTTTGATCATCTTTCATGTGCATCTGCAAAGGAGAATGTGCTGTGCTTGATCAGGTATCTACCACAGTCCTTACTTTCAGAGCAACATCTCTTCCCTCGTAACTATGATTGGGCTAAACCTACTTCTACAGAAATCTCACCTTCATGTTTTGGATCAATTCTTTATTATAAATATCTTTAAGGTCTTCAGTTCCTTAAACTATTGCTCTTTCCAACACTCAATGTCTACGCCACCACATGCATGCCCTCAACCGAATTCCATACAAGGATGATTACTGGTAGGTATTTGCACACGATAGCTCAAGCTCAAAAAACCAAATTGGCAGATTAAGATGCTTCAACTGGAGCTCACTCACTCCATATGTTTGTTTCCTCCTCTCTTGTATTTTTTCCTCGTCTCAGCCTTGGACTCCTGGCCTCTGACACCGGACCTCAGTGTGAACTTAGTAGGTGTCCTCTCGGCCTGGAGTGGCAGTCTCCAGCCCAGTGTGGCTGTCTTTCAGTGGCCCATGATGGTCTTTCGTCCCAGCATGGCCTCAGCATGGACTTCCTGCATCAAGGTGATTTCAAAGTGGTCTCCTGGCCTCGAGAATCTCAAGGCGAAGCCTGGCGCGGACTGGAGGCTAGATGCTAGGTTACAAGGACTGTTGTTCTGAACATTTTATTTACTTTTCTAATTTGGTCATTCGATCCGGAGTGCTGGACTATTTGTTTGTTTTTTTTTGTTTGTTTTTTTTTGTTTGTTTTTTTTTTCCCTAAGAGCTTGTACCTAAGGTGGTGCCCTAAGTGGTGACCTGTAAATTTTTCACTAAACTCATCGGAGTTCAATAAAGCTAATTGAATAATTCAATTCAAGTGGTGGGCCATACAGGCAAAGTGCATATATAACCAGTTGATCGGTGGAGAATTGCACAGGATAACCCATTACAGCTTACAGAGAGAACCTCTTTTTGAAATCTCCTGAAAATGGCATTTAGCCAATGTTTGGTTAAAATTAAACTCATTGCTTTTAAAATTGCAATCCACATGTTTCCAGGTGTAAATACTGCTCTGATAAACATGTGATGAATTCATCACCACATTTTTTAAACATCCACTGATAAAAAATGCTGAATGTCCAAATTATTGGTACATCTCTCTTTAGACCCAACAAAGATCATAGAATCCCTACAGTGTGGAAACAGGCCCTTCGGCCCAACAAGTCCACACCGACCCATTCCCCTATAACCCACCTAAGCTACACATCCCTGAATACTATGGGCAATTTAGCATGGCCAATCCACCTATCCTGCACATCTTTGGACTGTGGGAGGAAACCAGAGCACCCAGAGGAAACCCACGCAGACATGGGGAGAACGTGCAAACTCCACACAGGTAGTTGCCCAAGGGTGGAATTGAACCTGGGTCTGTGGTGCTGTGAGACAGCAGTGCTAACCACTGAGCCACGGCACCAAACGGGTCAAAAGGGTCATTGACTTGGATATTTAACACTATTTCTCTTCAGAATCTGGTGGATTTGTTGAGTATTTCTGGCATTAGTGTTTTTAATTGCAGATTTCCAGCTTGTGCAATAGTTTACTTACCCTAGAGTGGGGGATTTCAAGACTAGGGGGCATATTTTTAAGATGAGAGGAAAAAGATTTAAAAAGACAGGGGGACAAGTTGTTTTGTTTTAAACGAATGTGGTTCGTGTGTGGAATGAACGTTGAGGAATTCATAGATGCGGATACAGTTACAATGTTTGACATTTACATAAAGTACATGAATAAGACATACTTAGAGGGATATGGGCCAAGTGAATGCAGGTGGGTCTAGTTTAGTTTGGGATTATGGTCAGCATGGACTGGTTAAATCGAAGGGTCTTTTTCCATGCTGTATGACTCTAAGAAATCTAGTGTTCCTGAATGATTCTGTACCTAAGCACTCTCTCTGCCTGTCATAGAGATTGAAATTGGCTCTCTTTACAGGCTGTTTGCCTTCTGAATCAGGTTCCATGCAGATCTAATACATCTAACTTAATGGAGTTCCTCGATCCCGGATTCTAATAAAATCAGCAGCACCATTATAAAATAGGATCCTCTGTGCAGACTATGTTATGATTATAAATTTTACCAGCACTAGAATCTGTATTGCTGGTAAGTAGGTCTAGGGTAGACTCTAAAAATTAGAGCCAGTCTTCAGGAACGAGTCTAGCAAAAACTTCCACACAAGAAGGGTAATGGAAGTTTGGAACAATTTTTTCCAAAAATGGTGACCGATGCTCCATTATAGTTAATTTTGAAACTGCAAGTTTTATTGACCATATTTATTGGACGATATGGGCAAAAGAGGTGTGGATTTAGGTGACAGATCAGATAGGACGTCACTGAACGATAAAATAGGTTTGACGGGTTAAATCATTTATTCTGTTCTATTTAATTCAGTTGAGATATTGTATTCTGCATTTGTACTTTTATACTTTGAGTCCAAGGGATTAAATCAAGATTAAACCAATTAAACCTAACAAAAGCTCATTAAAGCAAGATAGGGTAGATGCTGGAGATCTGAAATAAAAACAAAGTGCTAGAGAAACACAGCGGGAGAAACAGAGTTAATGTTGAATACAACATGACTGTTCTTCGGAAAACAGTTGTTTCTTTCTTGACAGATGCTGCTAGACTGACCGAGTTTCTCCAGCAGTTTGTTTTATTTCAAAAGCTATTTGTATGCATGAGTTTAAAGAAAACATGTTAAGGAGTATGAGTGTGGTGTTAGTAGTTCAAGGGTCTTGAAGAGATATTAACTGAGGAATACACTAGAAAGAAACCAAGTACTGCAAACTAAACAAGGAACTTTAAAGAGGAAACAGGGCAGTGCTTCATTGAGTTTTGGAGTATCTCTTGAAAGGATGTTGGGAAGATAAAAGGGTTGAATGTATATTTATGATATCTGTGAGAAGACAATTTCACACAGTTCTTGTATAGTATATAGTTCTGTTTTTTTCCCCTCTTGTATGTAATAAAATTTGATGTTCTTTTGTTGAAATTACACAGGCAGCCTCTTAGGAATACATTCAGTAACTGGCAACCACAGTAAACAAATTCCAAAAACAAAAAACTTACAGTCTACCAACTCAGGTTGCACTCTGGAATCTGATCTAGCCAGTATTAACACACATAGTCCATAACAGTTTCAATGTGAGAAGCCCAAAAAGGAAAGGGAATAAAACCCAAGAAAGTAGGACTTTAAAAAAAATCAGATTAAAAATAATATAAATCAGTAAATAAAATCACTGTAGACTACATCTACCTTTTTTAAAACGCCATAAATTATAGAAGTACCCTAAAAGCTGGGAATCTGGGACACAAGGAATAGCAGATATCCTACAAAGCTAAGGAAGCAACATAAAAGGGAGGTTGTTGAATTGCTTGCTGAGCTGGCTTGCTCTCGTCCAAATGTTTCATCACCATGCTAGGTGACATCATTAGTGGAGCCTCCGATGAAGCAATGTCGACAATGCACCCTTTAAGCTGTGCAGGCACCCATAGCAAGTGGTCACACTAAGAATTTCCAGAAATGACACTACTCACCATAACAGACTGGAGAGTATAAATTCTGAGCGGAGTAGAACAACATTGCTTCATCGGAAGCTCCACTGATGATGTCACCTAGCATGGTGATAAAACGTCTGAACGAGAACAAGCCAGCTTGGCGAGCAAGTCAATAACCTCACCCACAACCCGAGCTGCAGATCTTTGCCAAACCTTTAAGCAACATATAAAGTAGCTGGTATGAAGAATACCTAAGTGAAATTACTAAATATGCAGGTAAAAATTATTTTAATTATTAAAAAATTTTGGAAGTGGTCAGCTTTGCAATTTGCTCCAATAAAATGGACATCAGAAAATAAATGCAGGAAGTATTTTGGTCAGACAAGGTGTAATTTTACATCCTTGAAGCTTGTTTTTATAAATTTTATTTTTAATAGCACCTTAAAAATGTAAGGTGCAACAACATGCACTGAACACAACAGCAACAGAAATAGATGCTGAAATTAAACACAAGACTTTTATCGACTAAAGCAGTCAACAATGCACCCTTTAAGCTGTGCAGGCACCCAAATGGTCACAATAAGAATTCATATGTTTCAACTTATTCTTCGAAACTCTCGAGAAAGCTGGTTCAGTCTCTTTGAATCAATGGTCATTGGAAAATCTCAAGAAAAATGAGTCTGGTAAACCTCTGATAACAAGCATGGGGCTGGATGAACACAGCAGGTCAAGCAGCATCATAGGAGCAGGAAAACTTGCCGTTTCGGGCCTAAACCCTTCATCAGAAATGGGGGAGGGGAAGAGGGTTCTGAAATAAATAGGGAGAGAGGGGGAGGCAGATAGAGGAGAGGATAGGTGGAGAGGAGGCAGACAAGTCGAAGAGGCAGGGATGGAGCCAGTAAAGGTGAGTGTAGGTAGGGGGGTGGGGAGGAAATAGGTCAGTCCAGGGAGGACAGACAGGTCAAGGGGGCGGGATGATGTTAGTAGATAGGAGATGGGGGTGTGGCTTGAGGTGGGAGGAGGGGATGGGTGAGGGGAAAAACAGGTTAGGGAGGTGGAGATGAGCTGGGCTGGTTTTGGGATGTGGTTGGGGGAGGGGAGATTTTGAAGCTTGTGAAATCCACATTGATACCATTGGGCTGCAGGGTTCCCAGGCTGAATATGATTTGCTGTTCCTGCAGCCTTCGGGTGGCATCACTGTGGCATTGCAGGAGGCCCAGGATGGACATGTCATCTGAGGAATGGGAAGGGGGAGTTGAAATGGTTCTTGTCTGGGAGGTGCAGTTGTTTGTTGCGAACTGAGCGCAGGTGTTCTGCAAAGCGGTCCCCAAGCCTCCGCTTGGTTTCCCTGATGTAGAGGAAGCCACAACAGGTACAGCGGATGCAGTGTACCACATTGGCAGGTGAACATCTGCCTGATGTGGAAAGTCTTCCTGGGGCCTGAGATTGGGGTGAAGGAGGTGGTGTGGGGGCAGGTGTAGCACTTCCTGCGGTTACAAGGAAAAGTGCCGGGTGTGGTGGGGCTGGAGGGCAGTGTGGAGCGGACAAGGGAGTCGCGGAGGGAGTGGTCCCTCCGGAAGGCAGATAAGGGTGGGGAGAACCCTCTTCCCCTCCCCCATTTCTGAAGAAGGGTTTAGGCCCGAAACGTCAAGTTTTCCTGCTCCTATGATGCTGCTTGACCTGCTGTGTTCATCCAGCCCCATGCTTGTTATCTCGGATTCTCCAGCATCTGCAGTACCTTTTATCTCTGGTAAACCTCTGCTGCCCTCCCTCTATGGAAATTTTACCCTTCCTTAAATAAGGAGATCAAAACCAAACAATGTTCCAGGTGGAGTCTCACAAAGTCTTCCATGCAGATTGAGCACAAGTTGATCTCTAAGGTAAATAAAACTAATAACTGTGGTCTGGAGATCTGAAACAAACAAAATCAAAAATTGCTAGAGAAACGCTGCAGGTCTGGCAGCAGAGGAGAAAAAGCATAGCTAATGTTTTGAGCCCAGTGACTCTTCTTCGAGCACACAAAGACTGGTTGGATTCTCCAGCATCTGCAGTACCTTTTATCTTTGGCTATTCATCTAATTTGTTGTCAATGGGACCCTGATGCATACAAAGTAATTGCATTCATAGAATAATTCATTCATTATCCAGTGCAAGTTCATTCTTTGTTTTCTAATTATTGTGTACATGTTCACAGTGTTATTAAGATTTGAAGCTCAACTGAAACTCTAATCATAGTGATTTTATAGAAATTATTTTTACCTGTCCAGTTTAATCCTTGCCAGAAGTGGTTCTAGCCAGCCCTGAGTGCATTCACAATGTGCATCCAAGAATGTGATCACTTGTCCTATAGAAGCTGCTGCTCCTTTCAGTCTTGCTCGGATCAGACCAGAACGTTGTTCCATGCGTAAAATTTTAATAGGTACTTGCAGTTTCTTCACATATTTCTCTAACGGCTTGTTTAAAAAATCTGGAAAATAATGCAATTATTTTCAGCTGAAAATATTCAAAGTTACCTTTTAAAATAATTTTAAAACTAACAATTCCACCGTAGTACATAAATAAAGCACTACAATTTTTGAACAACTTTTGATGATATTGTAAAACGACTTTTAACTGAAATTTGCATTTGAGTACTTTCAAGTAAAGTTGAGCTTCTACAATGAATTCATGAATAGAATTCCAAAGAAGAATTGAAAAAAACCAGAAGAGAATTCTGGTATGTAATTTAGTGATGAACTGGCCACAGTATCCTCTGTACTGCTTTCAAATTGGTGCATCAAAACCTTTACACTACAACCGATTTGCAGTAAATTTGATCAATTAATTTTGGCTGTTGGATGTCAATTGTAAACAGACCACTAGTTCAATTTGCTATCAAACTCTTATTGCCACGTAAAGAAAACTTCCTTGACCTAGTTTACAAAATGCATTGAAAACCGATACCTACCAAGAATAAACAAATTTCTATATTGTTTTCTACTGAGCCATCAAAACGAACAGGTGTTATTACATGGAGACAATAAGAACTGTAGATGCTGGAAGCCAGAGTCTATAGGGGAGAGACTGGAAAAGCACAACAGGTCAGACAGCAAAGGAGCAGGAAAGTCAATGTTTCAAGCCAAATTTTTTGATTATTGTGTACGTATTGGCCCGAAACGTTGACTTTCTTGCTCCTCTGATGCTGTCTGACCAGGTATTATTACTTGATTAAACTAAGAACTGCAAGTGCTGGAAATCTGGAAAACAGAAATCGCTGGAGAAACTCAGCAGGTCTGCCAGCATCTGAGGAGAGAAGGCACAGTCAACATTCTGAAGGGTTACTGGACCCAAAATGTTGACTCTGCTTTCTTTTTGCAGATGCTACCAGATCTGCTGGGTTTCTCCAGCAATTTGTTTCGGTTTCAGATTTCCAGCATCCACCACTTAATTTCAACTTGCTGTTTAGCATTCCATTTAGATTAACTTTTATTCTGAACTTTTTAAAGTACAAACCAGTCATAAAGCCTAGTTTTAGCAGAAACTGCCTGGCCGTCTTAGTTATCCACTGAAGTCGGTTGCATGATTGGTATTAATTACCGTGGCAAGAAATTTAGCATCACAATGTGGATGATAGTCACCAGTCCTGTATAAAGGTAGACAGGTTGTGTTACCTCTCAGAACGGGAGCATAGAGTGGAGAGAGTGAGACTCAATGCGAAAAAGTAAAGATTTCTAAATGAGGAACTTGGTGTAGGTGGGAACTCACTCCAAAGGCGGAATTTTGGTGTTACTACTTCTACTCCCCGAGGTGTTGCAGCTATAGCATGTTGATGCTGGTGGGGCACCTGTGGGGGCAAGTATCAGCAACACTAGGAACTTTGGCTCAGTGTTCATGTTTTGACTAAGCAAAAAAAAAAGGCATACATAAGGTTTAGGAAACTGGAGTCAGACAGAGCCCTCAAAGAATACAAAGATAGCAGGAAAGAACTCAAACAAGGAATTAGGAGGGCTAAAATGAGCCATGAAATGTCTTGACTAACAGGATTAAGGCAAAAGCCAAGGCATTTTATACATATAACAGAAAGGTGGCGGCTAGGGAAAGGGTAGGTCTGCTCCAGGACAAAGAAAGGAATTTATGCGTGGAGCTGCAGGAAGTGGTTGAGGTTCTTAGTGAATACTTTGTGTTGGTATTCACGAGAGAAGGTGGATGCTGAGTCTTGGGAGGGGTACGTTGATATTCTAGGTCTGTCAATATAAAAAAAGGTTGTGGTATTTGGTGCTTTGAAAAGCACCAAGGTAGACAAGTCCCCAGGATCTGATATGATCCATC
This sequence comes from Ginglymostoma cirratum, assembly GCA_024137785.1. Lineage (NCBI taxonomy): Eukaryota > Metazoa > Chordata > Chondrichthyes > Orectolobiformes > Ginglymostomatidae > Ginglymostoma > Ginglymostoma cirratum. Next base: position 44,207,490 of record JAHRHZ010000013.1, read on the forward strand.
GCAGAATGCTGAGGGAGGCAGGTAAGGAAATTACTGGGGCCTTGAATAAATTTTTGTCTCCTCTTTAGCCATAGCAGAAGTCCCAGAGGACTGGAGAGTAGACACTGTTGCTCCTTTATTTATGAAGGGCAACAGAGATATTCCAGGAAGTTACAGGCCGTTGAGCCTCACATCAGTGGTAGAGAAATTACTGGAGATGATTTTTAGGGTTATCTCATGTTTGGAAAAATATGGATTCATTAGCGATAGGCAACATGGCTTTGTACGGGGCAAGTCATGTCTTACAATCTTGACTGAGTTTTTTTGAGGACGTGACGAAAATGATTGATGAGGGCAGGGCGGTGGATTTGTCTATATTGACTTTAGCAAGGCCTTTGACAAGGTCTGTCATGGCACGCTGACACAAAAGGTGAAATTACAGAACTGGCTTTTGTCATAGAAGACAGAGTAGCAGTGGAAGGCTGAGATAACAAGGTGTACAGCTGGATGAACACAGCAAACCAGGCAGCATCAGAGGAACAGGAAAGCTGACGTTTCGGGTCTGGACCATTTTCTGAAGAAGAGTTCAGACCCGAAATGTCAGCTTTCCTACTCCTTTGATGCTGCCTGGCCTGCTGTGTTCATCCAGCTCTACACCTTGTTATCTCAGATTCTCCAGCATTAGTAGTTCCTACTATCTCTCAGCAGTGGAAGGCTGTTTTCTGACTGGAGGTCTATGATCAGTGATGTTCCACACTGATCAGTGCAAGGAACCTTGTTGTTTGTAATATATAAACAATTTGGAGAAGGTAGACAGTCTGATTAGTAAGTTAGCTGATGACACAAGGGTTGGGGGTGCTGCAGCTAGTGAGGAGGATTGCCAGAGGATACAGCAAGATGTAGTCAGTCTGGAGACTTAGATGGAGAAATGGCAAATGGAGTTTAATCTAGATAAATAAGGTGATGCATTTTGAGAGATCTAATTCAGGACCAAAGCATACAGTAAAAGGCAGAACCCGTAGCAGCATTAACATACAGATGGATCTAGGTGTACAAGTTCACAGTTCCCTGAAAGTAGCAACACAAGTGGGTAATGGTGGTCAAGACGCATTTGGCACGCTTGCCTTCATTTGTCAGGGCACAGAATATTAAATTGACAAGTTATGTTGCAGCAATGTCAAACTTTAGTTAGGCCACATTTGAAATATTGTGTAGTTCTGTTCACCATGCTACCAGAAGGATGAGGTGGTTTTGGAGATAACACAAAAATGCTTTGCCGGATGTTGACTAGTTTGGAGGATAACAGCTATGATGAGAGATTGGACAAACTTGGCTTGTTTTCACTTCAACATTGCAGGATAAGGGACAACCTGATAGAAGTTTACAAAATTATGAGACCACGGATAGAATGGATAGTTGGGAGTCTTTTTCTGAGCGTTAGAAATGTCAATTATTTGGGGACACAAATTTAAGGTTAAAGAGGGTAAGAGAGAGGCAAGGCTTTTTTAAACTGAGTGGTAGGTGCCTGGAATGCGCTGCCAGAGGTGGTGATTGAAAGAATAGCAACTTGAAGAGGCATCTTGATAGACACGAATTGGCAAGGAAGAGAGAAATACGGACACCGTAGAAGCAAGGATTTTTTTTAGTTTGCAAAGTTATCATGTGTTGGTGCAACCTTGATGGATGAAAGGCTCTGTTCCTGTGTTGTACTGTTCTTAGTTCAGTTCAATGCAACAGTGATAATAAAGTTACCTGGATACTTTGTTCCAGGTGACAGTCACATTCCTTGTGCTAGGTACTTATTTGTACTACGGTCAGGAACACGGAACACGAAAATTAGAAGCAGTAAGTCGAACCTTGCTCTGTCATTTGAAAAGATCATGGCTGACCAAACTATGGTCTCAATTTCACTTTCCTGTCTATTACTGATAGCCTTTTTACTACTCCTTTGTTGATCTAAAATCTAGCTCAGCCTTGAACATACTTAATGGGAATTCCACAGACTAATGAACCTCAAAAAAAAACCTCTCCTAATCTCAGTATTAAATGGGAGATCTTCGATTTTTAAACCAGCATCCCCTGGTTCTAGTCTCTCCCACAAAGAAAAAATATCCTGTCAGCACCATGAACTCTTATTAAGCAGCCTCATATAAAGTACCTTAGCAAACACCTTCTGAAAATCAAAATACGTTTGAAGTCCACTGTTTCCTTTTTATCTATCCTAGTTACCACCTACTTGTCAGGCACAATTTCCCCTTCATGGAGCTACACTAATGCTGTTGGACCATATTACATATGGCTAAATTATTCCCCCCCGCCGCAGCAGACTCTTAACTTCCTCATTAGGAAAATGTTAAGCTAACTGGCCTCAAAGTAGAGGTTTCTTTCCCACATAAAAGGTGTTACAGTGTCTGTTTTCAGATTCTCTGGGACTTAAGAATTTAAGGATTCCTGGAAGTTTACTACCAGCGCATCCACTCTCTCTGTAGCTACTCCCTTAAATATCCTAGGATGCATCCCATCAGGTGCAGGGGGTTCATCGGTCTTTAGCCTCAAAACCTATCCTGTTTTCTTTAGCCATTCTTATTATTTATTTCCTTTATCCCTTTTGTCCTTTAAATTCTTACTAATTTTTAAAAGCAGTCTTCATTGTCTTATCTCCTTCTATTTCAATAAGCTCTTACTGTGCATCTTGATATTACTTGCAAGTTCACCCTCAAAGCTCATTTTCTCCCCTTTTTTGGTAATCTTTTATGCTTTTTCACCTCCCCCCCCACCCCCCCGCAAGAAAAAGCTTTCTCAATCCTCTGATTTACCACTAGTCTTTGAAAGAAAATGAATGTGGAAATCTGATGCTACTCCCAACTTCCCTGGTTAACTATCGTTGGCTTATTCCTTGCCTAGAATCCTTTCTCCCTCACTGGAACAGGTCATTGCTGCAAGCCATGAACTATTTTCTTCAACTTCTGTCAGTTTCATCTATTGTCTTTGCTTCTAAAACTTTGCCCAGACCACTCTAGGCAGCTTTGTCCCCACTCCTTTGCAATTACCCTTATTTAAACTTAGCATAATTGCTTCTGATCTAAATTTCCTCCCTCCCAAATTGAATGCTAAATTCTACCACTGTATAGGGTCACTGTGCCCAAGGGGATATTTTACTCAAAGTTTATTAAACTGGCCTTATAATCCTGCCAGATTCAAAATAGCCTGATCCCCAGTGGGATCCACATGTTGTTCTAGGAAACTGTCCCAAATACACATTATGAATTCCTCCTCTTTGCTTTCTCTGATAATCTGATTATTCCAATCTGCATGAAGATTAAAATCAACCATGACTAATGCACTGCCTTTGTTACATATCCTCAATCTCCTGACTTACTGTCTGTCCCCACAGTGTAGTCACTGTTATTGGTGGGGGGGGGGAGAGAGAGGTGGGGGTTGTTGCTATACACCGCTCCTACTAGTGCCTAAGTGCTGATGTTCAGAGATACTTGGGTATATTTGTACAAAAAGCAAAACAGTTTAATATGCAGATACAGCAAACAATCACGAAAGCAAATGGCACGTTGGCTTTTATTATTGTACTACAATCCCCTTCCAATAATGAAGTTTTGCAACGAATTTTCAGCATTTTGATCAAAACACATTTGGAGTACCGAGTGGAATTTGGACTCCAATTTTAAAGAAAGATATACTTCTTTTGTGTTCAGTATAGCAAAGGTTCTCTAAATTGGTCGACTGAATAGCTGGAGTGGTTTCCTTTTGGACAGAGGCGGCTATGGGGAGATTTAGTTGAAGTGTATACAATACAAGAGGCCAAGATGGAGTAGACAGGAAAAACCTATTGTCCTTAGCAGAGACATGAATAACCAGGATGCACAGGTTTAAAGAAATTGGTGGGAGGATTGGTGGCATTGAAGAGATTGTTTCTAATTTCACCCATTTAGGCAATCATTTGATTTAAAAAACACTTGCACATGCACTTGCAGGTGTAAATTACAAAGTTACACACCAAGATTTGGAAAGAAGGATCAATCTGGATAGATCTTTTTCAGCCAGCAGAGAGGCTGACTGATTTTCTTCTGCACTATAAATTTCAATGTTGCTACAATGGCACATATACTATAGCCAGTGTAAGGTACATTAATTTTGCAGCCTTACTGGCAGAGAGAAAGGTCAGTGGTCCCATTAAGTTCATGTCTTAAGAAAATCCATTTCTTGATAGCCAATAGCAATAACAGGGCACAACAGATTAAAATTCTAAATGCCCACCACTCAAACACTTGGAGTTTTCTAAAACATTTTGTTTTTGTCTACATAATAATGCAATTCTCCCCCCTTAACCATGATGTAATTAACTACGAAGAGTGAATAAATAATCATGTCTCGCTGTTTCACCAGCCGTCCCAACCTGTAAAAAAATCCTAATTAGATCTCTAAAATAACCAATATACTTGATTGACTGCTTTTCAGGACAAAAAAGTAATTCACACCAGATTTTAGTAGTAGCAAAAACTATTGTAACACACATTATTAACAAAAGACAGGTTACCACCATGACATTAAAAAAAACTCCTTCAAAAATCTCAAAATATCGATCCACACATTCATGATTAAGATAGATTAGCACTTTCCATCCAATGGAACTTTTACTGCCTCCAGGGAATTTTGGAATATTATAATCAGTAGATCCACTATCTCTGTTACCATTTCCTTCTAAAACCTATGATATAGGCTATTGGGCCCTGGGGACTTGTCTGCCTTCAATCCCAACAGTTTTTTTCAGTACTTTATCTCCACCACCTCACCCCCCGACACCATCTTCTTCTAAAACTTTGGATTACTTGTTACTATTGGGATGGTACACACGTCCTCCTTCGTGAAAATGGAGGCAAAATGTCGATTTAGTGTTTCTGCCATTTCTACGTTCCTAACTATTAATTCCCCAGTCTCATACAATGGATCAACATCATTTCAGCTACTCTATTCCCTTTTATATATTTATAGAAGCTTTTGCCATCGATTTTTATATTTTGCACTAGTTTTCTTTCATAATTTATCTTCTTTCTTTGCTAAGCCTTTGTGATCTTTAAAAGTGTTCCAATCTTCCTGCCTGCCACTTGCCTTTGTAATATAGTATGCCTTTGTTTATATCTTTATATTATCTTTAACTTCCCTGCTTGGCATCGATTGTAAGCGGGAGAAAAAAAACCAAATCTTTTTCCCTTGAGAATACATTTTCGCGTTAGTTTTCTTGCCTCCCACCAACTTATTTTGAAATTCTAGTTTACTATGATCTCTCTTCCCTAGAGGATCCTTTACTATGAGGTTATTAATTAATCCCACCTCATTCCACAATACCAAATCCAGAACAGCCTGCTCTCCGGTTGGTTCCCCAACATATTGCTCTAAGAAACACAATCTCTAATGCAACCTATGAACTCCCTCAAAAGCACAAGACAACATGTCAGAGAACGTAATGAGCTTTTAACACTCTGCAGTTCATATACAGGGTTGTTGTCAGGCAGATCTTCCATAACTCAAAAGAATCACTGCTTCAAAAAGCAACACTGTCTGCAAAAATTGCACCTCAATGTATCTGAAAAATATGCAGGACTTGATTTCCATTATGCAAAACTCTCCTGGTATTTCAGTTATACGGTAGTCCAAATTCCGTTTCAATTTGTAGTCCCAAAATAGAAAAGTATGTGGTCTCTTACAATGTGCTCCGAGAACCGTGTCAAGTTAGAAGAAATGACAGGAGAATACAACTGGCTCATCCCATAAGATGACAATAGACAATAGTGTTCTATGAATACAACTTCAAATTAGTTCGATTTAATTCAATTTGTTTTTGGAATAGAAAGTTCAAATTTCTCATTGGAACAATGTGGTTTAAGAATCTAACTAGGTACAAAGAAATCAAATATGTAATTCAGAAGAAACTTATTCACACTGAGACGGTAATGTAGAACCTGTGATCAGAAGTTGAGGAAATAATAGATACATTTGAGGGAAAGGAGAATAGAAGGTTCTGCTCAGATAGTTTGATGAGGAAGCACAAAAGGAGGTTTCAGTGGATCATCATGACTGGCATTGACTAATGGCAAATTCCTTTTGTCTGTATTGTATGATTCCAAGTTTCCAATCCTTCAAAATTCGTAATCTGAACACCTGAAAGAGACATGTAACTACGTCTGGTAAGACTGGACAATAAGTACCTGAAGGAAAAGAGCCACAAAGATTATTACCTACTTCCTGAAAAAATCTAATTAAAAATGAATGCTAAGCCAGATTCTGACTTGCCCAATATTATAAAGCCGGGGTGAAAGTCCTCATTAATTATCTGCCCACCAAAACAGAACTAATGTGGAGTTAAAAAGATTAAGTCTTACAATGTCATTTTTAAAACATGCAAAAGTTTATTACAAGTAGCATGCAAATTCAGTGTTCATATGGTTAAAAACATCAATAATCACAGAATGCTACATATGAAATGCACGCAATAACCATCTATGTGGAATACAAACCCTAACTACAAACAATGTGACCATGTAATGACAGATAACAAATTAATCATAGCTATCTCTGTGAAACAGAAATAATCACATTTGACCTTTAAAATATCACCAGCTGGCCATAATTCACAAAGACAACATACATAGGCTGCACAAGGCGTGTGGAGTCGATTTCCTTTCATCTCGAATTCTAGAGATTTGTCAACATGCTCATGGATGCAATGATGCCTTTCTTTAGTGACTTTCAGGGAGGTAGGAGAAGGGAATAATGTTTCATCAATCTTACTGCACTTACAATCTCCTACTGCATTTTTGAGACATAGCTGATGCTGCATACATTGGAATAAGGACAATGATATCAAAGTAATATGTAGAAGCATTCTATGGCCCTCTTTTTCCAGGTCCTCTGTGCCCCTCTCCGTCAAGGCCTACGCTAAATGGTCATTCGTGTGTGAAGTAAATGTTGACTGTTCACATTACTAACAGACTTTTTCTACTTCTGATAGGTTAATTAGAACTGTCACAAATGAATCCAGTCACTGCTGCCACAAGGGCAGAGCACAGAGAAATCAAGGAACAAATGTGCCAACAAGCCCAGACTGAACAGCAACCAAACAGCCTCCACATGAAGAAGTCACAGCAAAGATACCCTCTGGATGTGGAAATGGTACAGGAGGCTCAATGGCTATCATTCTCAATGCCATTTTCTCCGTTTTCTCTGCCACTGCAGACTGAGGATGTCCCAGGATAACATTACAAAACTGTTATGAGCTGGAGCAGGAATTGTAATGTGAAAGGATGTGTGGCCATCACCTGGGAATTAAGAGGAATTAATCTCTCAAAAATGAAGGTGTACAGGACACTTATCCTCCTCACTCTATTGTATGCCTGTGAAATGAAGGTAATTTATTCCAAGTACACAACACAATGCCACTTTCACAAGACTATTTAAGATCAGATGGCAAGACAAGGTTCTAACACATTTTTCCTTTGAGTGATAATGCATAGCACCTACTTTTGAAGGAGTCATTCAGTTCAAAATATTAGCTTGGTTTCTGTCTTCACAAAAGCTGCTAGACTAATGAATCTTTCTAGCACTTTCTGATTTCATTCAAAATTTCTGGCATCTGCAGTATTTTGCTTTTCTGTATAGCATCCACATTCTCAACAGTGTAGCTAAGATGGACAGATCAAGTTGCCAGGATGCGTGGTGAGCACTTATCAAAAATGCTCTTGTATGACAGGCGAACTGAATCGAAACATTTCCCATAGATACCAGAAAGACAGCTTCACAGACACACAAAGTTTCACTGAACAATTTTGGAATTATCCCCGAGACATGAGAATCACAAAGTATCTCCCTAAAAACTAAATAAATTTTGGTAATACTAACTAGTGGGCAAATGTTATGTAATCCTTCCATGTGACAATGATCAGAGCAATTCCTCACCTTCCCTATTGCACACTTTTCCTGCTCTGCAATAAGTCCAAGTAGTTAATGGATTCAAGGCCCAGTTAACTTCAGATTGCACTGGAAGGGGAAAGTGTCTCAAAAATGTGAAAAGGTGATGCTAGTTGTCTCATGCTGCTACTGTGCAATAAATGCATAAGTAGTTTTCTTCAAAACAGGATGCTGCTATCAAGCCTAAAAGCCTACCACACAAATGATTAATGAGACCCTAATGGTGTGATGCTACATGATGCTAGCAGACCACATTGAGTCTCAGTGACCATTCACATTTGGCAACTTGCTAACTGTGCTTAAGCAGCCTGTGCTTGCAAGCCTCAAAACTACATCAACCATTAAAATGATTTTACTACTCGAAGTCATTTGTTAAATAATCCAGACTGCTAAAAGTTACACTGGAAACTGATTTAAGATAGTCAATCTGACTCAGTATATTTGCGTGCTCTCTATATATTTTAACACAGTACTCTGTTTTATGTAGACAAAAAATACATTACACCTTTATCAAACAAAGGGATTACGGAGACAGCCAATTGTTGCTGCAATCGCATGGCAACATTCCAACCAGAATCTACGTGCCCGGTCAGGGAATTAAGATTAAAAATTAACTGTTCTGCGGTATCTCCATGCCAATGATGGCCAAACCAAATCAGCATCCTCTTCTCAAGCTGTATTAAATGGTGTCACTTTGTTCAAGTCTATTCCTTGCATCTTAGTTCTGATAAGTGCAAAATGAAAAATTACAACTTCTCTTCTCCTTTTAGCAGTGCTTAAGCTAATGGATGCTTTTATTACTATGGTTGAAGTCAACTGTGCAGTTCTCTCTTCAGTTTCTCTATTTGCCCAAATCAAAATTTCAGCCAATTCACTACTGTTGCATAAGAACCTAAAACAGGAGCAGAAGTATGTGATTCAGCCCCTCAAGACTGCCCCACAATTCTATAAGATCATGACTGATCTGCCCAAGGCCTCAGCTCATTGGTGCCAGCTCCTCATAGCCCTCAACTCCTCAATATTTCAAAAATCTATTATATCATCTTTAATACATCTCATGATCTAGCTTCCACACTCTGGAGAAAAGAAATCCAGACATGTACTACCTTAGAGAAATTCTTTGTTGAAGCCTGAACCCACCTCTCACTGTAGCTTCACATCAATTTCCCCCACATGTCCTGTAGGGACAGTTCATTTTAAGACCTATCCCATCATTTTCATAACTTCCTTTTTAAGGATGTCCAATCAGCTTTCCATCCAGTATTATGACGAAACATCCCAAGTCAGTATCACAAACCCTGTGAATGTGATGACACTAATGGCTAAATTGCAAAGCATGGCTCCAGTGATATGCTTTTATTTCCTAATTCTTTTCTTCAAATTTTCAGCCGAGTAGAGGGATGGGAACAACATTCCTTTTGACACTTTTTTCTGATATGCAGAACTCCAAGGTCAGTTTACGGCAGTGCTGATTGGCATGCACAGAACCTTCCGGCAGTTGCGCGAGATCGCAAAGCTCAGAGGGAACATTGGTGGAAACTTAAGTCTTCTCGTCAGCATTTATCCTGTAGCCGACATCAATGAAACATTATTTACGAGCATTGTCCACAAATTGACAGCCAGCGTTTTTACAAGATTAACTGCTTTAAAAATGCTTCACTGACCTTTAAACTATTTCTAACTGCCTGATGTCTTAAATAGTATTGCATGCAATTTTTCTCACTAAGTTGTTCTGTTAATCTTGTTTTTCCTTTTGAATATATGGCTTACCCATTGAAATAATCTGCTTTTTGAACATTTAAGGGATATCAGAAAAATAAGTGACTGAAGGAGTACAAGTTACTAGTAGGTCAGGCAGATCTCCCATTTTATGCCGGTAACAAACTGGCACACAATTCCAACATTTTGTAGCCAAGAAAAAAAGATCGACAAAATTCAAGCAGTGACCTTTCAGAACTTTTTTTTTGTCTATATATCCCCAACCATGCACTTACATTTTTTGTGTAGGAAGAAGACAAAGTTAACAATCACTTTCTGAAGCATGCAGTCTTACTGCAACATTTAAAATTCTGAGTGGATGCTTGACAGGGTGGATACCGAAAGCATGCTTCTGATAACCTTCCAAGATACATGCATCTCTATAATTCTAGTTTTTTGTTCATCTGACTTGCATAGCTCCACCATTGTGCCTTCAGGTTCCTGGGTCCCAAGCTCTGGGATACCCATCCTATTCTTCTCTGCTTTTCCCTATAGGGAATTATTGTACTTCTGACCAACTTGATCCAATGTCTCCCTTGCATGGCTCAGTATTGTATTTTGTTTTGTAATGCTCCTATGAAACACTTTGGGATACTACATCACATTAAAAAAAGGTCCTGTACAGAACATTTCATTGTTGAAATATTCAGTGGCATTATGTAAAAGTTACAGGGATTGAGAGGAGCGTGCAGCAAATCAGCATCACTGAGAAATGGACAGCAAGGAGGAGGAGCCCATACATCTGGAGCAGCATGAGACACAGCAGTGACATCTGCTTCAGAAAGTACTGGAGAGCGCTGTCAGCAGCTGCTCAAACAATAGCAGAGAACAGGTCTGCAAATTCATAAAGTGAAGTGAGGACTTGTGTTAGAAGGGCTACAATAGTGGGAGATAAAAACTGGTGCTAGGTGAAGCACCACTTTCAATTTATTTCTTCCCCTAAGATCCGGTATGACATCAGGAAAGAACAGATTGATGATTGGTGGGTAATTCTTGGGTCTTTTGATTGGCCAAAAGATTTAAAAACTGGGGAAACTTTTGAAGATGAATACAGTTAAGAAATTCACCTTTAAAATATTTAAAATCCAAATTACTTGATAAAATTGAATAGAGACAGCTAGGCAGGCAATATGTTGCAGCTGTAGAATATAGATCTCGTGAATGACAGTACGATCCACAATGATCACAGCTGCAGCAAGTTTTGGCTGCTCAAGAACATTTGGCTGAGAGTTGATGAGTTGGCATCTGAGCTCTAGACACTGTTACACACCAGGGAGTGGAATAGGTATGTAAGACACTGTTTCAGGATGCAGTCTCAATGTTCAGATTAATTACATCAAATTTGGTCCATGATCAGCAACAGGAGAGCATGGTTGAGAGGGAGGCAAATACAGGGATCCAGAATTTAGCTTTGCAGGAGCCTCAGCCAGTGTCTTTATCCACAGATAAGAGGTTCTTGTTCACAATGTGGACAAGCGCACAGACAGCAAGAAGGATGAGTGAACTGACCATAGCATCATGGTGCACAGCATCATTTGAGTTGGGGGATGAAAAGGAATATGTAGCAGGAACAGGGATAGCGTTATCAGGGGAATAGATACTGTTCTCTGCAAAGACAACAATCCCAATGGTTGTTTTGCCTACCTAGCGATAAGGTTCAGGACACTTCTTTTCAGTGGAGAAGAAGGGAGAAGGATCCAGTTGTTGTGGTCCACATAGCTACTTAACGACATACGGATAAGAGGAGGTGGGATAGCTTTGTTATTAAAAGTTATTCGGTACAGTGGTGACTACTGATTTAGTTGCAACAGATGATGTTGAACCAGTTTGGGTGGGATAAAGGAATGACAAGTGAAGGAAGTCACAGGTGGGGATTATCCACAGGCCCCTGAAGAGTTGTCTTACTGTAGAAGAAAGTATAAATCGGGTAATAGTGGAGGCATGCAAGGAGAGCACAACAATTATCATGGATGATTTTAATCTGCATATTGATCGGACAGGTCAGGTAGGCAAAGGTAACATAGAAGACGAATTTCTCAAGCAGAAATTTTTAACAGCAGAATGCTGTGGAACCTACCCACAAATAGGCTACAGATCTATTAGTTTGCAATGAGCTAAGATTAACAAACAATCTTGTAGTTAGGGATCTTCTTGAGGTAGCAATCACAACAAATAGTAGAATCTCAAATTCAGTTTGAGGGAGAGAACTCTGGTCTCAAACCAGTGTCCTCAGTTTAAAGAAGGGTGATTAGAGGAATCAGAGAAAAAATGTTGTCTAAAGTAGCTGAGAAAACAGAACTATGAGAAAGACGGTAGATATGCAGTGACAGGCATTTAACTAGATATTTCAACATTCAGCAACATTTATTCCAGTCAAAAAGAAGGACTCAGTAACAAGAAAGAACCATCCATGATTAACAAAGGCATTGAAGGAGAGCATCCAGTTAAAACTAGGGTACACAAAGTGGCTGAAACCGGTGAGAGATTAGAAGATTGGGATTTTTTTTTGAAAAAGGAAGCAGCAACAGATGATTAAAAAGTTAATAAAGGAGAAAAATGATGATTAGGAAATTAGAAGACATAATAAACAGCAATAGCTTTTACAGCTTTATATAAAAATAGCTAAAGTAAAACAAAGAACTGCAGACGCTGGAGATCTGATACAGACAGAAATTGCAGGCAATGGTGATCCTTCAGCAGAACTGGTGGTGAAATGTTAACTTTCTTTCTTACCTTTGATGCTGTCAAACCTGCCAAGTTTCACCAGCAATTTCTATTTTTGTTTCACTAGTAAAGTAAGTGTGAAAAGCTTAGGGGATGCAACTGACAAATGAAAAATGTGGAACAGACAAGTTCATGTGGAAGACACTATAAACGTTCCAAAGATAACAGGTAAGTAAATTGCAAATGGCAGTAAAGATCCTCTAACAGTCTCTAGCACAAGGGCAAAATATTTGACAAATCAATGGGATTAAAAGTAAACAGGTTGCCAGGACCGGATTTCCTTTAAGCCCTTGGGTGTAGGTTGTGGTTGCAGAATTGGTGGAAGCATTGGCTAAAATATTCCAGAGCTTACTGGATTCAATGCATGTTCCAGCGGATTAGAAAAATGCTAATGTTACATCTCTGTTCAAAAAGGGAGGGAGACAGAATGCAGGAAACTGTAGGCCAGTTTGCAGAACATCAGTCATTGGAAAATCCTGGAGTCCATTCTTAAGGCAGAAAAAACAAGGCATTCAGAAACCATTAGCAAACAAAGTCAACGTGGTTTTGTACACGTGAAATCATCTTTGACTAATCTGCTACAGTTCTTTAAGGATATAATAAGCAGAGTTGATGAAAGGAAACCTGTAGTCAGCATGTTTGGATTTTCAGAATGCATTTGATAAGGTGACACATAAAATGTTATTGCACAAGATAGGGAGCTCAAGGTATTGTGGGTAAGGTTTTAACATGGATAATGATTGGTTAATGCATGGAGTACAGAGTTGGGATTAACACAGATTGGATTAATTTTCAGATTGGAAAGACATAACTTGTGGAGTGCCATAAAAAAGTCAGTCCTGCAGCCTGAATTATTTACCATCATATTAACAATTCAGAGGAGGGGACAGAACATAAGATATCCAAATTTGCTGCAAGACAAAAATAAGTAGGAGGGCATGCTGAGGCGAGGACGTAGGGAATGTACAAGTGGATATGGATAGGTTCAGCGTGTTGGCAAAAATTTGGCATTGAGGGCATGCACTTTGATAGAATGAAATGATGTAAATGGAGACAGCATTCAAAATAGTGCAGCACACAGGTTTTTGGGCGTTCTTGTGCATGAAACACAGAAGGTTAGCATGTAGGTGCAGCAAAGTACTTATGGCAGCTAATGGAATTTTGGCCTTGATTGGTAGGGGGTTGGAGTTTAAAAATAGGAAACTCTTATCACAATTGTACAGGATGTTTGAGAAGTCACACCTGGAGTGTTGAATAGGATCTTGGTCCCATATTAGAACAATAGATTAAATGGCATCAAAGCCTGTCCAATAGTGATTCACTAGGCTGATTCCCAGGAATGAAAAGATTGGCTTGTCAAGAATGATTGCACAGGTTAGGCCTTTATTTGTTAGTGTTTAGAAGAACGAAAAGTGACATGAAAGGATTTGGATTTCCAATTCAGTTAGGCAATTATCAGAAACTTTATAAAATGTGTATCACCTAATATGGCGGTACATTACAAGGACTAAAATGGCACAAGAAAAATAAATGATCAACTTTCAAGTGATTAGCATAGTGCAAGCTATTCAAACTTGCTACATTCCATATGACCATTAATAGAGCCAGTAAGCCACATGAAAGGTATAGTAGAAAATTATAGTTAAGGCTGCTGTATATTATTTTGCTTACTTGTAGTGCCATGCTCCTCATCTGTTTGCTACAATGTTTTAACACACAAGTGGGATAAGTACGTAAGATATACACAAGTACACAATATATTGAGGTACAATTGACTAAGCTTTTGTAATAGGAAAATAAAAGTGAAATGTAGCCTCAAGCTAAATATTGTTGGTGAACTGCTGTCATGTGAAATAAAATTTCTTTTCTTCACTTAAGACATTTTATTTCAGCTGAAGTATTTGTTAAATTGAACGCTCACTCTATTAAACGGAATCTCGACACTGAATATATCTTGTTTCTTCACTTCCTTTACAAACATTTTACTGATTTTTTTTTAGAAGGAACCTTTGACAACTACTTGTGTTTGGAAATTTTTATCATACCTCTCTCACTGGCATCATCCACCAGGATAATCTCCTCTAATAGATGTCGTGGTGACCGGTTTATCACACTGTGCACAGTGCGTAAAAGAGTGCTCCATGCTTCATTATGAAAAACTATCACCACACTAGTCTTTGGCAGACCATCAGGATACACTTTTGTTTTACATCTAAAGAAAACAGAAGGATACAGAGTAATGAGAAAAAATATTTTTACACTCTTATGTAAACACTTGCTGGGTAACTTCCGACAAGATAGCTAAATGATACAAATGTCTAATAAGCAAAAGTGAACATGCGTGTCCATTTTGAATATCATTAAAAGTGTTCAAATATTTTGTCTACAAATTACATTGCATAATTTGTTGAACAAACACAAAGATGAGGACAAGCAGGCTAGATATATGCCAGTACAGCAACATTTCTACTTGAAAAGTAGTACCTATCTGCATCACAATTCAGAATTGTTTTTGAGAATATATTGTACTGTCGATAACTGACACATTACAAGATAAATACATCTGGCCTTAATTCAAAAAATGTTGTTATCTGCTAGAACATGGATTGTCATCATACATACAAAAATAAAGATGCAAAATTTCAATCACTGTGTAAGAAAATAGTACCTAACTCACTCACAGATCCACCTTATCACATCATTGAAATATTTCAAATTTGAGTAACTTGTTTTTGGAGTTGAGTAATAGATTATATAATCTTAATTGTACATGAAGCATGAGAAATTAGAACACGCTCGAGCATGTTTATTCTGCAAATAACAATTAACCTAATCGTGGACTATACCAAATACACGTCACCAAGTTTAAGTTTTCTCCCCAGTCAAGTTAAATCAAATTGTACTCCACAACTGTTTGTTTAACCTTGCACTTCACATCTTTTATTCTGGATTAGGTGTCATCCACGATCACTTTGCAAACTATAAACATGGCTGTAAAATCGCAACATCGATTGCAAAACGGCAGCATACAACAGTTGGTGAATCACGAACGATTGCACAGGTTAGGCCTTTATTTGTTAGTGTTTAGAAGTATGAGAAGTGACATGAAAGGATTTGGATTTCCAATTCAGTTAGGCAATTATCAGAAACTTTATAAAATGTGTATCACCCAATTATGGCAGTACGTTACAAGGACTAAAATGGCACAAGAAAAATAAATGATCAACTTTCAAGTGATTAGCATAATGCAAACTATTCAAACTTGCCACATTCCATATGATCATTAGTTGTTTTACACAAGGTCTATGATGGCCCCATTAAACACCATGTTGATGTAGGTTTAAAAAAAAGTTTCCAAAGTAAATGTAGCCTGTGAAATAAAATAGGAAGTAACCAAAGCCAAAGAAAGCTGGCAAAAACAGCATGAACTGTAGTCACAATTCATTTCTCCAAATAAGCATAAAAAAGCCCATTAGATCAATTTAAAGAAACCAACAGTATATTACATTAGAATGAGTTGAATTAGTTTAGGTGACTAGTTGAATTTTATCATGTTAATATATTCCAACATCCATTTTTCTTGTTTCTGGAAAATATTTGCACATAATTGCAAGGTAATTCTCAAAGCATTCCATTAATGAGGATCAGGAGAGTTAGTAAAATAAATATAAAGTACTTCGGAAGCTGAGCAGATGGACAGCATCTCTGATGAGAAAACTCAAAACACAATCCATCAACATGGTTTTATGAAGGGTAAATCATCAACGAGCTCTTTGAAGACATAACAAGCAAAGTGGATTATGGCGATCCTGCAAATTTAGCATACCTGGACCTCCAGAAAGCATTTGATAAAAGGTGACGCACAAAGTTTATATACAAAAAGAGAACACTAGCTTAAGGGTAATATATTAGCTTCGAGAAAGGATTGGTTAACTAACAGAAAGCGGAGAATCAGGATTAAGTGGTCTTTTTCTGGTTGGCAAGCTGTAACTAGTGGGCTACCACAGGTTTTAGCTTTCAGGCCCCAACTATTCAATCTATATTAATGAGCTGAATGCATGGATAACAATAGACTAAAGTAGTCAAACACGCAGATGACACTAGAATAGGTGGGAAAGTTGAAATGAATAAATAAAAAGTTAGGAGTGAATCCATATCCAGTTTGATGTCCATACAAGCCAAAACTTGCCAGATGGAGTTCAATGTGAATAAGTGCGAAGTTATCCATTTTCAGCGGAATAAAAAGGCAACTTATCTTAAATGGAGGAAACTTCAAAATAGCACGGAAGGATCTGGATGCTTTTGTACATGAATCGCAGAAAGTTAGTATGCTGGTACAGCAGGTCAGCAAATGGAATTTTGATATTTCTTGCTAAAGGAATAGAGTATAAAAGTAGGGAAGTGTAATTGCAACATTACAAGGCATTGGTGAGACCTCATCTGGAGTACTACGTGCAGTTTTGGTTCCCTTGAGGAAGGATGGATTTGCATCGGAGGCAGTTCAGAGAAGGTTTGCTAGATTAATTCCAGAGATAAAAGGGAGCAATTCAGCAGTTTAGGCCTGTACTCAAAATTTGGAAGAATGAGAGGAGCACTAGTCGAGGCATACAAGACGTTAAATTAGATTTGGGGTAGACATTACCCATTGTGGGGCAATCTATACCAAAAATAAAATTATAGTTTTAGGCTAAGAAGAGGCAAATTTAAAATTGAGATGAGGAAGAATTACTTCTCTCAAAGGGTTATGAATCTGTGGAATTCACTAACAGTGCGGTGGATGCCAGGAGTCTGAATAAATTTGTGGAGAAAACAGTTTTTGATTAGCAATGTGTTAAAAGGTTAAGGGGAATGGGCAGGAAAGACAAGCTGAAGTGGAGAGGAGATCAGCTGTGGTCACATTAAATTGCACAGCAGGCTCAAGGTGAAGAAGAGCCGATTCCTGCTCCTGGTTCCCCCAAGTTATACATTTCAGGTCAATGAGATTTCTTCAGAACTCATTTCAGATTTTCAGCAATTGCAGTAATATTCTTTCATTTCAGCAAAATTACTGTTCATTTCCTTGACTGAGTTATAATATTAATCTTTTAAAAAATGCATGGGATGTTGGGGTTTCTGACTGGATCATTTGTTCTGGAGGTAGTGGTGGTCAGCTGCCTTCTTGAACTGCTGCAGTTCTTGGTGTGGGTACAGAGCGCATTTAAGAAATGATTTTAAGGATTTTAACCCAGCGATAGTGAAGGAATGGTAATACATTTCCAAATTAGAATGGTGCTTGGCCTAGAAGGGAACTTGTAGGTGGTAATATGGCCATAAGGGTGGGAAAGTTCATTGTTTTGTAAGGCGTTATTGAAGGAGCTTTGCAGAGTTGCTGCAGAGAATCTTGTATCAATTGCACAATCTACACGACGGTGCCTTGTGCATCAACAGTAAAGGGAGTGAACAAGGTGCCAATTAGCATGTTGCTTTGTACTGGATGGTGTCATGCTTCTTGGATGTTGCTGGAGCTTTACACTCATCCAGGAAGTGGAGAGTATTCAATCATATACCCGACTTGCACTTTATCGGTGATACCTAGTCATCAATTCATTTCAAAACAACACCTAAATAACCATATGACACTTCTGTTAGGATGTTAATTCCTTCAACTATTTGGAAGGAAGGGGAAAATAGAAAAGTATGAGGGGAGCTTCGTTTTCCTCTTACCAGCCACCATGCCAGCCTGTTCCAAAGATCCCACATTCAGGCAAATTATACAGTTTGGATTGAGGGGGCAGTGGACGGAACCAATAAATGATGACAACTTATCAAGTCAAAGTCAGTTGAGGCATATATACCTGTGGCAGAATGGAGATCAAAGCTTCAATCAAATTAACCTGAACTACAATTGTCAACAGGCCATAGCTGCAGGCTGTGAAAGAGTTTGCTTTGACAACTTCATGAATACATCCCAGCTTCAGGAGCCCTCTTGCTCCTTTTACTGACATTAACACTTCCTATCTTGTTGTTCAGCTTCCAAACCTTCAGTACTGAAGAGCCTATTACTGGCCCTCCAAACACTGGAGCCCATCCTCTATCGTGAAATTGTCAGAGCATCTGAAGGCAGCCATTCAATTGGCTAGCTCTTCAAAAATTACTCAATAAAAGCAAAATACTATGGGTGCTGGAAATCTGAAATCAGAGAATGAAGGAGAAACTCAGCAAGTCTGGCAGCATCCAAGGAGAGAAAAAAAATTAACATTTTGAGTCTGATTGGACTTCTTCAGAATGAAAAGGATTGGAAAATAGTGGGGTTTTTATTCTTTTGACAGGCAGAGGAGGAGTGTGGAAATAGACATAATAGAAGCCCAATGAAAACAACAATGGTGTCACGAATTGGGGTGAAAGGGAACGGAGATGTAAACTCAGTAAGGAAGTGTGGAAAGGTGAAAATAGGTCCACTTGGTCACATCACCTTCTGACCCCTGGTGCTGACGTGAAAGACTCGTATTTCCCCTTGATCATGACCCAGGAACAAACATTACTGCAAACAGTTTATAATGGGCATTAAATTTGTGCCATCTACAGAAAGCAACACAAGGGAAAAGGTATGAATGATAGGTTTGAGAGAAAAGTAGGAGAAAGATACAAAAGTTTGAAAGTAGTAAAAATTTGGAAGAAAATTTAAATCTGTATAAATTGAGAGTATTGAGAACAGGCACTTAGTTAGATGATCGTGCTGAATGGTGAAGCAGGTTGAAGGGCTGATTCTGCTAATTATTTGTAATTTATTTTGTTGACAGTAATTAACGTCTCTGAAATGTTTAAAAGTCAAAACTCAGCAGCCAAATTCAGCTGCACATCAATTGATGCTCACAAGGTCCTGGTAACAGGTAAACCTAATCAGGCATAATTTTCACCTCATCTTTGTTATGTTACACAAGGATAGCATGCTGAAAATCAACCTCCATTATTCCCAGAGTCAAAATTGTTCAAGTTTTTGAACAGTCTAGAATTTTCAATTTACATGTCTTCTAGACTCTGGTTAACAAAGTATGAACCAGATTTTTGTACTTACAAGAATCACTACTTATTACAAATAAATGACTAGCTACCAGTAAACAAATCAAAAAGCATATGGGACTTGGGGGTCTTATACAGACACTGTTAGTGAACTGGTTGGCAGACAGGAAACACAATAGAAATAAATGGATGTTTTCCCCAGCAGCAGCCAATGATTCGCACAGTATCACAGGGATCAGTGTTTGGACTCGAGCTATACACAAAATATATTAATGATTAGATGAGGGAACAAAATATAATATCTCCAGGTTTGCAGATGACTAAACTGGGTGGGATGGTGAACAGTGAGGACAATGCAGAGATGCTTCAGAGTAATTTGGACAATTTGAGTAAGTAGGCAAAAACATAGCAAAAGAAGTATAACGTGGATAAATGGGAGGTTATCACTTGGTTAGCAAAAACAAGAAGGCAGATTATCTGAATGGTGATAGTCTGGTGTCCTTGTACAGCAGTAACTGAAAGTAAGTGTGTAGATACAGCAAGTAGTAAGGGCAGCAAATGGTATGTTAGCTATCATAGTGGGAGACTGAGTACAGGAGCAGGCATGTCTTACTGCAATTGTACAGGGCCTCGGTGAAGCTGCAGCTAGAGTACTGCAAACAGTTTTGGTCCCCTTATTGGAGGTTGGTTGTTCTGGTTACAGGAGTGCAATGTAGGTTTCCCAGACTGACTCCTAGGATGGCAGGGCTGACATAAGAGGAGAAACTGGATCAATTAGGATTATATCCACTGGAGTTTAAAAGAATGAAGGAGGTGGGCATCTCAGAGAAACTTATATAACTAACAGAATTAGACTGAGTAAATGCAAGAAGGATATTCCTGATGACCAGAGTCCAGAGTCATTGGTCACAGTTTCAGGATACAGGATTGGCCATTTAGAACAGAGATGAGAATATTTTTTCCATCCAGACAGTTGGGAGTCTGTGGAATTCTCTGCCAACAGAAAGCAAATGAGGCCAAAACAATGAATGTTTGAAGAGGAGTTAGATGTAGTTCTTAGTGCTAAAGGGATCAAAGGCTATTGGGAGAAAGCAGGACAGGGAATGGAGTTGGATGATCAGTCATGATCGTACTGACTGGCACAGCAGGCTCAAAGGACCCCCTTATAAAACTTTCCTTTATACATAGGAAAAAAAAAAGTCATAGGTACTATTAATGAAGGGAAACAGGGAAAGCAGCTCAGTGGTCTCTGTTTACAGGATCTACTAAAATGGTTCTGGGTGCTGATTAGAAACTGCTTCTTGGTCTTCCATCTCTGGATGCTTCAGCTAGTTCAGGAGGCACAGAGTGCACATTTATAAAAGATTGACTTGACTCATTTAAAAAAGATCACAGCTTACAGCAAATGAAGAGAACATAAACTGGCTTTCTTCAGGCTTAAAGTGGCTTTTATTGCAGAGAAGAGAGTTTGAGCACTGGAGGTCTGATGGCTTTTTCCCATACTGTTCACAGCCTCAAGCAAAAGGCCTTTATCAATGATAAATCATTGCTAGTCCACAGACAAATCAGCTACATGTTGCTGGCTGAATCTCCACTTGTGCACACCCTTGACTCCGGAAGAGGGTCCAGCCAGAAAAGCACACATCCCGTGGGTAAATACAAAAAAAAAAGTCTCCTATGACCCCTTGATCCAGCAGCCGCATAAACAGTGCTTACAGTGATAGATTACTTGCTTTTGGGGGCCTGAAGCAATGAATTTGCAGGAATTGCCCAGGAAGACTAAACTGATGGAAGTTACCCTGCATCCAAAATCTGACAGTTGGAGATCTAAGAGAAGACTGACTTCTGTCAACAGTTACCAAAGAAACATTAGAGGGATTAAAACCTGTTCCAACTCCTGGGTAAGTATAAAATTGACACCAGCCTAACCTCTCACCCACTTACTTGGCACCCGACCCCTTCACCCATATACCATGCACACTAACTTTTCTTCCATAACAACTCAAAGTGGCTGTCATACTTTTAAATTCTTTTTCTACAAGTAGAACACAGCAGACTGTGCTATGAAAGGGGAACAACTTCTGGATAGATCCACTCTGATGCTCCAGGTGAAATTTGTTCCTGTGTCCTTGCAATGGACCCAACATCACATGTTAGACTGAAGAAATGTAAATAAAGTAGGTAACCCTTTGTCTAATTTGGTGGAAAATACAGATTTCAAACCAGATCAGAATATGAGACTAGTGCATTACAGAAACAAGGATGTTATGGATTAGCACTCCTGGGTGAGTTACTCTATATGCTGGCTCAAGACTCCATTTTATTTGGCTACCACTATTTTGGCTCCAAGTCAGAAGAATGAAAGTTCAAGCTATGTTTCAAGATTTAAGTTTTAATCTAGGCTGACATTCCATTTATTGTACTGGAATGTTTTGAGATTTGAGGGGAACACAAAATTTAGAAGCAGGATTAGCCATATGGCCCTCTGCCATTCAACAAGATCATGACTGATCTGGTTCTGATTTTAACTGCACCTTTCTATCTGTTTCCCAAAGTTCCAGACTGTCACCTAGCAAAAATCTATGAATTATTTGAGGCAACGTTATAATGACACAGCCTTCATTTCTTTTTGAAGACAATTCTGCAGACTAATGGTTCAGAGAAAAAGATTCTCATCTCTATCTTAAAAAGGAAACCAATTACTCATAAACTCTGTCCCTTATTTCTTGCCTTATCCACAACAAGAAACCTCCTTTCAGCTTCAATTTGCCTCTT
Organism: Ginglymostoma cirratum; assembly: GCA_024137785.1. Lineage (NCBI taxonomy): Eukaryota > Metazoa > Chordata > Chondrichthyes > Orectolobiformes > Ginglymostomatidae > Ginglymostoma > Ginglymostoma cirratum. Next base: position 44,229,705 of record JAHRHZ010000013.1, read on the forward strand.
AATTTTGATCTCAATTTTCAATAAAGTCACATCTAATTCTTCTGAATTTTAATGGTTAAAAGACCAGCCTGTCCAATCATTGCTCATGAAATAATAGTCTCATAGGAATAGGAAATGACAAAATAGAAACAAAACAGAAATTGGGAGAAATTCAGCAGGCCCGCCAGCATCAATTGAGAGAGGAACAGAATCAACATTTCAGGTCCAGCCACCATTTTTCGGAACTGATAGCTTGGAAAAGGTGGTCTAAATGCTGAAGACATAGGGTAGTTAGAGACAGAGAAAGAAAAGCACACCCTTTCCACCATCTTCAGCATATGTATCACCTCTTCCAAGTTACTATTAATTCTGAAGGAGTGTCACTGGCCCTGCAACATTAACTCTGCCTTCTGTGCACAAATATTGCCAGACCTGTTGAGTTTTTCCAGCAATTTCTGTTCTTGTTACAGATTTCCAGTAAAGGCAGTTCATGGTTTTTATATTAACACTATCCTTTGCACTATGTGCTAACGTGATACGATGTCACAAAACTAAGGTTTTTTTTTCATAGTACAACAAACTTTTATCAATCAGCACCTATGAGACCAGGAGTATGCCAGTTGACCCAGAGGTCCCCATCATCAATGTAAAACACACACCAAGTAACAGAAACGCATCAGTACTATATTTTATTTACAACATAAATCATTTAAATAATAATACAACTTTGCTTTAAAACAAAGCTTATAGGCAGAGAGCTTTCTCACTCGCACCCTTAACTGACTACTCTGACATTGTAGAGATTGCAATAATATAGTAAACTTTGTTGTGTTCATGCTCCATAATTTTTCCTATTTTATCAAGAGTGCCAGTTTATAATGTGCCAGTCAAAACAGTTTGCTGTACAAAAATAAGCTTTGAAAAACATGTTGGTTTTTACCATGCAAAACTGACAAAAACCAAAAAATTGCAAATGTAATCTGACATTATCTAATATCACTTCATGGATTGATCAAATACTACAGACAATTAGTTCTTCAATCTAAAAATACTTGTGCAAGTGCAAATGCAAAATCATTCATCTATAAAATACCAACTGACAGATCCCAATTACACGTGACAAACAATACCCACCACAGTATTCAAACTTCAATATCTCAGCACTTTCTAAAAAAGGTAAATAAAATAGTAGTGTTGTCATTTAGTCAACAAAATATTACTTGTGAATTCACTACTCATGAACTGCTTGGCCTGTTGCACTCAAGATAACTGCAATATCAAACTGGGACTCAGTTTTGTACCCAAAGATTGATAACTATTCTATTCTTCCAGCTTCAGTTTTTGTTGCTTCAGTTCTGGAGATGCCACCCGCTAATAGGAAAAGCACCTTGTCTTCCTTTTTCCTCAATCATGGTCTCAATTCACTGTGTTTGGTATGGGTCTGACTGTGCTCATCTCATTTTCCACACTTTTGCTCTTATCACATCCTCTCTCTCTCTCAGGACCATGTTAAGTTGACCCCTGTCTTTGCCTTCCACCCCAACAACCTCCACATTGACTGGAGATGATAGGATGATCTGTTATGATGTCAATACTACATTCTGCCTTCCAGCATTCTGAAGGAAGGATTCCTTGTAACACCCTGGCTCACTCTTAAACACTAACAGCTCCAGGCTCTCCTCATACAAGCACAGAAGATTAACTCTTAAACCCACCTATATATGTAACAAAGGGGGAATGTTGCCCCTTTAAGAGAGCAGGTCAGGTGACCCAAGTAGCAGGAGCGGGAAGCGCAGTCTAAGACTGGCTGTGCAGTTGTCCTAAAGATAAACATAGCTGCAGCTGAACTTAAATTCCAGTATAGTCAATGAGAGAGAAAGAACTTCTCTCATGTTTTCTAGAAGAGAAAATTAGATTGAAGTAGCATTTGTCCAGCATTTCTATTTCAATGAAAAAAAAGACTGCCAACAATTGATTTCTACAATGAAAAATGACTACAAACAGCTCACCTTTTAACAGAATCCAATAATTGGCTAGAGGAAATGATTTATGAGAAGGACTGAAATGTAAACAAGGTACTTCTTTCAATTTCCTGAATAAACAAGACAGTACTTATTTACGGAGCAAAATAGTATGGTTTCCAAAGTTTTCACTTTCCACTTCCAAGAATTTGAAAGAGGAAACCAAATTGTGAAAAACCAATAAAAAGTTCAGTGGATAAATGAAAAAAAAATCATCGCTAATAGATGGACCATTTCTAAGCAATGACATTTCAGTGCTCCCAGCACATCAATTTTCTAACTGAACCTTAGGTGAGGGAAATCAGAAATATAGCTCAGGATTTCAGAAGTGCCACAACTATGTTTACAGATAACATATTGTTCTGATGGTTAAAGAAGAGTTCTGTTTAAGGTACGAGGTAATCTCTGTCAAACCAGCTGCTTGAAATACAGCTCATTCACACATACTCACATCCGAGCTCACCATTTTCTGAGCTGGATAATGTGTAGGTGATGCTTTCATCTCCAACATATGAAACTTATCCTTAAAGATGTAAATCAAAGCAAGATATACAGATCTGTATTGCAATGCTTTTCCACAATGTTAATTTTGGCTCAGGTTTGTCATGGTTTACCTTACACTATTTCAAAAAGCTGGATGAGAATTCATTATTATATGCAGGATTGACTGCATAGAATTCAGCCAGTAAACATATTAGCAAAAGCTTTACAAAATCGGAGTAAAAATCAAAGTACATAAATGGAACAAAGAAGTTGTACAAACTGGAATGCAAAAATGTAACAATTCAACAACTACTCTGCAAAAGGACATTCAAGGAAAGCAGTTACTCCTCTAAAATAGTTAACATAGAAAATTATTCAGAAAAACAAAGCTCTGCACAAAAGTAAATTTCTGCTTCGTTTCTCTGGTTTCAGTTCTGTTGAGACCATCTTTATCTTTCGTATTTTCCCTCCTGTTTGGTTTGGAACAGAGCTGCAGTTGAGTGTTAAACGTTGAACAGCACTTGTTTCAAAATAAAAGGAGAGAACAAAAGACAAAAACAAAAAAGATGTTTGCTGTTGGGAAATGGCCTAGAAAGTTAAAGCAAATTAATCACTGCTTTAAGAACACTATCAACGAAACAACACCAGAGAAGTTATGTTCAGGGACTGGCAACTGATTGGATGTTGAATTGATCAACAAAAAGGAGGATGATTCTGGCTAGCCATCCACACAGAATATTGAAAAGGAAAGAAACCACCGGATGAACCAGTTTTCGACTGGGCTGTTGGGTTGGTGGCAGTGTGTCTTTGGAAGCTGTTGGACTCGTCATTTGGGTTTTGCTCTCTAGGTATTCTCCAGTTATCAACTTGTTGAAAGTTATAAGAACCCCAGTCCACAAGAAATAAGGAAAAGCTTCTGGAGACCTGCAGAAGCTGTTTGCAGTAATTGGTAATTTTGAAATTCAAGCAAGACACCATTCTATGTGACTGTAATACAAATTATTGCATTTCATGAAATCCAATTCATTGTTGAAATGATTATTGAACTGGCACCTTAGATTCTAACTTTAAAAAAAGTTTATCCCTTAATTTCACAAGCTTCAAAATCTCCCCGCCCCTGACCGCATCCCAAAACCAACCCAGCCTCCCTAACCTGTCCGTCCTTTCTCCCACCTATCCACTCCTCCCACCTCAACCCCCACCCCACCTCCTACCTACCAGCCTCATCCCCGCCTCCTTGACTTGTCCGTCTTCCCAGGACTGACCAACCCCCACCCTAACTCCCCACCTACACTCACCTTTACTGGCTCCATCCCCGCCTCCTTGGCTTGTCCATCTCCCCTCCACTTATCTGCTCCTTTATCCATCTTCCATCCGTCTCCCCCCCTCTCTCTCTCTATTTCAGAATCCCCTTCCCCTCCTCCATTTCCGAAGAAGGGTCCAGACCCGAAACGTCAGCCTTCCTGCTCCCCTGATGCTGCCTGGCCTGCTGTGTTCATCCAGCTCTACACATTTGTGCCTAAACTGTTTCCTGTTAGCTGATCAATCTTATATCCATGCTAATGTCACCTGTTACAGCATGAGTTATTTTGGGGAGTAGCCTCTGATGTGGCATCTCATCAAATGCCTTCTGGAAATCCAAGTACACTATATCCATTGATTCTCTTTTCCTCTATGTTGCTTGCTATTAAATTACTCAAACTCAATTTCCCTTCCGCAAAACGATAATGATGCACCCGATTACATTGAGATTTTCTAGGTGTCTCTTCAAAAACAGGCTCCAACATTTTCCCAATCAATTGTCCAGTAGTTTTGTATTTTCAGTCTGCCTTTTTTGGCTAGAGGAGTTAGATGCTATATTTCCCAGTCCAGTTGGATCATTCCAGAATCTGGAGTGTTTTGAAAAATCAAGAAAAAAACAAAACATTTACAATTGCAGCCATCATTTTCTTTTTACGACCCTAAGATGACATCCATCAACACCTGGAGAGTTGTCAGCTTTCAGTTCAAATAATTTTCTTAGTATCTTTTCCTTGGTGATCATGATTTAATATTGCTTCCTCCCTTTCATGTCTTGATTTGCAGTTATTCCTGGGATTTTATTTGTACCTTCTATGGTGAAGACAGATGAAAACTGTTCAATTCATTAGTTACTTCCATATTTTTCGTTATTAATCACCTAGACTCACTTGGAGAATCAACACTAATTATTCTTTTACTATTTAAATACTGCAGAAATTTCTACTCCATATATTTCTGACTAGCTTTCAATCAATCATTTTCTAAATTGTTCTTTAAATCATTTTCTTTTAAATATTCAATGCAATTCTCTAACATGCTACTAAACTTGGCAGAATTGTATGTTTTTCTTACAATTCAATATTACCTTGAACTTCTTTACTTAACCACATGGATGTTAAGAGTCTTGCATTCTCATTGGAAAGAATATTTGCTGAGAGTTATGAAATAGCTCTTTACACGTCTGTCAATGCATTCCTACTGACCTATTCAAAAACCCAATTTCCCAGTTTACTTTAGCCAACTTGATCACTGTTTTGGTAGCTCCACATTTCATAAATGTTTGCAGACTTGAGCTTGAAGTATTGTGAATACCTAGCCTAGATGTTTTTTAAAAAAGAGGCTAATAAAAGGATGATGGAACTATTTAAAAAAATAAAAATCACTCTTTGAAAGTCACACATCTCGCGATAGCTGCTGTTTCATTGCAGACATCTTGCCTGGGTTTATGATTGTCAGGTTGCAGCTTCTGGTTTTGGGTGTTGTTTAGATTTTCCGTTGATGGCCAGCCTGTGGAAAGAACATACTTCTCAGCTCAGCTCTCCTGTTTCTGAAAAATTTCTTGTTGTGCATTCACCGATATTTCGACCCTGGTCCAGTCTGAACCCCGATCGTCTTCCTGAAGAGCATTTAGAAGCCTAATTTCCTGAGCAAACCGTGTTAGCAAAAGACCCTAGAGATTTCTGATTGTTTGGTGACATTTGTCTTTATGCATCAGAATGTCAGACTAATTGTTCTTTCAACATTCCACAAATTATTCTATTTTGCACTTGAAGAGAAAAAGACTTATTGGCCAACTTCTCTTCACCCCACTAGTGAACTTCTGCAAAGAGAAATTCTTTTCTCCCCAGTATGATGAGAGACAGCATGCAAGAAAATGAGAACATGATGCACAGGCAGGTTAGGGGAAAAATAGCTATAAATATAAGAAATACAAAGTCTATTAGATAGTTTGCATTGTTATTAGATACATTGTTTGTAATGTCAACAATTTAGTGCTTATTATAAAGAAAAAAAATCCATCCATCCATGTTTCTTTAAGTTTAAGCAAACAAACTTTTAAGTAACCATAGTCCTACTGGATACAAGGCTGTTTTCTCATTAGACTACAGGACTAGTGGTAGTTTAACCTGGAAGGTCACCATGCCTCAGAGAGGGAAGATTGAGAAAAAGAATCATTTATGGTAATGTCAACCAGTGGAATTTAAACCCAAGCTGTTGGCATTATTCTATATTGCAAATCAGCCATCCAGGCAAGAGAATACATACGACTGACCATATGTGAAACCAGATGATCCATGGACTAAAGGGACTAGATAAAGGCTCTGCTCCCCTCATCATGGTTGTAAAATAAAAGCTCACAGCAGGATACAAAAAGATGCCTAATAATACTGGAAGTGATAAGAGCTTTAAAGTTGAAATTAGAATTTCACTAGGAAAGAGAACAAGGAATTAAGCGAGTCAGGACAAGAGACAGACAGGAGTGATAGTGAGCCAGACAGAAAATTCAACCCAAGAGCCAGTGAGAAGTAGTTCAATCTTGTGCAGCCTTCCAAAAAGGTTTACGAAAGAGATGCAGAGACTTTAAAAAAAACCTTTTGATTGGACCATGAAACAGAGAAAAAGGACAGAAGGAAACTGGACAATGCTCACACAAAGCAGGTTGACAGGCAGAGCTTGTTTGTTTTATTATTTGCTTTCTGAGGGCTTTAAAAGATTGAGGAGTCAAAGAAAAGCTATTTTTGATGCATACAAGTTAGTCCCTGAGGCATAAGGCAGAAAGTTTGGAGTATCATAATGCAGCCAGGGCAAGCTTATATAGAATTAGAGCTAGTAAAGCAAAATAGTTATGATCTTTGGACGTAGGCATTAAAAGGCAGAGACAATGTACAAGATCCTTAGGGAAATAATTTTCCTTTAAGGATTTACAACTTCACTCCTTCCATTGTTATGAATTAACATAGAAAATCAGAAGGAAGTAACTGCAAGCCAGGCAGCTAAGACAGGTGATAGTTGAGAACCGGTCCATAAACTGTAACTCCTTTTCCATCACCACCACAAAACTGTGAAGGATAGAAGATAGGACAGTAAAAGGAAGGCATGCAGCCAGGGATAGGAAGGGACAGCTAGGCACGTGCCAAGATCTCCTCAAACTAGGAAAGAACACGCCAAGGATAGAAGTGATGTCCAAAGGCCCAAGATTTACCATTGTCACATGACCCTGACCACAACTAAGGGACTAAGTACAAATACCACGGAGCGCTGGAAAGTAAACAAAACAGCTCAGAGTTACAATGAGTTAACATCAAAAGGAAATCTTATAACAGCACATGTGAGAACCTGGAAGATCCAAACCTGTGTAAACTGACATGTTTAACTGTTCAGGTCTTTATAGAGTTGTTGCTTGCGGTAGAGAAAGAAATGAACCAGAGAATAGCTGTCACCCGTGTCGAGTTGAAACAGGTGTAGTGTACATACGTGTTCTTACTGTCTTTTCCCAGGGCAATGCCTTGACTAGGGTTAACCCTAGTTTAAAATTTAAAATAAAGCTTGGCACTTTAACTGTCACTTATCAACTAACTGGTGCATTCTCCATGGCAACGAATCTTCCAGAGTCCAACCTAGCAGCTTTCTCCTATATGGCATAAATAGTTATTCATTATCTTGCAAGCACCAAGACAATTTACAAGATAAAAGGTTGCAAAGTGTATCTTTTCTCAGCAGTACTAAAATATTAGTTAACAGAATACTGGCAAGTTCTTTTAACATCTGAGCTAAACAGATCAGCCTTCGTCAATCATTTGCAATATCAAACACCACAAGACTTAAAAATGCTCTAGCCACTTTCCAGAGACTGATAAATCAAGTGTTCCTAATCATGTAGTTTACCTTGATAACATACTGGTGTACAGTAATACTTTATTAGGCCACTTAAAACAACTAAAAACTCTATCTAGAAAATTACTGTCAGTTGATTAGGTAATAAACTCTACCAAAAGTGACTTGCAAAAGCACAGATAAAATCGAGCGAGGACACACAGAACAGAGAGGACAGCTGTTGCCAAAAATACAAGCTTTAGCAGAATTCTCTGCTGCAAAAACTAAATAGAAATTATAGGATTTTTACTGAAGGTGTGTTTGTCTTGAATCTATGAATTCACGCATTCTGTAGCTGCAACAGTTCTGCTACTCTACCATATTTGTGCTTTAATTATTTTCCATTTATTAAATTTTAAACTTACATCTCTCATCCTGTCTCTGCCTATATTCTGATCATTTGAAGAAAATTTCTATTTCGCCTTACTGAAATTCCCTAGTTAAGATACATTGGAAATACTCATCTTCCTGCTTCTCTGTGATGTCACATTAACTTCTTTCTGAATTTCTAAACTGGGTAATGGTTACAGGCTAGACCCACTCAGGCTGATTCGCAGAGGGAAGTTCTACTTAATGCCCCTTTGTTCATGCTGATTTGTAGTGTACCGTTTCACTATTGGTCCCACAAAAGTGAACCTTATACTGCACATGGCTCCACTGGTCTTCCAAATTAATGAAGCAATCCTCTGGGTTAAATCCATTAGTTCCCAAAGTATTACTTTCATTCTTGGCATGCCAAGCTTTTAAGGTTCAGTGAAAACATTCCAATCTGATATTAAAAATAAATTGTACATTAAATTTGACTTTCCATAATTACTCAAAATCAGATGCTTTTGAAAAGCATGCCAACTGTCCTCCTTGTTCATTTTTTTATCCATTTCTCAAATCAGGAGGTTGTGGGGGTGGATATAACTTGTCCCTACCACTTAAAGTCACTTTTATAAAAGCTGGTCTAGTTCAGTTTCCGATCAACTGGTCACCTAAAATATTAAAAAGGAAGGATTTGTATACAGAGGCATTGTTAAATGTCAAAGGGGAAATGGTTAAATTCTCAGTGATTGCCTGGCATGATTGGCATAAATATTATTGATCCTTAAAATTTAAATACATTCCTTACTTTTCAGCTTTTTTCTAGAAATGCAACTATTCTTTTGTTTTTATTCTAGTAAAGTGTTGGAGCCAATATGTTTGATCTGTCTCACTGATGATCAAGTAATTCCATGATCTGAGCAATACAAGACATTTAAATGCACCTCAAACAAACAATTAATAGAAGATGTTGTACTTGTATAACTTGGCTCAATATGAAAAGGAATTTAGTAATGCAGAAAACTGGGATATTTAGAAGCACAATTCTATTTATATGTATAGCTTGGATATTTGGCAGAAAATTTAAATACCGAACATAGAACAGTACAGCACAGTACAGGCCCTTTGGCCCACGATGTTGTGCTGACCTATTATCCTACTAAGATCAATCTACCCTGCATACCCTACATTTTACTATCCTCCATGTGCCTATCCAAGAGTCGCTTGAAAGTCTCTAAAGTATCTGACTCCACTCCCACCGCCGACAGCGCATTCTACACCCCCACCACTCTGTGTGAAGAGCCTACCTCTGACATCTCCATCCATATACCTTCCTCCAATCACCTTAAAATTATGCCCCTTGTGATAGTCATAACCTTTATGACATTTGTATCAGGCAAAGCGAACAACAGAATTCTAACTGCAGCTGCTTTTGAAACTTAAGTAATGTAAATTGGATTAAAAAAGCATACTTCAAGCTAAAGCTGGATAAAAAGTGGTTCATTTTTGTCAGAGTATTTAATTAAATTGAATATTTTTGCTTGCAGATTATGCCAAATAAGGAAACTTCTCAATCGTACAGCACAGAAACAGACCCTTTGGTCCAATTTGCCTGTGAGGAATTATGTGCCTGCACCCCAAGGTCTCTCTGTTCAACATGCACAGAGCCCTACCATTAACTATGCAAGTTCTGCCCTGGTTTGTCTTAGCAAAATGCAACACCTCTCATTTATCTCAACTAAACTCAATCTGCCAAGCCTACTGGCCCAATTGATCAAGATCCCGTTGTACTCTTGGATAACCTTCTCCACTGTCTACTATACCATCAATTTTGGTGTCATCCGCATTGTCAACCACATTGCTGTGGGTTTGAAGTCACATGTGAGCCAGATTAAGTGACAATGGCAGATTTTCTTCCCTGAAGGATATTAGTGAACCAGATGGGCTTTTCCAACATTCTGTAGTTTGTCATGGTCTTTAGAGATTCTTAATTCTGGACTTTTACCGAATTGAAATTTCACCAGCTGCAGAAGTGGGACTTGAACTTGTGTTCCCAGAACATTAGCTGAGTTTGGATTAATAATCAAGCAATAACACCATTAGGTATGCTCCACCACAACCATTGACATTATTAAACAGTACAGTTTCTGTCAATTCGAACTACAAAGCCAATTGTGAAAGTCTAGAAGTTGACTTTAGTGTCAAGCAGTGTAGTAGCTGTTGATGGCAACTTGCAATCTCTCAAAACGTAACATGTTGATTTAAGGAATGTCAAAGAGTGATCTAGGATAACACAACTGTCCTACACTTCAACTTGCCAATGAATTAGCATCCTTTTATCATGCAGTCTAACCTATGGTTCCTTCAAAATTTGGTATTCTTGCTTCTGTCTGCAGAAAAAACTTCAACAGTATGTCTCCTTTTTCAGCAATACTCAAGTACTGCACTATCAAGTGTCTTTTTAAAAATAAATATATTTGCAACTCCCTCTAATGTGTAGTTATAAAAAGAACAATTTGATAATCAGATTAATTTGATTTGAATTATAGCACAGTAAAAGCAGCACCTTCCAAACCAGAGATAGTAGGAACTGCTGATGCCAGAGAATCTGAGATAACAAAGTATAGTGCTGGATGAACACAGCAGGCCAAGTAGCATCAGAGGAGCAGGAAAGCTGATGTTTCGGGTCTGGACCCTTCTTCAGAAATGGGGGAGAGGTAGGGGATTCTGAAATAAATAGGGAGAATGGGGGAAGCCGATAGAAGATGGATAAAGGAGAAGATAGGTGGAGAGGAGACAGACAGATCAAGGAGGCGGGGTTGGAGCCAGTAAAGGTGGTGAATGTCGGTGGGGAATTAGGGAGGGGATAGGTCAGTCACAGGAGCACGGACAGGTCAAGGGGGCGGGATGAGGTTTGTAAGTAGGAAATGGGGGTGGGGCTTGAGGTGGGAGAACAGGTTAGGGAGGCGGGTATGAGCTGGGCACGAGCTGAGCTGGTTTTGGGATGCGGTCAGGGGCAGGGAGATTTTGAAGCTTGTGAAGTCCACATGGGAACCCTGCAGCCCAATGGTATCAAAGCGAAATAGCAGGTGCTGTTCCTGCAACCTTCGGGTGGCATCGCTGTGGCGCTGCAGGAGACCCAGGATGGACATGTCGTCCAAGGAGTGGGAGGGGGGAGTTGAAATGGTTCGCGACTGGGAGGTGCAGTTGTTTGTTGCGAACCTACCAAACCAGTGGCCTCTATCACATGGAATGTTAAGGAAGACTTGGGAACACCAACACCTGCACGTTCCTCCTCACAGCATCCTGACTAGAAACTACCACATTATCATATTCTTTTTAAATCATGGACTTCTGGCCTCCAAGGAAGACTAGTGCGGGCTCCCTGCTTTAAACTTTAGGACTATGATGGTGAACTTTTCCTTTTATTTCTCTAATGTAGACCTAAGATTTTGTACCTAGGTATCTCTGTGCCTATGATGGTACCGGAAATGGAGACTTTGTACACTTTTCACTGTACTTCAGTACGTGGGACAATAGACCTAATTCTAAAAGTTACAACATATTAAAAAAAAAATACTGTAGCCAGGTCAAAATCCTGTAATCCTAACAGCACTATGGTTGTACCTAACACCATCCATCTCCCCATGGCCACCACAGTTTAAAGTAGGCAGGTAACCACCCACCAATGATGGGCAATAAGTGGCTGGCTTAGCAGCAAAGCCCACATCATGAGTCAAATTTTTAAAACTGCTAAAATATTATGAAGAATTTTACATTCCCTATGTTATACAGTTGTAAAGGATCTTCTATCACACAACATATGTGGAAAAACAAAATATTAAAAACACATCATCATACTTACCCATCTAATCTAACATCAGGCAGAGTTCTGTTCAGAGCTATCATATCACTTGCCATCAAATTGAACTGGTTGATTTTGAACATTTCCTTCATTTTTTCTTGATTTTCCTTCAAAATTATTACAGGCTTCCCCATCTCTCCAGGTCCTTCTTGTGGCTTCTGTATCACATCTGAAATACAGAAAGATTTTGTTGTTAAAGCTGTTTCATTTGATAAACTATTTTTAAAAAAATTTTGGTCATTGTCCGAAATACTAAAGTTATATGCCAAGCATAATTTTCATTATCCTTTCCCATCCTCTTGCCAGAGCATATTAATAGGTCAGACAGTTCTGAGTTTGCTTCAAGAAAGTATCATGTGGGCACCTTCCAACCTATTACACAGATGGTTTCATCCAACAAATGAACATCAATTCTTTTGATATGAGCCACCAAGATGGCGTTCCAATTGAAACAAGAGAGTGTTTTAAACACTTACAGATTACAGGGTGACAGACTGGACTACGTTGTGTTTGGTATCTAAAGCATTTAATATGTAGAAATACTATAAAATGAATGAAAACAAATGAGTAGAAAAACAAAGTTAGTTACTTAGAATCATCATAATGGCATCCTTAATTCCAATTTAGTATTCCAGGCAAGTTGGAGCTTTGCAAAGCTTTGCATTTATTCAGTTCATTTGTCAAATCACATGGCAACACTTCTTTAACTTCACATAGTTGTTAAAAAATATCCACTCTGCTATTTAAATCATTATATGCTTACCAAGATAGTTATAAAGCAAGCCAACCTATGTTTATGAAGCACCATAAACATAATAAAATGTCCAAAGATTGTTCACAGGATCATAAAAACAAAGCAGGGTACTAAGCCATATAAAAGAGACTAGGACATATGACCAAAAGCTTGGTCATGAGTTTTAAGAACCCAAAAGTTCAGAGGCAGAGTTGGACAGGGAAGGAATTCCAGAGCTTGGGGCTTAGGGCAGTTAAAGTCTTAGTCACCAAAAATGCAGTAAAAGTAACTGGCTACTCTTGTCCAAAAAGAGTGCCAGGCTTCTTAATCTGAATTTGGTTTCAATCGGAAGGCAGAGAAAGTTTTTAAGCAGATTCCTGAGAAAAATTAAGATGGTAATTCATGAATACCTAGAATCATAGAATCACTACACAGTGTGGAAACAGGCCCTTCGGCCCAACAAGTCCACACTGACCCTCATAGCATCCCACCCAGACCCATCCCCCTATAACCCACATAATGTACACATTCCTGAACACTACAGGCAATTTAGCATGGCTAATCCACCGTGCCTGCACATCTTTGGACTGTGGGAGGAAACCAGAAAACCCGGAGGAAACCCATGCTGACACAGCTGAGAATGTGCAAATTCCACACAGTCACCCGAGGGTGGAATCAAACCCAGGTCCCTGGCGCTCAGGGGCAGCAGTGCAAACCACTGAGCCACCATTCTGCCCTAAGTTACCAAGGATTATCCCAAGAAGGATAAAAATAATAAAGGCGAATCCATGAAAATAACTCATTTGATTATGCAAGCTAGGATTGAGGTTAGGAAGTCTGCTGTGAGTAACTCACCTCCCAACTCCTCAAAGCGTGTCCACCATCTACAAGGCACAAGTCAGGAGTGTGATAGAATACTCCCCGCCTGATGGCTAAGTGCAGCTTCAATATCACCCAGGAAGCTCAAATACCATCCAGGACAAGGCAGTCCACATGATCCATCATCTTCACTCCCTTCATGATCACACAGCAGTAGCTTTGTACAAAATTTTGTACTCCCGCCAAGATTCACTGCAGCAACAATATGACTCTTCCAACATCATCTTCCAAACTAGCGTACCACCAAGAAGGACAAGGACAGCTGAGCAAGAGAACACCTGCAAGTTCCCCTCCAAGCCACAAAATCATCCTGACTTGGAATTACCTCTACTCCGTCATTAGCACTAGGCTAAAATAACAGAATTCCCTTCCTACTAGTACCGTCTCATGGACTGCTGCAATTTGTGAAGGTGGCTCAACAACTTTGAAATGAGAGTTAGGGACGGGAAATAAATGTTAGCTTAGTCAGTGATATCCACCACCTGTTAATGAGTAAAGGAAAACATTTAAAATTTTACAGAAATCATGGATTTATCAGTCAACCTTTTAAGAAATGAGTTTCAAAATCAGAAACTACACATTTTATATATACAAAATAAACAAACAATCTTTGGACAACTTCTACGAACTTGACCAGATTGAAAAATACTTGTCAATAGAATTTTCCTGTGGTAGAAAGTTCAAAATTGAAATGTCAGCTTTCGCATATGAAGCAAAGAAAATTCTTACAAAAATGACAGCTAAGCAGCACACCTAGTATATTACAATCTTTATCCCATTGTCTTGAATTGATGACTACCAAGATGTCAATAAAGGATTCCAAACTAAAGGAAGTTGATCAATTCACAAATAATTAATAAGCCAAACTACAAAACAGGGTTGTGTGCAATATCTTAGGGATTGCCACATCTGCAGCATGTTGGCCTTTCTTGCTGCTCCTACATATGTTCAGACTTCCAATCTGATTTACTAATTATTCACTTAATCCATCCACAACTCTTTCTCCAGTATATCGATGGTATCACTAGTACTACTTCCCTCTCTCATCCAGAATTGAACCAGTTTATCAATTTCACTTCCAATTCCCACCCCACTTTCATCTTCACCTGGTCCATCTCTGACTCGTCCCTTCCCCTCCTTGACATCTTCTGGGGATAGGCTGGCCACCAATATTGAATACAAACCAACTGACGCCCACACCTCGACTAGACATCCTCACAGCCACTTCCCGTAAAAACTATTCCATTCTCCCAGCTCCTCAGTCTTCATCACATCTGTTCTGATGGTGCCAATTTCAACAAGGGGGCCTCCGAAATGTCCACCTTCTTCCTCAACCAAGGATTCCTGAGCACCACAGTTGATTGGATCTTCAGTTGAATCTGACCTATCTCCTGCACTTCAGCCCTTACCATCTATCTTCCGTCCCACAACAGCAACAGGGTCCCCTTTGTTCTCACCTACCATCCACATCCAGAGGATCATTAGCTGCCATTTCTGTCACGTCCAACAGGATGCCAGCTACCAGACATATTCTCCTCTCCTCCCCTCACGTCAGGTTCCGCAAGGGCCATTTCCTCCGAGACACCTTGCTCCACTCCTCCTTCACTTCCAACAAATTCCACCCACCCCCCTCCCTCCCTTGACAGCCCTACGGCACCGTCCTCTGCAACTGCAACACCTGCCATTTGCATCTTCCCTCCTTAGTATCCAAGGGCCTAAACACACTTTCCAGGAGAGGTCGCTCTTTACCTGTGCTTCATGCAATCTAGTCTACTGTATTCATTGCTCACATCGTGGTCTTATCTACATTGGGGAAACGAAGCATAAACTAGCTGACCACTTTGCAGAACACCTACGTTCTGTCTGCAAATAAAAAAAGACTCTAACTTCCAGTTGCCTGCCACTTCAACTTACCATGCTCCCTAGCCAACATCTCTGCCTCAGGCTTGCTGCAGTGGTCCAGCAAAGCTCAGTGCAAGCTGGAAAAACAGCACCTCATTTTTGCTTGGAAATTCTACAGCTTTCTGGACTCAATATTGAGTTCAACAATTTTAGGGCTTGAGGCATCTTTTTCCATGTCCTTACCCCAACCTCCACACACCAGGCCTTGTTATCACACGGTCTGTTATTACATACCGCCCATCGTTAGTCTGGAGAATGAATAGCTATTAATGAACGATTAGTAGCTGATCGTTATCCACTCCTTGGTTTGTCCAAATGTTCTTCTCTCTCTTTGGATTCTATCTCCACCTAACGTTTATTCTTTCTACCTATCTTCTGCATAAGAAACAACTTTTTCCTAGCTATCATTAGCTCTGAGGGTCACTGAACCTGAAACGTTAACTCTGCTTTCTCTCCATAGATGCCGCCAAACCTGTGAGATTTTCCACCAATTTGTTTTTGCTGCTCTTCAATTTTAGATCTTGGGGACATTGGTTTCCTTTAACTTTAACCTATTCACAGCTTACTTGATTCTGTTAACCTTGCTGCTGTTTTATTCATCTTTGATCACACATTCCCCAACCACAGGTTGACAAATGAGTTTTGCAAATCAACCATTAGTTCTCATGAAAACTTTAAAAAGATGCTACATAGGATTAAAATCATCATCTTCCTAAGGAGCAGATATCAGTGATGGTGTCTTGCCCGCTGGCTGAATGAGCTGGCAAGCTGATGTCACTTCTATTGGGGAAGGCCCCCTTGAATCAAAATGTCCAACTTGTCAGCATCAGGCCCTTCTGTGATTTAGGACTCTTAACAACTTGAGCACTGTCAGCCAGAGACTGGCAATGCTCTCCATTATCAGCTAGCACAAATCGGGGAATCCAGTTGCTACAATCACTCCACTCATGAGAGTCTTACGATCAACAAAAAGATTTGTGTTGCATACAACTTGTTAAGAGCACTTTAAATCTTGTACCACATTCTTGACTCGTCCTTTCATCAGCTTCAGGCCTTTGTAATTTAGGATCGGAGGCATTGAAATTGAGAGCTGGCAGCTCTCCATCCGTAAACCTATAAGTTTTATTTTGAATATGTTCTTCATACCTCTTGCACATACAAGCTTCTCACAATTAAAACATGTCTACTCATTATACTTAAAATTTGCAACCAACACATTGAGCAACACAACACAATACTTTCACACACACCGTTTCATGGATCACTCCAAGATCAATATCAAGCACTGCTTGCTGACAGTCTATTATGAGAGCTGTCTATGACTGACACATTGCGAAGTCCAGGAGAACGTGTTTAGGAACAGACTAAGTCATGGAGCAGCTGCCACAAAGGCTCAGTGGGGAAAGGCTGCTGTTTGAGGCCCTTCCATGTAAAACCCCTTGCGCTGTATGCGTGACAACGAAATGAATATTATCATTAAACTCCAAATGACAGTGTACGAGGCACCTCAGTGAGCTACATGCTGTATTGAAAGAAACAGAACTGGTTTACACAAAGATAAGTTTGCATTGTTATGCAATGCATGTTCTATATTTTTACAAAGAGGCTTAGTAGTACAGACGGAGTGCTGCTGTAAAGACCGTCAAGATTTTTCATCTCGCACTCGTCAGTATAATTTGTAAGAAATACCAATGTAAAAGGAAAACATTGAGGCTGAGCGAGAGGACAGTGCTGATTGGTTAGCAAAGTGATTGGTAGGGACATTAACTAGTGCATTCTCCATGGCAATGAGTCTTTTTTCAGTGAACAGACAATGGCTGCAAATGCTCCTATCATCTTGTTAAAAAAAGTACAAAGCAGAGAAGAGATATGACTATAAAAGTTTACTCGGGAAAAATATTTGCCTTTAATTAACAGCCAAAAGTAGCCTGATGACAGAGAAAGGAATATGGAATGTTTTAAAAGGCATTAGCTTATTGGACCATGCAAGCATTATATTAAGCATAACATAAGACTAGTATTGACTTCAAAGTTTTTCAAAATTACTACAAATGGAAAAAGGGCATAAATTCCAAGTTCTCAAAATATGAACGGAAAACTTATTGATGTATTCTACTACACAAGCGTTGTTCCCAAAGGCAGTACAAGAGAAGTTCTCTGCTATAGCAGTGCTGGAAAATCAGAATCAATTCTGGAGGGCAGGCAGCACCACAACCATGGTTTTCATTTACGAGACTGCAAAAATGATGCATGGACTGTGCAGGTAGCCACTTGTGGCAGTGCCTTCTTCCAGAGAATTGCTACAAAGTCCGAGTGTACTGGAGAAGCGCTGCACAAACTATTTCTCTTTGGTAACTCAGAATTGCTTATTCCCTAAAATATCCATTCATTGTCTTAAACTTTTCCAAGAGTATCAACTGCATTTCTGTGCTTAACCTTCCCCACTTCTAATCTAGGTAGCCTTGTAAATATATTTTGGCTGTTCATCCCAAGATTAACCTAACTTTCTTTATTATTACCATGCACTGCACTATGGCCTTCAGTTAGCTATTCACCTATATACCTTGAGTCAAAGTATTTGGTTTATTTTTCAACCATTTAAATACGTTTAAAATGATTCCAGATGGACATGAGCAGTAAACTGCAAAACATTAAGTAAGCACTTAATTAGATAGTGTGGTGACATAACAACGATCTGCATGGAAGGGTCTGTGGTTAACCTTCCCACCTTGCCTTGGATCCTCCATGATCCTGAGTGTGTCTTAAAATGTTCTTGTGGCAGCAGTCCTGGGCACCTCCATGGTGCTGCTGAGCATATAGTACCTCTGACAGGCCAGCTGTTCTACATATACTGAGGGCATCAATTCTAGGGGTGGGGGTGCGGGGGGCCCAGGTGGACTTATCATTGGGTGATTTGTAGGTGATTTACCCACCCTTCCTTGGAAGAGGCAAAAGGTGTCTCACCTGGTTCTCCAGCCAGCAGACAAACTCCTGGATAGCTCAGCAAGATTCCATCCAAAAGTTCAGAATTCCATCCATCAGAAATTTCAATTCAATTGACAAAGATGGCTTTTCATTCATCAAAAGAATGAAAGCTAATATACGGGTAAAATCTGTTATCTCAGGAAAAGTTAGCTTAGTTTCCCTTTCTTTTGAATATTGCTACATTAATTGGATCAAAATGTCACTTCTTTATTAATGGGAAATAAAGACCCACAACCATATCAATTTAACATTTCCTTCACCATATTAACCGCCTAGGACATAACATTTGTACATGGAGCCAAATACATATTTAATCCAAATGCAGGAAAACTCTGGGCAACCTACGCCATGATACTTCCGAGGTACTGAAGACTAAAAGTAGATACTATCAAAAAATGTGAAGCTGGAAAAGCATAGCAGGTCAGATAGCATCTGAGGATCAATGTTTTGGGTCGGCCCCTAATGATCTTCTTGATGTCGATGCTGGTGGGATGGTAGGCAAGGACAAGGGGAACTCTATTGCTGTTGCAGGAGGGAAGACAGGGGGTGAGGCTGGAAGTGTGGGAGATGGGTTGAGGGCCCTGTCGACAATAGTGTTGGGGAATCCTCGGTTGAGGAAGAAGTGGACATTTCGAAGGCTCAGTGCAAGCTGGAAGAACACCACTTCATTTGCCACTTGAGGACCTTGCAGCCCTCCGGACTCAATATTGAGTTCAATAATTTTAGGGCCTAAACTCTCCCATAGTCTAGCCCCCTACCCCACAAACCAGGCCTTGTTATCACAGTCTGCCATTACACACTACCTATCATTAGTCACTACGTCCCCATTAATAGCTATTCACCCTCCATGCAGATTGTTATCAACTCCTTTCTCTATCCAACTGCTCTTCTCTCTCTTTGGGCTCGATCCTTTATCGTATCGTTTACTCCCTATCCCACCACCCTCCCTATTTTCTGCATATAAACCAATATTTTCCCGGCTGCCATCAGTTCTGATGAAGTGTCATGAGACCCGAAACGTTAACTCTGATTTTTTTTCTTCACCAGATGCCCACCAGACCTGAACTTTTCCAGCAACTTCTGTTTTTGTTCCTGATTAACAGCATCCAGAGTTATTTTTGGTTTTTATTTTGTGTTTTGTCCTGGTTTCTTTTAGAGAGAGATCGAGGGACAGGTACCTAGCAGACTATGAGAAGACAAGATAAAAAAGATAAATGCCTTGGGGACTTTTCTAGAAAAAAGGTTGGAACAATAGAAGCAGACTGAGTGAGTGTGATCAAGCTCTCACAGATCAAGGATTTTTAGATAGCTTTCAGCAGTTACTGTTGTGGGCCTGAAATGGACGCTATTTTTCCCTCTCTTGATTACAGCCAAAAGCTAGAGTTTCTCTTCCTAGGCTCTTGGATTGCATAAGAGACAAAATCGGATTTCTGAAATTTGCCTTTTTGCTGAAAGGTGCCTTTGTGGGATGTTACTATAATGAAACAGATACATTAACCTGTTACAAATTAATTATTTTCTGTCAAGACTTCCAATAGAGTTGTTATTCTAAGTTCTTCTTTCTTTTGGTGTATTTTAACTATATAGTGTTTGAAGAAATTGTGTATTGTTTAATGTTCAGTAGTTTGACCAGTTGAATTGCATCTGGAATACAGCACTTTATATTTGCCTTTAAAATAAAGGAAAAAAAGTTAGGGTCTAGTCTACCTTTTTAAAGTGTTTTGAGGGGGTTCTGGTCTGGTCCAAGACATGAACAAATTCTTGGTAAATGATGGTCTCAGATTACTTTCTGGAGTAATAGTCAGCAATACTACTGTTAGGAATCAAGACGAATGCAATTTCGACTTGACTTAATCCGAGTTTCATTGCATTACTTTCTAAAAAAAGGCTATTTCACTTTTATCTGGGATTTTCCTTACCTTCACGAGCAGGTAGGCCTCGTTCTTTCTTTTCTTCACACTTGTTACATTCACTGAAGTAAAGCAGTAGGAACATATCCAGCAGCATCCAGACCAATGAGGTGGCTAAAACCACCTTACAATATGCAAACCTTCGCATGGTACTGATTCAAATAGTGCAGAAGTGGATTGGATGCAGTAACCAGTTAGATGGCACAGTCGCAGCAACTGCTAAGAAGACAAAGACAACAATAAATGAGCAGCTTAATTATAGGTCAATGTATTTCAGCTGAAGATAAACTCAAGGACTACACAACCAATCCCTTCACTACAACATATACTATAAAAACAAAAGCAGCACAAACTTAATGACTGCCTTTTAATTTCTTATTCAACTGGAAACAAAGTTAATTTCATATAAGTTTATATTTAGCAGCAAGCACAAATCAACAATCTACGTAGAATAGTAATTTGCAAAAATTTCCTTGTATCAAGATAGCAAAGTAAACTACCCATTTACTAACGTAACTTGAACTTGTCTTTTTTGTTTGTGTATTTCTTTCATGAGTACAGAAATACTTCAGTTCTTAAACAGGATGACAACTCAAAATATTTTGTGTCCTCTTCAGATTCTGTTCAATGCACTGCTTTAACATTTTAGGTTTTGCTTCATGTTTTCAGTGTTGTGCCTTTTAATTCTAATTTGATAGCTGAATATGGACAATGGTGTATTTACATTGCTGCTTAGTGATGTCAACATTTTTATAATAGCAGGCCCATGGCCCAATATAGATCAAATACCTTCTCCATTTGTATCGAACATGGGATTAACTGCCATTTCAAAGCATACTTCAAGATCACATGGTCTTTCTTTAAATTTGACTGTCAACTGGTGCAATTCAAAATGTTCTCTCTTTCTTAACTTCAGTCATTTTCTTGTTCATATTCTAATCCTCCATTTTATACCAATGTCCAACTCTTAATCCCCTAACTATTTCAAGAAATTT
The DNA here is from genome assembly GCA_024137785.1 of Ginglymostoma cirratum. NCBI lineage: Eukaryota > Metazoa > Chordata > Chondrichthyes > Orectolobiformes > Ginglymostomatidae > Ginglymostoma > Ginglymostoma cirratum. The sequence goes on from JAHRHZ010000013.1 coordinate 44,250,941, forward strand.
GTAGCAGCAAAGTATCTTGCAGACATAATTGTAGGCTGGAAGATGGTGCTTGATGTTATTGCAATTAGTGAATCAATTTCTCCAATAATTAATAAAAGGGAGCTTTGTGATTGTGTTAGTGTCAATTTTAGAACACAATCTTTAGTGGCCCTTAAGTAAACTCAATGTTCTATTTGCAAACAGTTCCTATATTCCCTGCAAACCTCTGAACAAACTACTTGGCTTGATTGATTACATTCAATAACAAATTTTTTTTTTAAAAACTGAAGAAAGCATGTTCAGTTTCTTAAGGAATGTAGCCCTATCATAGCAATTAAGAATCATGAAAAGTTTAGCACAGGAGGCAACTGTTTGGCACACTGAATCCATGTTGGCTCTCTGAAACAGCATTTCAGCTAGTCCTAATTCCCCAACTGCTCCATGCGGCCAGAAACTTTTCCCCTCAATTAATTATTCCACTTATTTTGCAAAGCTACATTTGAACCTACCTCCATCATGTTCTCAGTGCATTCCAGTTCCTAACTACTTGCTTATGTTACTCACTTTAAATCTGATTCATGAACCTTAGTCCAATGATAGCAGTTTCTTCCCACGTCTATCAATTCTCCTGACAACTTTCTCATTTCTATGGAGAACAGCCCAAGCGTCCCCAATCTCTCCATGTAACTGAAGTTTCTCAGCCCTAGAAATATTTTCATTTGTTGTTCTGTTCCTCTGCAAAGTCTTCACAATTGAAGTGCAGAAATGCCTGCTTTCTCGTTCAGCTAGAAATATATTGATGCAGCATATTTTCATAAACATTTTACAAAGACTTTCTGTCTTTCACATTACCAGTTTATTAGAATGGTGTAAGAATAACAGCATTGCAATATTCTAATTTTCCTACAAACTGGTGGCTAAGAGAACACAATAAAAGGGTGTTAGTACATCTATTATTTCTTAGCTTTAGCCAGATAGATTCTGTCCTTGACTTTAAGGCATCCTCTCTCTCTCTCCTAAGGAGGTAAAGTTGCTATAGACTTACCAATGCTCTCAATGGAGTGGGGAATAACTGGTGGTGATTTAGCCTGAAGGCTACCATGCCTCAGATGAGGGGAAGGTTGAGAAGGAGAGCCCTCATGATAACCTCAGTTAATGCATGAATTGAACTCACACTGTCGGCATCACTCTGCATTGCAAACCAGCCGTCCAGCCAACTGAGCTAACTGAATTCCCCATCTTTCCATTACTGTAAACCTTAAAATTAATACTGTAACCCCTCATTAATTCACAGCCCATGTTTTACACCTTACACCCAAGAATTTTTTTTTTTTTAGCCAAGTCTTGTGTCACCATACTATGCATTTCTACATCACTGTCCACATCTGCAGCTCCTTAACCTAATTTATCACCCTCTGTGCATTCATGTAGGTGCACAGTCAAAACAAATTAGTCTTTATTGCATTTCCACTTAATCTGACCCCACCTTGCTCCTTACTATTTCTCACTCTAGTGCTACCTGACCAATTATTTACGCAACTTGCTTTCCCTTTTTAAATTGTTAACTATAGTATTTGTTCATTCCTGACTGGCTCAGAAAAGGTGGCCCAACTATGGCTAACAAGGGAAATTAGGGATAGCCTAAAATTCAAGGAAGGGCAATGCAAATTGGCAATTTAAAGCAGATTCAAGGATTGGATTTTGGATTTCAGCAAAAGGAGGACAAAGGGATTGACTAAAAGGGCAAGAGGGGGCAAACTTGCAGGGAACATACAAACTGATCATAAAAGCTTCAGTAGGTGTGTGAAGAGAAAGTATAAGTCTCTCACAGTCAGAAGCAAGGAAGTAATAATGAGGTACAAAGAGATGGCAGACCAATTAAATACATCCTTTGATCTGTCTTCAGAAAGGAGGATACAAATAACACCCCAAAAGTGCTGGGAAACTGACAGCCTAGTGAGAGGGAGGGATTGAAGGAAATTATACTAACAGTGAAATGGCATTGGGGAAATCCATAGGACTGAAGGCTGATAACGGTGTAACCCTGCTATTTGGAAAAAGGAGGCACAGAGAAAACAGGGAATTATAGGTCATGTGGCCTGATGTAGGTGGTGGGAAAAATGCTAGGGTCTATTATAAAAAAAATTTTAGCGCAGCACTTGGAAAAGTGAAAGGATCAGACAAAGTCAGCATGGATTTACGAAAGGGAAATCATGCTTTACAATTCTACTGGAATCTTGAGAGAATGTAGGCGAGCTTCCACATACATCCAGTCCCTCCACCACCTATGCTCAGTGGCAGCAGTGTACACTACATGATGCAATGCAGAAATTCACCAAAACATCCTTAGACAGCAGCTTCTAAACCCACTACCACTTCTGCCTAGAAGGGCAAGGGCATTGGAACACCACCAAATACAAGTTCCCCTCCAAACCACTCAACATCTTGACTTGGGAATATAATTGCCATTCTGTCACTGTCATTGGGTCAAAATACTGAAATACCCTCCGTAACAGCATTGAGATTCATTCTACAGAATAGACTGCAGCGGTTCAAGAAGGCAGCTCACTACTATCCTCAAGGGCAATGAGGGACAGGCAATAAACTACTCTCCAGTCAGCGATGCCCTTGTCCCACGAATGAATAAAAAGAGTTGATGGGCGTGGGGGTGGGGGCCAGTCAACATGGCTTACTTTAATTTTACATGCTAATAACTGGAATGTTATTGAAAGCCTTCTAAAAATTAAAGTGAATGGATTTGGGACGTGGATAGAGAATTGGTGGTAGACAGGAAACAAAGCAGGAATAAACTGATCTTTGTCTGAGCAACACAGTCAGTGACCAGTGGAGGACTGCAGGGACCACAGCCTGAACCCCAGTTATTTAAAAAAGTGGTAGCAATTTAGATGAGGGATCTAAATGCAGCATCTCCAAATTTGCTAAAGACAAAGCTAGGTGGAGAGCTAGCTGTGGACAAACACAGAGATATTTCAGTGTGATTTTGGACAAGTTAAATAAGTGGGCAGAAGCATGGCAAATCAAGTATAATGTAGATAAATGTGAGATTATTTACTTTGGTAGCAAAAACAGATTATCTGAATGGTGACAGATTGGGAAAAGAGGATGTGCAATGACACTTGGGCATCCTTGGACAGCAGGTGCAATACACAGTAAAGGAGGGAAATGCTATGTTGACCTTCACAGCTACAGGCTTCAAGTACAGGAGCAAGGACATCTTGCTGCAATCTTAGAGAGCTTTGGTAAGACTGCACGTGGAGGATTATTGGTCTTCTTACCAGAGGAAGGACGTTCTGGCCATGAAGGGAGTACAATAAAGGTTCACTAGGCTGACTGCTGGGAGTGCAGGACTACTGCTTCACTGACATTTTAAAGAATGAGGGGGCACCTCAGAAATATATGGTGCAAGGGCATGAGCGAGCACGGACTGTCTTCTTTGGATTTTCAAACCTAACCAGTGAAGACTGCCTAAGCAAAAATTGTTTAAAAAACAATTTTAATCCAATCTGAATTCACTGCCAAAGTAATCTGTTGTAGCACAATGATTAACTGTCCTTAACTACTCAACCGGAAAGCACAGCACTTAAAAATAAGCGTCCAAGTATACTTACATGTCTATAATACTAAAGACATCTAATAAGTCACCAACTGACAAAGATTAATTACCCTCAGCTTCTGCTCAAGCAAGTTTTTGTTTTTGAAGTGTAGGCAACCTAGGTAGACAATTTGCTTGGTGTCAAGGTGCCAAAAACATGATTGACCAGACAATTTGAGTTTGACAGTGTTGAGAAGAATGTTGGTTTGAGCAATTAAATGTTCACAGCAAATGTGGTTTTGTCTCTTGGATGGGCACAGTTTTGTTAAAAAAAATAAAATAACCAGACTATTAAAAATCATTCTTTGGGCATGAATGGACTTGTCAAAGGTGTTTTAGCTGTCTTGATACAGTGAGGGGCTTCTTCTTGAGCCACTGGTCATGGTTTGATAAAACTGGGTGGCTTACTAGGTCTCAAGGAGCAGCTAAGATCCAACTACGTCAGATTGAGATTGAAGCAACACATAGGCTAGACGGTGAAAGTTGGACAGTTTACCTCTGATGAACATTATTGAACCAGTTGGGTTTGTACAACAAATTAAATAGTTATTCTTCTCCAGCTGTGAAGAATTCCCCAGGCAAACTTTTCATTGATACCAGACATTTTTTTGAGAATTTCAATATATTTTATAAATATACGCTTGGATTTTACTTGCTCCCTAGATTATTAACCCAGGTTGCAGGATTACAGGTATTGTATTATAACCACTGTACTCAAATATAAACACGTACTGAAGACAGACAGTTCACAAAATTACTTCAATTGCTCATGACAGCCAATTATTTACACTGAATGGTGCTATGCAACAATGAAATTTGCATAAACAGGCAGGTCTTGCATAATCAGCACTGCAAAACCACTTAACAGAAATTTTTAAATATTTGGAAGATCAAAGCCACGGGTCCTCAAACTCACCATAAACTATTTCCTGAGCACCAGCTCCTACCTTCTAGGAGTAAATTACTGCAGACGCTGGAATCTGTACTGAAAACAAATGCTGGCAATCATAGCAGTTGATGACTCATCTAGACTCAAAACGTTTGCTTGCTCTCTCTCCATGGATGCTGTCTGATCCTCTGTGATCACCAGCATTTGTTGTTTTCAGCTCCTACCTTCTGACTGGAAGCTGACCAAGACTGAATTGGAGGATTTACAATCTTGCAATCACTTCTAGCTACGTAACAGTGGCTGATTTTGCATCTGCCTCAGCTTATCTAATGCTCATCCATCCCTTTATTACCTATGGTTTTGACAATTTCAATGCTTTCATGGCTAGCTTTCCACCTTCCACACTAAACATTGAACTCTACTGTCCTTACCCGAACACAATAGGAATCCAGCACATATCACCTCCCATGCTCAATGATAATGCAATAAATCCCCCATTCAGGAACAAATTGAACTTTGTATTCTCCTCATTTTGAGAATACTTTCACTCCTCTGTACCTTTGTAAATTCCACTAACTTACAACCCTTCCATAGATGCACGTTTAACAAGTTCTGGCCTCTTGCACATTCCCTAATTTTAAAATTGGTCTATAATGAGAACCACACTTTGAGTTGCTTATGCGCTAAGCACTGAAATTATTTCCCTAGACCTTTCCACCTTTGTTTCTCCTGTTTAGGGTGCTGCTTAAAATCCACCTCTGACCAGGCTTTTGCTGACCCATCCTCATAGCACCTTATGCAACTGTTAGAAGTAGCTGGGATGCAAGGATTAAATAGTTATTCTTCTCAAGCAGTCAACAATTCCCCAGGTGAACCTTGTACACCATAAAAAAGCCAGTGTCAGCAGGAAACTGTAGGCAAACCTTGTTCAAAATCAAACAGAACACTGTAGAGGTGCTTCGGAGTTAGCGAGATTTGGACATAGAGACAGACAGACATTAATAAACAATGTATGAAAACAATGCAAGGCTAGGTAAAGACTAATTGAGCCTTGACTGGGTAAAGGAGACATTAGAAACACTAAGCCATGGCATCGAATAAACATCTGCTTATATTTGTAGGAAGGAAAGTTAGAATTTGGCTAAAGAGGAGGAATGTGTGACCAGAATGGTTTATGAACACTGCATTTCTCAGTCTCGCCTCAGTTAGCAATGATGCTCTCCCAGTGTATGCTTGGATAGATGATTAATAAATCTGTACTCCATCACTGGTGTTGAGGACAGATGAGGACACTAAGTGGCATATTTGGCAGGATACTCCTCTTGAACCATCAGCGAGTACTGCAAGATGGGTGAGAGTAGTTTATTTACTACTTATAGTTAGTGTGGTAAGCAAAACCAAGGACAGCTTGAGTATTCACTAACAGCAACTTCAGGATATAACATAAGGAGAAACACAGAAACAACTTAAAAGATAATTTGATTCAAATTTAATGTTTCCATTGCTGAGGGGTCTAACACAGTCAAGCTTGACTAGTCCAGGTCAATGTTATCTTTCACATGATCTTCCTCCCATCAAATCCTTCCATTCCTTTCTCTTGTTTACTTGGAATCCCAAAATGAAACACCACAGGTGGTAGACATTTAGCCAGTGCTTCAGTGCATCCAATTAATCCTACTACTTTCATCTACCCCACTATCCTCCTAAATTTTCCCCCTCTAAAAAGGATTAAATGAATCTGCTTCCACCACCCCATATGAGACAGTGAATTATAGATCACAACTCACTTCATAAAAATTTCCCGTGCTGCCTTTGGTTCCTTTGCCAAACATGAAATTATCGTAGAATCCATAGAAACCGTACAGTGTGGAAACAGGCCCTTCAGCCCAACAAGTCCACACCGAACCTCAGAGAATCCCACCCAGACCCATCCCCCTATAACCCACCTAATCCACACCTCCCTGAACACTACGGGCAATTTAGCATAGCCAATCAACCGAACCTGCACATCTTTGGACTGTGGGAGGAAACTGGAGCACCCAGAGGAAACTCACGCACTCACAGGGAGAATGTACAAACTCCACACAGACAGTCGCCTGAGGCTGGAATCAAACCTGGGTCCCTAGCACTGTGAGGCAGCAGTGCTAACCGCTATGCCACTAATCTCCCCTGATATGTGCCCTTCTCTCACTGGAAAAAAAACTTTTCCCTTCCTTCTTTTTCAAGCCACTGATGACTTTGAACACCTCTCAAATCTTCTCAGTTTAAAACATACAACTCCAGCTTTCCTTCATGTTATTGAAATCCAGAGATACTATTCCAGTGAATCTCTAATTAGCACCTCTGCACAGCCTGGACATCTGCCTAAAATGCAGTGGTCAAAACAATACTCAATATCCAGCTAATGTTATTGTTGCCTTAAGACAATCTGTTTTAATCTTGTTAATAACTTGTCATGTGGTACGTTGTCAAACACCCTCTGAAAGGTCCATATCAATATCAATTACAGTCACCTCATCTACTCCCTCCGTCAAGATCATGTACTGTTGGAACTGAGGAAACAAGAACATGTATCACTGCATACAGGAAAAAAATGCTTTGTAACACAAGTAAGATGTGTAAAACCACAGCAAGAGTGCTTAAAAACTTGCATTTGAGCTTATGTTTAAATGTTAATCAGCAAGTTAACATAATTGACCGTTTGAAGTGTTCTTCCAGTTTATGCATCAGGGTCACACAGTTACACGTCAATTACACCCACAGGAAAAGTTCTATTTTATTCTTCAAATATGAATTAAGATAAACTAAGAACAGAGTAGTGAACCATGTATGTATACACACACATTTTTATTTCATTCAAAACTGCCTTTTCTCAGAACATGCATCATTTTATTTCTATGGAACTGAACTACATTTGCCTTGCTCATTTCATGCAAGGCCTTCACTGCTGGCAGAGTTTGAAACTTCATCCATTTATTTTGGTTCGAATGAAATCCAGATCAGAGAGAGATGAACAGACAGTATTCTAAGCCTGTGCACAAGCCAAAGGATCACATTCTATTTTATACTACACAAAGTAATCCTGACTGGATATTAAAAGCCTACCAAGAGTTCCAAAACAAGTAGTTCCTGAAATCTTGAAGTGAAAAACAAAATGGCAATTTGGTGGTATAGAACTTAAATGTTGCTGAAAAGCAACATGCTGCTGAACTAGTTCTCAGCAAAACAAATGCAAGAATGCCAAATTCAAAACAAACATAAGAATTCATGCCAAAAAACCAAAAAGAACTGCAGATGCTCATTAACTGAAATGAAAATAGAACTGCTGTAAAATCTTAGCAGGTCCAGCAGCATCTGTGGAGCGAAGTCAAAGTTAACATTTCAAGAGATCGGAGCATCCCCCTTCAATATTTTCTTGTGTACAACAGGCTTCAGAGAACTGAAAAGTGAAAACTGCTATTGTAAAAACCGTACCTTTTCATTGTTCTGTTGTTTTTTTGATTGTGGGCTAACATGGAAAACAGACTGTTTAAAAAAACCAAGGATTGGGGAAGGGGGTGCTGCATTTTTTTTAAAAAAAAAGCAAGTTCCCAGCATTTATTGTAAGGGCTAGTTATGCTGTTGCTTGTTCAAATAGTGGGAGAAATTTAATTGAAGCTGGACCGGCAGCATTGGTGCATAAAAGGTGAGATTCAGCTGGCAGCTGTAACTCCAATAAACACCATTCTTTTGTATCAACGTGTGTAGGGGAGAGTTTTCAAAAAGGGTTAAAATTTTAACCAAAAGAACAAGTTACCAGTCAGTCATTCATTATTGATTATCAATTATTCGAACCTAATTCTTTGTAATAAATAGAAATTTTTGTTGAACACAGAAAACTGGCCCGTGCTCTCAGTTAACGGGTCTAAAGGCAGGTAAAATATCGGAGAATTCAGCGTACTTTTACAAAATCTAACTTTTAGACTCAAGGAATCACAGAGCTGTGCTGCATGGAAACAGACCCTTCCGTTCAACTCGTCCATGCCGACCAGATATGGTAAATTAATCTAGTGCCATTTGCCAGCATTTAGCTCATATCCCTCTTAAAACTTTCTTATTCATGTGCCCATCCAGAGGTCTTTTAAAATGTCGTAATTGTACTAGCCCCCACCACGTCCTGTGGCAGCTCACTCTATACATGCATCATCCTGCACGAAAATGTTGCCTTTAAGTCCCTTTCAAATCTTTCCCCTCTCACCTTAAAACTATGCCCTCTAGTTTTGGACTCTTCCACCCCAGGGAAAAGACCTTGGCTATTCACCCTATCCTTGCCCCTCGTGATTCTATAAACCTCTATAAAGGTCACCCCTCAGCCTTTGACACTCCAGGGTAAATAGCCCCAACCTATTCAGTCTCTTCCCTATAGCTCTAACCCTCCAAACCCGGCAACATCCTTGTAAATCTTTCCTGAACTCTTTCAAGTTTCACAACATCTTTCCTATACCAGGGAGATCAGAACTGAACATACATTCCAAAAGTAGCCTAACCAATTTCCTGTACAGCCACAACATGGCCTTCCAACTCCTATACTTAATGCACTGACCAATAAAGTCAAGCTCACAAAAAAAAATGCAACAATTGTGATGATTCCAGGAATAGCAGGGCTCATTTTCCAGTGCTACTCCTGTGAGGCATGACACTATTGAAGAGAGGCCCTAGATGATACATAAAAATTTCCTGCAAACCATACTTCAATTTATTGGAAAACATCTTAATGTGTGAAGGACTGTATAAAAGACTAACTCTAATCTATCAAGATATTGAGAGATGGCAGACCTGGTTTTGAAATAGAACAAGTCATGCTTAAATCAGTTCACTGAAATTCTTGGGAGACAATTATAGATCCACTGGACAAAATTGAGGTGGTGAACATTGTGGATCTAGATTTCAAACAGGATTGAACACCAGGATAACAAGACGTGGAGCTGGATGAACAGAGCAGGCCAAGCAGCATCATAGGAGCAGGAAAGCTTGACGTTTCAGGCCTAGACCCTTCATCAGAAATGGGGGAGGGGAAGAGGGTTCTGAAATAAATAGGGAGAGAGGGGGAGGCGGATAGAAGATGGATAGAGGAGAAGATAGGTGGAGAGGAGACAGACAGGTCAAAGAGGCGGGGATGGAGCCAGTAAAGGTGAGTGTAGGTGGGGAGTTAGGGAGGAGATAGGTCAGTCCAGGGAGGACGGACAGGTCAAGGGGGCGGGGATGAGGTTAGTGGGTAGGAGATAGGGGTGTGGCTTGAGGTGGGAAGAGGGGATAGGTGAGAAGAAGAACAGGTTAGGGAGGCGGAGACGAGCTGGGCTGGTTTTGGGATGCGGTTGGGGGAGGGGAGATTTTGAAGCTTGTGAAATCCACATTGATACCATTGGGCTGCAGGGTTCCCAGGCTGAATATGAGTTGTTGTTCCTGCAGCCTTCAGGTGGCATCATTGTGGCACTGCAGGAGGCCCAGGATGGACATGTCGTCTGAGGAAAGGAAGGGGGAGTTGAAATGGTTCGCGACTGGGAAGTACAATTGTAATTGCGAACCGAGCGCAGGTGTTCCACAAAGCGGTCCCCAAGCCTCCGCTTGGTTTCTCCGATGTAGAGGAGGCCACAACGGGTACAGCGGATGCAGTATACCACATTGGCAGATGTGCAGGTGAACATCTGCTTGATGTGGAAAGTCTTCTTGGGGCCTGGGATGGGGGTGAGGGAGGTGGTGTGGGGGCAGGTGTAGCACTTCCTGCGGTTGCAGGGAAAAGTGCCGGGTGTGTGGTGGGGCTGGAGGGGAGTTTGGAGCGGACGAGGGAGTCACAGAGAGAGTGGTCCCTCTGGAAAGCATAAAAGGGTGGGGAGGGAAAAATGTCTTTGGTGGTGGGGTCGGATTGCAGATGGTGGAAGTGTCAGACGATGATGCGTTGGATCCGGAGGTTGGTGGGGTCGTATGTGAGGACGAGAGGGATTCTTTTTTGGTTGTTATTGCGGTGACGGGGTGTGAGGGATGAGTTGCGGGAAATGTGGGAGACACAGTCGAGGGCGTTCTCGACCACCGCGGCGCGGGGGGGTGGGGGGTGTGGAGGTGTGGAGTTGCGGTCCATGAAGAATGAGGACATCTGAGATGTACGGGAGTGGAATGCCTCATCCTGGGAGCAGATGTTAGGGAGGCGAAGGAATTGGGAATAGGGGATGGCATTTTTGCAGGCAGGTGGGTGCGAGGAGGTGGGCTTGAAATGGACATCAGTTTCTAGGTGGTTACCCGAGATGGAGACAGAGAAGTCCAGGAAGGTGAGTGAGGTGTTAGAGATTGTCCAGGTGAACTTAAGGTTGGGGTGGAAGGTGTCGGTGGATGAATTGTTCGAGCTCCTCGTGGGAGCATGAGGCCATCCGACATTACCATCTATCTTGCAGATTAGTTTGTGTTGCTTGATAAACCTTTGGAGAACAGCCATTTCTTAGTGGTTTGTCGCATGGTCCAACGTAAGGACTGTCACTTGCTATACATGTCATAAATTATTTCAGAGGATGGAACCATGTCCAAGCAGTCTAAAAATCATGAGGAGCAATAGTAGACTTAATCTAGCATACTGAAGTGTAAAATTGCAAGACTAGCCAGAAGAAAGGAAATTGTGAATTAATGGAATTAAAAATCTTGGGAGTTTGCTTGGCAAGTTGCTGAACTAGTGTGTTAATAGGAAGTTAGTATCAAGTATCTGGAGTATTGCAAGTATTTTTGGAATGTCAAATCTATAATTTGAGAGAGTACAAAAGAAAGCCAAAGGATTATTTTCAGAAACAAACAGAGCTGAAAAGATTAGCTATCGAAAAATGACTGAAGGATTATGTAATCAAGTCTAAAACTAGGTCTGTTGCAAGTCATCAGACAGGAATAAGTTATATTTCAACAAGGCATTGCCAAGACGGCATTGTTAGTGGTAGTTCTCCAACACAGAGTCCATTATATTGTCTTCTCTGTGATAAAACTTTTCTGCAGCAATCAGAAGACATTATTATTCAAATTTGTGATGTAGCGTAGAGAATTTAGCACCAAGTGCTCTGGTCATGTGCAGACCGTTTCCAGTTCTCAAAATCAAATCTGGCAAGAAAATGATAAACAGAGTCACACAGCACAGACCCTCCGTGCCAACCAGATATCTCAATTTGAGCTAGTCCCATTTGCCAGCATTTGGCCCATGTCCCACTAAATGCTTCCTATTCATATGCCCATCTAGATGCCTTTTGAAAGTGTTGTAATTGTACCCGCTTCCACCACCACTCTGGCAGCTTGTTCCATACATGCACCACACTGTGAAAATGTTGCCCCTTGGTCCTTTTGAAATCTTTTCCCTGACCTTAAGCCTCTGCCTTCTAGTTTTGGACTCCCCCACCCTAGGAAAAAGACCTTGGCTATTCATCTTATCCATGCCCCTCATGACTTTATAAACCTCTATAAAGGTCACCCCTCAGCCTCTGATGCTCCAGGAGACGGGGGAGGCCCAGCCTATATGACCTCTCCCTAGAACTAAAACCTTCCAGTCCTGGCAACATTCTTGTAAATCTTTTCTGCACCCTTTCCAATTTAATAATGTTCTTCCTATAGAAAGGCGACCAGAATTGTATGCAATATTCCAAAACTGGCCTGACCAAAGTCTTGTAGAGCTGCAACATGATATCTCAACTTCTTCATTCAATGTTCTGACCAATGAAGGCAAGTGTGCCAAATGCCACCTTCATCATCCTACCTACTTTCAACTCCACTTTCAAGGAACTTTGAACCTGCACCCTTGGTCTCTTGGTTCGACAACAGCTCCCAAAGTCCTATCATTAATTGTATAATTCCTGCTTCGTCATACCAAATGCAACACCTCACATTTATCCAAATTAAATTCCATCTGCCACTCTTCAGCCCATCTGATCAAGGTCCCATTATATTGAGGTAACCTTCTTCATTGTTCACTATACCACCTATTTTGGTGTCATCTGCAAACTGACTAACCATTTCTTTTGTACTGGCATCCAAATCATTTATTTAGATGACAAAAAGGCAGCAGGCTTACTACTCATGCTTCCTATGTTGTCATTCAAATCGTTTTACATAAATGATGAACAACCCAGCACCAATCCTTGCAGTTAGACAGACAGTCTGAAAGACAGCCTTTCAAGTAGCATACATAACTTATAGCAGTTAGTTGAAAAACAAAACCATGTATATGAGAAGGGATAAAAATATACATGTTACATTGTAAAACAAAAGTCACATTAAAAGCAAGTAGAACTTACAGTAATTAAATTTCATTTAAAAATCAGTTTTTTTTCCACGTTTAGTTAATAGGTGAAGAGAGTAATGCAGACTTCAAAGAACAGAGAGGTAACAATCAATATTTGAAAAGGACACAATCATTGTTATCAAACAAATAAAAGTGACTAGTGCAAGAACGGAAGTTGCTGGAAAAGCTCAGCAGGTCTGGCAGCATCTGTGAAGAAAATAATTCAGAGTTAATGTTTCAGGTCTGGTGACCCTTCCTCAGAGCCCTTCCTTCTGAGAAAGGGTCACCAGTCCCGAAACATTAACTGATTTCTCTTCTTCACAGATGCTGCCAGACCTGAGTTTTTCCAGCAACTTCTGTTTTTGTTCCTGATTTACAGCATCTGCAGTTCTTGTGGTTTTTAAAAGTGACTGATGAATGCAATCAGCGATATCATCAAAAAATTGCATTAACTGACCTTCTCTACAAAGATGCTTTTGACCAAGCAAGTGCAACTAGGATCCCTTCTTAGCAAAGTACTTGCAAGTGTGGGAAAAAAAAACTTTAAAAATTACTTCCCAATGCACAAAATGAATTATTATTTACATTTAATTTCAAGCATAGATGCATCTCACATCTTCCCAGCACTGCACAGATTAACATCAGAATCAAATATCAATATAAAGTTCATTCATTGATGTCAGGAGATGGTAGGGCCATGTTGATCCAAGAAATAAATTACTTTATATTCCCGAAATATTGCAAAGGCTACATTCCAATTTTGTATGAATACAAAATGAGTAAAATAAGTTCAGAAAGATATGAAAAATTATAAAACCTTCATCACTTGAAGAGAAAGGGTTCTATTTGTCACTTTCTTACTTTTAATAAAAAGGTAGCCAGCTGCACATTGGAACAGAAGCTGCAAGCATCACGAACATCAACCTTAATTCAATGGTAGTATTCATGGGGTGTGGGCATCACTGGGAAGGCCAGCAATTATTTTCTATCCCTAAGTGCCAGCCCATCAGTAAGCGGTCTTCTTGAACCACTGCAGTCCTTGATGTTTAGGGAAAGTCATAACATTGAGAGAGTTCCAAGGTATTGAACCAGTGACAATAATGGAACAACCATATTCTTCTGGCTCAGAATGATATATGGCTTGAAAGATGTTCCCATGCATCTGCTGCCAATTTCCTTCTAGGTGGTAGAGGTCAAAGGTTTGGAAAGTGCTGTCAAAATGAAGCTTGAGAGTTACTGTAGTGCATTTTATAGATAGTACACACTGTCAGTGAAGAGAGTGAAGCTATGCCTTATACCCAGAAGAATTGAACATACAAGTAATGAGGGACAGTATGAATTGCCGATGCTGGAGTCTGAGATAACAAGGTATAGAGCTGGATGAACACAGCAGGCCAGGCAGCATCAGAGGAGCAGGAAAGCTGACGTTTCAGGTCTGGACCCTTCTTCAGAAAGTAATGACATTGTGCCTTAGTTATACAAGACATTGGCATGCCCATAATCCAATACTGTGTGCAAGTTTGTGTCCCATTTACATCTGCGACTCCTCTGTCTCTTCTTGGGGTACGTGGAATATTCCTTGTTCCAGTCCTTTTTTGGCCCCCTCCCACAATTTTTTCTCCACTACATTGATGATATCAGTGCTGCTTCCCCCTCTCATCCAGAATTGGAAAAGTTCATCGATTTCGGTTCCATTTTCCGCCCTACCCTCGCTTTCACCTGGTCTCTCTCTGACTCCTTCCTTCCCTTCCTCAACACCTCTGCTTCCATTTCTGGGGATAGACTGGCCACTAATTTCCACTATAAACCCACTGACTCCCACAGGTACCTGGACTATACATCCTCACACACTGCTTCTTGTAAAGACTCCATCCCATTCTTTCAGTTCCTCAATTTCCATCGCATATGTTCAGGTGAGGCCAATTTCGACAAGCGAGCCTCCAAAATATCCACCTTCTTCCTCAACCGAGAATTCCCCAGCACCTTTGTCAACAGGACCCTCAACCAGGTCTGACCCATCTCCTGCACTTCTGCCCTCACCCCTTCTCTTCACTTCCGCAACAGCGATAGATTCCCCTCGTCCTTACCTACCATCCCACCAGCATCCACATCAAGATCACCAGACACCATTTCCACCACCTCCAGCGAGATGCCACCACCAGGCACATATTCCCTGCCCCTCTTTTGTCTGCCTTTCGCAGTGACCGTTTCCTCCAAGACACCCTGGTCCACTCTTCCTTCACCCCCAACATTGCCCTCATGAGGTGGAGTGGTGTTTTTGATTAAGGATAACATTACTTTTGAACTTGAGGATATTCCTGGGAATACATCCAGGGAAGTTATTTGGGTGGAAGTGAAAAAATAAGAAAGGGATGATCACCTTATTGGGATTGTACTATAGACCCCTCAATAGTCAGCGGGAAATTAAGAAACAAATATGTAAGGAGGTCACAGTTATCTGTGACAATAATAGGATAGTTGTGGTAGGGGATTTTAATTATCCAAACAGACCGAGATTGCCAGTGCTAAGGGTTTGGCTGGAGAAGAATTTAAGTGTGAACAAGAAAATTCTCCGATTCAGTATGCAGAAGTACATACCAGAGAAGGTGCAAAACTTGACCTACTCTTGGAGAAATAAGACAGGGCAGGTGACTGAGGTGTCAGTGGGGGAGCACTTTGAGGCCTGTGACCATAATTCTATTAGTTTTAAAATAGTAATGGAAAAGGATAGACTGGATCTAAAAGCTAAAGTTCTAAATTGAACAAAGGGCAAGTTTGATAGTATTAGGCAAGAACTTTCAAAAGTTCACTGGGGGCAGATGTGGAGGTGGTGGTAGTGTTGAACGTCTTAAAAAGCAAAAAAGGTGGATAAATCCCCAGGACCTGATCAGGTGTACCCTGGAACTCTATGAAAAGCAAGGGAAGAGGTTGCTGGGCACCTTGCTGAGATATTTGCACCGATAGCTATATGTGAGGTGCCAGAAGACGGGAGGTTGGCTAATGTTGCGCCACTATTTAAGAAAGGTGGTAAGGAAAAGCCAGGGAACTATGGACTGGTGAGGTATTAATGGTGGTCAAGTCGTTGGAGGGAATCCTGAGGGACAGGACTTACATGTATTTGGAAAGGCAAGGACTGATTAGGGATAGTCAACATGGCTTTGTGCATGAGAAATCATGTCTCATTAACTTAATTGAGTTTTTTGAAGAAGAAACAAAGAGGATTGATGAGGGCAATGTGGTGGATGTGATCTATAATGGTCTTCAGTAAGGCATTCAACAAGGTTCCTCATGGTAGATTGGTTAGATTGCATGGAATACAGGGAGAACTCGTAATTTGGAAACAGAACTGGCTCGAAGGTAGAAGAGAGGATGGTGGTGGAGGGTTGCTTTTCAGACTGGAGGCCTGTGATCAGCAGTGCGCCACAAGGATCAGTGCTGGGTCCATTCCTTTTTGTCATTTATATAAATGATTTGGATGTGAAAATAGGGAGGAATGCTTCATACGTTGGCAGATGACACTAAAATTGGACATGTGGTGGACAGTGAAGGAGGTTACCTCAGAGTACAATGGGATCTTGATCAGATCGGGCCAATGGAACAAAGAGAGGCAGATGGAGTTTAAAATCGAGAGAAATGTGAAATACTGCATTTTGGAAAGGCAAATCAGGACAGGACTTGTACATTTAATTGTAAGGTCCTGGGCAATGTTGCTGAACAAAGATCTCGGAGTGCAGGTTTATAGTTCCTTGAAAGTAGAGTCGCAGGTAAATAGGATAGTGAAGGCGGTGTTGGGTACACTTGCCTTTATTGATCCGTGCATTGAGTGTTGGAGTTGGGAGGTCATATTGCAGCTGTAAAGGACATAGATTCACCACTATTGGAGTATTGCGTGCAATTCTGGTCTCCTTCTATGAAAAGTATATTGTGAAACTAGAAAGGGTTCGGAAAAGATTTGAGGATGTTGCCAGGGTTGCAGGATGTGAGCTATAGGGAGAGGCTGAATAGGTGGGGGCTATTTTCCCTGGAGCATCGGAGGCAGAGGGGTGACCTTATAGAAGTTTATAAGCACATGTGGTGTGGATAGGGTAAATAGGCAACAGCTTTTCCCTGGATTGGAAATTCCAAAACTAGAGGACGTAGATTTAAGGTGAGAGGGGAAAGATATAAAAAAGACCTAATGGGCAGCTTTTCCACACTCAGGGTGATGCATCTATAAAATGAGCAGCCAGAAGAAGGTGGTGATGGCTGGTACGATTACAACATCTAAAAAAGGTATCTGGATGGGTATATGAACAGGAGGGGTTTAAGAGGGATATGGGCTAAATGCTGGCAAATGGGACTAGATTTATATAGGATATCTGGCCAGCATGGATGAGTTGGACCGAAGGGTCTGTTTCTGTGCTGTAGATATCTATGACTCTGACTGTGATGTCAAGGACAGTCATTAGCTCCTCACTTCTGACGTTCAGATCTTTTATCAGTGTCTGGAACAAGACTGAAAAAAACCAAATGGACTTGGCAGAGCCCAACCATGGAGCAAATTGCTGTTAAACAAATGCCACTCAATAGCATTCCATAATGTTGCTGATGACCAGTGGACTGGTAAGGTGGTAATCAGCCAGATTGGATTGGTCCTGCCTTGTGTGGCTGGGACATACCTGGGAAACTTTTCCAATGGTCAGGAAGTTGCCAGTATTGCAACATTAACTAGAAAGCTTGGCTATGGGCATAGCTAGCCTTTAGTACTATTGTTAGAATGCGGTCAGCACCCAAAACCTCTGTAGAATGCAGGGTCGTTATTAATTTCCTATCGTTTGGTGAATAAACTTGGCAGACTAGTGTTTGTTGTGTCTGGGATCTTAAGAGGTGACCAAAAGCTGATAAATCATTCACTTGGCATTTCAGACAAAGATTTCAGCCTCATCTTTGGTCTGATATGCTGGACTCCCCCATTGTTGAAGGCGTAGATATTTGCGCAGCCTCCTCCTCCTGTTAGCTGTTTAATTGACCACCACAGTTCACAACAGAATGTGGCAGGGCTGCCGATCTCCGATGCGATCCATTGATTACGAGATTGTTTAGTCCTGTCTAGTCCATGCTGCCTCAGCTATCTGGCATGTAAGTGGTACTGTGTAGCTTCACCAGGCTAACACTGTTTTTTGATAAATCCAATGGTTTTTCTACCACGACCTCAGGCTTTCTTCATTGAACTCAGTTCACCTCCCGGCTGATGGTTATGGTAGGATGTGGATATTCCAAGGGTTATGTATCATCCAAGATGATCTATCAGACAGTATTAGCATTTCTTGGATAAGGCCTACTGCTTTTTAAGAGAAGGCATCGTACCACTTACCAGTCCACTGAACATGTGCTGCTTAAACAGCAATGAGGAAGTTCTCCTAGTGTCCCACACAGGTTTTAACATTTAACCAATACAACCAAAGATTACCTACTTATTACCTCATTATAGAGTCTAGTAACAATGCTAATGACCACACTTCAAAAGTAATTCTTTCGTTTCAAGTACTTTGGGACATGAAGCATTAAGGCACTGTAAATGGAGACCTTTTCTTCAGTTTTCTCTAAATTTATCAAGTGCACATTTATCTACAATCCATTGCATCTCTTGCATCATATGTTTGTTCTGCCTGTCTGTCACACTGTTGCCTAATGCTTCAAATGTTTTGGTTTTTTTTTTCCAAACAGCACTCATGGATTACTTTTAGCTGCACCCCCCAAAATAAAAGATGCTGTGGTACCGAACATTTAAAAAATTCCCGTTTATCGGCTGAAGTGGATGCTATGACCTAGCCACCTCCACTCCACTAAAGTTAACGATACATTTTGCTACCAGAATACTTCATAAATGTTCCTAGACTTGCAGTTGCACTCCTTCATTTAGCTTACTTCCTCTGCTTATAAACAGCCACTTGCATTTTAAAGTACATCCAATGTAGTAAAATTTTCGTAATGCTTCACAGGAGGGATTAAACAAGATTGGGTAAGTTATTAATGTGACAAGGACAGGAAAATCTTGGTTTTGAGGGAGATTTAAAAGAGATGAGTTAACAGAAAAGGTTTACAAGGAGAATTCCACAAATTACAGCCTGGGAAATTAATTTTGCTTGGATTCGTTATTGTTACAAGTACGTAAGTACAGTAAAAATTTTTGTTTTGTGTCCAGTACAGGCAGAACATACCATACAAAGCGCATCAGGGCAAGAGAACAGAACAGAATAATACAAAGTCACGGCTGCAGGGAAGCTGCACCAAGAGCAACATTTAAGTTTAAAATTTGGAGGTCTATTCAGAAGATTAATAACAGTAGGGAAGAAGCTGTTCTTGACTCTGTTGTTACGTGTGCTTAAGCTTTAGTACCTTCTGCCTGGCAGAAGAGGTTGGAAGAGATTATAACCAGGGCGGGAGGGATCTTTGATTATGTTGGCTGCCTTCCCAAGGCAGGGACAAGTATAGATGGAGTCAATGGATAGAAGGCTGGCTTGAGTGATGGTCTGGGCTGTGTTCACAACTGTAGTTTCTTATGGTCCCAAGCAGAGCAGTTGCCAACCAAGCCACGTCGCATCTAGATAGAAAGCTTTCTATGGTGCATCTATAAAAATTGCTAAGAGTCTTTACAGGCATGCCATATGTCTTTAGACTTAGAGGATGTAGAGGCATTATTGATGCAATCATCAAGAAAAGCACAGTGTGGTTGGAACAGGACAAATTGTTGATCATCACTCCGAGAAACATGACACTTTCAACCGTCTCCACCTCAGCACTATTGATGTAGATAGGGGCGTGCCCTCCACCTGGCTTCCTGAAGTCAATGGTCAGCTCCTTCATTTATCTGACATTGATGGAGAAATTGTTATCTTTACACCATGCCACCAAGCACTCTCTTTACTGTAATCTGTCTCTCAGATCCAACCTACATTGGTAATGTCAGTGAACGCATAGATGGAGTTAGGGTGAAATTTGACCACAGCTTCATGAGTGCATAGGGAGTGTAGTAAGGGGCTGAATATGCAACCTTGCAGGGCACTAATATTGAGGATTATTGTGGAGGTGTCATTTATTCTCAATGATTGCAGTCTGTGGGTCAGGAAGTCAATGATCCAGTTACAAAAGGTGGAGCAGAGTCCTAGGTCTGAGTTTGGAGATGAGTTTAGTTGGGATTATGGTGTTGAAGGTGGAGCTGTAGTCAATAACTGAGCCTGACATAGGTTTCTTTGGTATCCAGATATTTGAGGGATGAGCACAGGGCCAGGGAGATGGAGTCTGCCGTTATGGTAGATGAATTACAAGGGATTAAGGCAGGCCGGGAGGCGAGAGTTGACATGAGCTATGATTAAATAAAAAAAACAAGAGGTGCAGGTGCCTGCAGTGGAGTCATGAAAATACAGGAAGTGCAAAAAGAGTCATAAGTGGTCAAGGAAAGAAGTTGCTGGCAAAGATATAGACAAATGATCCAGTTTCACCATGAAATGTTGAGGTCAAGGAGCTGGTGTCAGTCATTTTGCTCCATCTCACTATCTGCTTAGTGGGCATCGTGTTTCCCATAGTGAATGTATACTCATTTGGTTAGGCCTCTGCAAACACACATCTTTTATTAAGCCCCTCAGCTCCAGTGATGAGGGCAAGTGTAACTTTCTCAAGTGAAACTTCAATGGCACCATGGAGGTGAGGATCCTAGTGGTGCCCAGCCTCACTTGACTTCAGTTCAGGAGAGTGGAGGTACTTAATCAAGTCCTTCAACCTGGTCAACATCTGGCAATGGTCCTGTACTGACTTCATCTCCTTTACTTGCGCAAGACTTGGAGTCAGACAATCTGAAAATTTACCACCATTATATTTCAAATGGGCAAGTTAAATGCATTCCAGCAGCTTCATTGCTTGAACCAGTCTGTTGTGAGCAGAACATACTCTATTCCATGCTTGGCTGGTGTTCATGTGCCAGCAGTTGAAAAACCTGCTGCTGGAGGACAAGGGGTTCCAGGAATCGTTCCATTGCATTTGGGCCACCTGAAGAATTAAGCATAGTGGCTCTGATGGGATGTGGGCAAAGTATATCAATGTCTTCTGTTAAGAGGGGAAGAAGGGGACAAAGAGGCAGAAATTCACAGTGAAGAGGATGGAAGGGGAGGCTTGGAGTCATATTTTTCAGGCTAAGGACCTGGTCCTTCCATGGATATATGGAGAGAAAAGACAGCATGTTGAGGATTCCGAAACACTAACCTGCACCTTCACCGATATGGCTTTTGAAGACTGACTGAGGACAGGGAAATGTGCTGCTGGGGGTGGTCAACTCAGGGGCATGCTGGATGGTGGAGAATCAGACCTGAAAGTCACTCCAACAGTTGGCACATCAGCTGTAGGTTCATGTTGAGCTTGCAGTCAATACCATGGCACTCAAACCGGATAGCATTTGTGGTGTTGAAATGACAATGTACTGTGGACTCCAATCGGAATTCAATCAGCATGAGGCCCTGATATTTCCCAAGAACTCCAGTTCCACAACTTGATTAGTCTTGCAGAATTTCCCTCCATGCTGTTTCATTTGGCAAAGGATATTCCTGTAAAAGGGTGCTGCTGCAAATCCCCAACTTCCTCACCCTCATGGCATTCTGCCCTGCCATGCAGGGCCTTAGGTGTCCCAAATGGTCTTCACATGGGAGCACTCCATTTGTCCAAAAAGGAGATGGTATGGAGGATGCTACATGTAGCCATGGGTAGGGACCCAATGCAAATCAAAAGCAAAGGAACAATGGATGAATGGGACAACACAGCTAGAATATGGGTACATTTTTAGGCAACATCAAATTTACAAAGATAGAAGATGGACTTAATGGGTTGAATGGCCTGCTCCCCCACTGAAGGGATTCTCTTCTATTCTATATGGGAGGCTGATCAGGAGAATGTTACAATATTTGAAACTTAAGATAATAAGTGCAGCTAAGAATTTCAGCACAAGATGAACTGGGGCAGGGATGGAAACGCATATTTGGCTACAATTGTTTGTTAGCTTGCTGAGCCAGTTGTTATGTGGTATGCAGATGTTTCGTTATCCTGGGCCAGATCATCAGCGTGACTACTAATCAAAGCAAATTGGTGGTGTTCTGCTTCCTTCCGGATTTATATGGTCCTCTGATGTGATGGTCTTGTGACTTCTGGTTCTGTTGTTTTAGCAGCGGTCTGTATAATGGGTCTATATCTATGTGTTTGCTAAGAGAGTCCATGTTGAGAACCAGGCTTCCAGAAATTCCTTTGCACATCTGGTGTTCGCTTGTCCCAGTCGAACTGATGGCCCTCATTGTCTATGTGTATTGAGACAAGTGAATATTGGCTGTGCCTTTTAACTGCCAGCTGGTGTTCATGTATCCTGGTCATCAGTTTCCTCCCCGTTTGTCCAATGTAATGTTTATTGCACTTGCTGCACGGTATTCTGTCTATCACACTGGTCTTGATTACTGTCAGTATGGGGTCTTTAGTCTTTCATAAATTTGGCTAAATGTTAGAAGTACGCAGTCTTGATAATGGAAAAGGTTATGCATCACACAACCAGCTCAGTATCAAATAATTAGTTCTGTCCAATTCAACTTGGTTTCAGCATAAATTGAGTGCTTCAAATCTATTATGCTCTTAAAACCAAAATATTATGACTAAAGTACAACTAGTACAAACTGAACCAAGCTAGCACTTTAAAACATGCACTATATAAAACTAATTAATAAAAAGTGAAAAGATGTCCATTATAAATCAGGGTTTACAAATTGTAGGACACATGGATAAAGTACAAGCCCATCAATCATAAATTGTGGAAAGTACATGACTATAACTATAAGGCAGCAAAGTGTTGAATAAAACATTAAAAAAAAATGCTGCCGGGGACGAAAGGTGTGAAAAGACACTGCATCAGCAGCTATGAAACATAAGCAATTGCAGTCTATTTAAAGTATGTATTTGCTGATAATAGATAAAGTAGTGTAAAGAAAATGTATGTTTGTGTTGTTATGCTATAAGTATGCCCATAAAACCCAGATGGGGAAAATGTGACAGGTCTTAACTCACGATTCTTCAAATATACACTGGTATTAATTCAAAGTTAGAAACTAATAAGATTTGCATGGCGGATGATAAACACTAGCCAAATGAAAGCAATTTTGTTTGTATATTAAGTTTTTATATTTTGGTGGCTTATCTTATTCTAAACAGTAAGCAAGAGAACTCCAGAGCATTACTTTTCATAAAGCTATTAAGACATTAATTTGTTTGTAATGCAATACCCAAATGCAAATTTTATTAACATATTATACAGTCAACAGAACTAAATTTTCTCCATAGGCAGTGTTTCAACATAATTGCAAAGGGTTAGGTTAGAAAAGGGTTTGCACCAGTTTCTATATTCATTGTATAATGGAGTGTGTAGGAGGGCATACATGCAGCGGTATCAAGTATACCAAAAAACAAGGTGTCAAGTGATGCTGCAACAGAAAATTAGTGAGATGAGCAGCAACAAATGATAAGTGATTTCATGACTAACAAATTAGATCTAAACTCTGCAATTCTGCTACATCACATTGTGAGTATGGTGGACAATTAGACAACTCACTGAAGGAGGAGCCTCCGCAATTCTCAATGATGGCAGAGTCCAGCACAATTGGCACAAATGACAAGGCATTTGTAATCACATTCACAGTGTGGACAATTAATTTCTGCCTCCTCCAAAGGTTTCCAGCATCACAGATGCCAGACTTCTTAATTCACTCCATACGGTTGAACAGTTGAAGACACTGGAGACTGTAAAAGAATAAGACTTAGGGTTTCAGGGACATTGTTCTTTGTGAGTTGCACCACAGATAATCAGGGTGGTTAGGCAGGTGTTTAGCACACTTGTCTTCATTGCTGAAATCAGCGAGTATAGGAGTTCGGATGTCATTTTGTGGTTGTATAGGATGGTAGTGAGGCCACTTTTGGAGTACTGGGTATAGTTCTGGTTGCTCTACCACAGAAGGACATTAAGTTGGAGAAGGTCCAGAAAAGATTTACCAGGATGTTGCTCGGAGTAGAGGCTTAAAGTTATAAAGGACAGGCTGGGGGAACTTTTTTCCACTGGAGCATAGTAGGTTTTATAAAATCATGAGGGGCATAGATAAAATGAATAGCAAAAGGTCTTTTCCCTGGGCTGCTGGAGCTCAAAACTAGGGAGCATATTTGTAAGGGGAGAGGAAAAAGATGTAAAAAAGGGATCTAAGGGGCAACTTTTTCTACACAGAGGGTGGTTCATACGTGGCATAAACTGCAAGAGGTAGTGGTAGATGCAGGTACAGGAACAACATAAACATTTGGACGGATACGCGAATAGGAAAAGGGTATAGGCCAAATGCAGGCAAGTGGGACTAGTTTAGTTTAGGAAACTTGGTCAGTGTGGATGAATTGAACCAAAAGGCCTGTTTCCGTACTATGTGGCTATGTCTTGTGCCCAGAATTAGCCACACTCTTAGTCAAGCTACTCCATTACAGTTGCAACACTGACACTGAATCAATAGTGTAAACAATTACTCATATACATTAACAATCTGGGCAAAGGAACTGAGGGCATTGTTGCCAAGTTCAGATGACACAAAGATAGGTGGAGGGGCAGGCAGTGTTGAGGAAGTGGAGAGGCTAAGGAGGACTTGGACAGACTCAGAGTGGGGGCAAGGAAGTGGCAGATGGAATGCAATGTCAGAAAGTGTGAGGTTACACACTTTGGTATAAGGAATAGAGGGATAGACTATTTTCTAAAAGGGGAAAGGCTTTGGAAATCCAAAGGACAAAGGGGCTTAGAATCCTAGTTCAGGATTCAGACAAGGTTAACATGCAGTTCAGTTGGCAGTTAGAAAGGCAAATGCAGTTAGTAATTATTTCAAAGGGCTAAAATACAAGATTAGGGATGTACTGCTGAGGATATACAGGGATCTGATCAGACTGCACTTGGAGTATTGAAAGCTGTTTTAGGGCCCCCTGTCCAAAGGGCAATAAGCTGGTGTTAGAAGGGTCCAGAGAAGGTTTACAAAAATGATTCCAGGGATGAAGGCTTGTCACGTAAGCAGCAGTTGAGGACTCAGTGTGCATTTGATGGAGTTAAGAAGAATTGCAGGTGTGGAGGTGGGGTACAATTAAAGCTTTCAAAATACTGAGGGACCTGGATGGAATGGACATGGAGAGTTTTCCACAAGTAGGAGAGATTAGGACCAGAGGGCACAGCCTTGCAGTGAAGGAACGACTCTTTAGAACGGAGATGAGGATGAATTCCCTCAGTCAGAGGGTGATGAATCTATGGAACTTAATGATTTGATGCCCACATACCTCTGCGGCAATGAGTTTTTTTAAAACAGAGATAGGTAGGTTGTTGATTCGTAAGGGGATCAAGGGTTTTTGGAAGAAGACAAGAGAATGGAAGTTCAGAAACATATCAGCCATGATCAAATGGCACAGCAAACTCAATGGGCTGAATGGCCTAATTTCCTAGTACCGCTCCTATATCTTACGGTGTAAACCTGGTAGACTTACATTTTAGTGTTAGTCAAGTTACTATTGTTCCTCACTAGTTTACTCAGTTTAGGCATAACAGCTGCAGCTTTTGTAACATGGGTTAACATCAGCATTAAGTGACAGATTTATTGGATCATGAAGTCTAAGATACTTAAATCAATGAATGACTTCCAATATAATATTTATTTTGGATCTCAAATAGCATAACTGAATAGCCTTACGTCAGTTCTGGTTGCCAACTGAAAAGACCCCTCCATCCTCTTTATACAACCTTTCTGCCTATTTGTTAGCCAATTCTCTATGCTAATATATTACTTCCAACACCTTTAGTTCTTATCTCGTGAAGTAGCCTGACGTATAGTACTTATCAGAAACCTTCTGTAAATAAATATTGAATTGAATTAGGTTTCTTGTCACATGCGCTCATGTGAGTGCAGTGAAAAGTTTACAAGTTACCACTGACGACACCATCTTAGGTACAAAGAAAAATAAGGAAAACAAAGTTGAAGTTAAACATTACAGTCCTTCTTATTAAAAAAGTGGAAAAAAATAAAGAAACGCATTTAACTGTTCAACGCCAGTCCATAAGCATCCTGGCCACGCTGGGCTCATACTCCTCACAAGGGTTCAACCTCCCCCACTCCGGGCTTGACTTCGCCCCCACCATTGCCTGCTCCTACTACCAGCTGCAATGGGCTGCCTACTCTAATGCTTTCCTTTTATCAATCCTGGTGTTACCCCTTCAACGAAATTTGTCAGGCATGATTTCATCTTTATAAAACCATGTTGATGCTGTTTGATCATATTATGTATTGCCAAATGCTCTGCTGTTACATGCTTTTCAATAGAGTCTAGCATTTTCTCAATAATGAGAACATTAAGCTCTCTGGCCGACAGTTATCCATTTGTGTCTCCTTCACTTCTTAAATAAAGGTGCTCTAATAGCACCACTTCTCGACTGAATCTTATTACATAAATTTTCTCACCTTTTGTCTCCTGATTTAATAATTTTGGAATTCTATTAATGTCTTCTACTGTGAAGACTGATGCAAAGCATTTATTCAACTCCTTTGTCATCTCCTAGTTCCCCATTATTGTTCCCCCAGCTTCATTTTCCGAGGGGCCTATGTTCACTTGAACTTCTCTCTTCCTTGTCATTTTCAATTAGCTCCTGATATCACTTGCAGCTTTACCCTCAGTTTCTTATGCCTGTATTTTTTCGGTCATCTTTTGTTGGTTTTTAAAAGCTTTCACAATCTTTTGTCTTACCACTAATCTTTGCCATATTGCATTTTTTAAATCCTTCAATTTGATGTTCTTACCCTCACTGGTTAACCATGGTTAACGTATTGCCTTCCTCTAGGATTGTTGAGGTTGGTTGGCTCGCTGAGCTGGTTTGTTGTTCCACAGACGTTTCGTTACCGTGCTTGGTAACATCCTCAGTGCAGCCTCTGATGAAGCGTCGGTGTGTTTTCCTGCCTGGCGATGGATTGCCTCACTTCCAGGTTTTCTCCATAGTGGAACATATAAGGGGTTAAAGCTCAATGTGTTTATTAATAGCATGCTTCGTGGAGTGCCATGCTTCTAGGAATTCTCGTGCTTGTCTCTGCCTAGCCTGTCCCAGGATACTGGTGTTGTCCCAATCGAAGTCGTGGTTCTCCTTGTCCACGTGGATTGAGATGAGTGAGTATTGGTCGTGTCTTTTTGTAGCCAGTTGGTGTTCACGTACTCTTGTTGTTAGTTTCCTTCCTGTTTGTCCAATGTAGTGTTTCTTGCAGTCTCTGCAGGGGATCTTGTAGATGACATTGGTCCTGTCCATGGCGGGGAGTGGGTCTTTAGTTCAGGTGAGCACTTGTTGCAGCGTTGATGTGGGCTTGTGTGTCATGCTGATGCCCAGCGGTCGTAGAAGTCTTGTGGTGAGTTCTGATGTGTTCCTGATGTAGGGCGTGTAGAATCTTTCTGATGCTGTTCCTGTAGGCATCTCCTTACCCAATTCTTTGGATATCCATTATCCTTGAACACTTGGAACAGGTATTCTTCCTCCTCTTGGCGTAGTTCCATGTTGCTGCAGTGTGTTGTTGCCCTTTTAAATAGTGTTCGCACGCAGCTTCGTTTGTGTGCGCTGGGATGGTTACTATTGAAGTTCAACACCTGGTCTGTATGTGTGGATTTTCGGTGTACTTTCGTTTGCAGTTCCCCATTTGTCTTGCGCTCTACCATGACGTCCAGGAATGGGAGTCGTTTGTTCTTCTCCTCCTCTCTTTTATTCCGGTGAAGGTGTTGTCTATGAGTTTGTCTTCTATCTTTATGTCTTTCAAGCACGGTAACGAAACGTCTGCGGAACAAACCGGCTCGGCGAACCAACCAACCTCAACACCCACAACCCGAGCTACAGATCTATTCCAAAACCTTAGTTCCTCTAGGATTCTCAGAATTCTACTTCTTCAGTGGAATATGCCTTTGCTCTGAGCCATGAACTATTTTCCTCAATGCCCGTCATTGTTCCTCAGTCTTTTCTGATTAACTTATGTCCAAGTTGACTCTAACTGGCTCGGCTCTCATTCATTTGTAATTACCAATGGCTAAATGATAAGAATATGCCAAAGTGTCGGTATCATACTATAAACTTGGTTGACCTGACTGCAGGTATCAAAGGGTTCCAATGGTTTCCCCTCAAAGCTTTCAAAGATCAAAAACAAAACAAAGAAAATTACAGAGATAGTGGGAACTGCCGATGCTGGAGAATCTGAGATAACACGGTGTAGCGCTGGATGAACACAGCAGGCCAAGCAGCATCAGAGGAGCAGGAAAGCTGATGTTTCGGGTCGAGACCTTTCCTCAGAAAACTACAGTTTCCATAAAAAGAAAAATACAGCACAGGAACAGGCCGTTTGGCCCTCCAAGCTTGCGCCAATCCAGATCCTCTATCTAAACCTGTCGCCTATTTTCCAACGATCTGTATCCCTCTGCTCCCTGCCCATTCATGTATCTGTCTAGATACATCTTAAATGACACCTTCGTGCCCACCTCTACTGGCAACGCGTTCCAGGCACCCACCACCCTCTGTGTAAAGAACTTTCTGCACATATCTCCCTTAAACTTTTCCCCTTTCACCTTGAAATCGTGACCCCTAGTAATTGAGTTCCCCACTCTGAGAAAAAGCTTCTTGCTATCCACCCTATCTATACCTCTTATTCCTTACCCATCATGTTGTCATAAAAAGTGGGGATTACAATGAGCAACTTCAGCAGGCCCGTCTGCCTCTGCTCATGTGCTTGAATGCCTTATGAGATTGAAGGCAGCAATACAAAATGGTCTCCTTCATTCAAACCCTCTCTCCTATAGCTGTCGGACTGAGAGTATATAAAGGAAGTACTGCATGATCAAACAACTTGCATTTATCTAACAGCTTCTAAACAGAAGCTGTATGGGGAAGATTCATGGAGGAAAAACCAATGCACAATACTCGGAGAAAATGTTTATAGCCTGATTAGCAAAGGCATTGCTCAATGGATAGTGTTTTAAAAGATAGGGAAAGAGCAATTTGGAGAATTTAGAGAAGTGTAAACGTCTGTGAAGCTCAAGCAGGATTCTGCCAAAAGAGACAGAAGATAGAAGACAGAAAGAAAAACATTGACTGGGATTGAGCACTAAAGGCAATCGCAAAATTAAGACATGGAATAAGGCCAGAGATTTCTACACATGGCTAAAGATTTTGAACGATTCATTGTCACAAACAAGGTATTTAGCTCCAAGCTCCATTCATATTCCAAATGTTTTTCTCCAATTCTGCTGACTTTGAACATATATCTTTCTTGCCTCAGCAACTTAGTCAGAATCAGAGTTGTACAGCACGGACTTTTTGGTTCAACTCATCCGTGCTGGCCAAATCTCCTAAATTAATCTAGTCCCATATCCCTCTTAGACCCTTCTTATTCAGATACTCATCCAAATGCCTTCTAAATGTTGTAATTATACCAGCCTCCACCACTTCTTATGGCAGCTCATTCCATACACACACCACCCTCTGCGTGAAAAAGTGGTCTCCTAGGTCCCTTTTAAATTTTTTACCCCTCATCTTAAACTTATGCCCTCTACTTTTGGACTCACCCACCCTGGGAAAAAGATCTTGGCTATTCACTCTATCTATGCCCCCCCTTTGATTCTATAAACCTCTACAAAGGTCACCTCAGATTCCAACACTTGAGGAAAAATAGCTGCAAACCATTCAGACCCTCCTTATTGCTCAAACCTCCAACCCCAGCAACATCCTTGTAAATCTTTTCTGCACCCTTTCAAGTTTAACAACATATTTCCCATAACAGGGAGAGCAGAATTGAATGCAGTATTCCAAAAGTAGCCTAATCAATGCTCTGCACAGCCTCAACGTGACCTCCCAACTCCTGTGCACTGACCAATAAGGGCAAGTGTACCAAGTGCCTTCTTCAATACCCTATCTACCTGTGACTCTACTTTCAAGGAACTATGAACCTGCACCCTAAGGTCTCTTGGTTCGGCAACCCTCCCCACGTCCCTATCATTAAGTGCACAAGTCCTGCCCCAATTTGTCTTTCCAAAATGCAACACCTTCTTCTAAATTAAATTCCATCAGCCACTCCGTGGCCCATCTGATCAAAAGAACAAAAGAGAAGTACGCACAGGAACATGCATCTCGGCCCTCTAAGTCTGTGCTGATCATCATGCCCTAACTAGACTAAAAAACAAACCTTCTGCCCTTATACCGTTCGTAACCCTCTATTCCCTCCCTATTCATGTAACCATCCAGGTGCCTCTTAAATGTTGCCAACATGCCGACTTCCACCACCTCATCTGGCAGTGCATTCCAGGCTCCTACGACCCTCTGCATGAAAAACCTTCCGCACACATCTCCCTTAAACTTTGCCCTCTCACTTTGAACCTGTACCCCTTTGTCACTGAAACGTCAACCCTGGGAAAAAGCCTCTGACTATCCACCTTATCTATGCCTCTCAATTTTGTAGATGTCTATCAGGTCTCCTCTCAGCTGCTGTCTTTCCAGCGAAAGCAATTCTGGTCTTTTTAACCTTTCCTCATAGCCAATGCCCTTGAGACAGGGCAACATCTGGGTGAACCTTCTCTGCACACACTCCAAAGCTTCCATGTCCTTCTAGTAATGTGGTGACCAAAACTGGTCCCATTATACGGAGATAACCTTCTTCATTGTCCATGCTACCACCTATCTTGGTGTCATCTGCAAGCTTACTAACCATTCCTCCCATATTCACATCCAAATTATTTATACAGGTGGCAAAAAAAAAAAGCAGCGGACCCAGTACCAAACCTTGCAGGACACTGCTGATCACAAGCATCCAGACCGAGAAACAACCTTTTACACCACCCTCTGTCTCCTACCTTCAGGCAAATTTTGTATCCAAATGGCTAGCTCTCCCTGGATTCCATGCAATCTAAACTTGCTGATCAGTCTCCCATGAGGAATCTTGAACACCTTGCTGAAGTCAATATAGAAAATGCCCACCACTCTGCCTTTAACCTTCTTTGTCACCTCTTCAAAAAAACTCAAGTGAGACAACTTCCCATGCACAAAACCATATTGACTACCCCTACTCAGTACCTGCCTTCCAAATACACGTAGATCTTGTCCTTCAGAATTCCTTTCAACAATGTACCCGCCACTGATGTCAGGCTCACTAGTCTACAGTTCCCTGGCTTTTCTGTGCCACCTTTCTTAAATGATGGCACCACATTAGCCACTCTATAGTCTTCTCTTCATTGGTCAGTGCATTGCGTATAGGAGTTGGGATGTCATGTTACGGCTGTACAGGATATTCATGAGGCCACTTTTAGAATACCGCATCCAGTTCTTGTCTCCCTGCTATGGAAAAGAAATTGCTAAACTTGAAAAGGTTGACAAAAGATTTACAAGAATGTTGCCAGGATTAGAGGGTTTGAGCTACTGGATAGGCTGGGGCTTTTTTTTTTTTAAAAAAACACCTGGAGCAGAGGCAGATGCATGTAATGGAATGAGTTGCCAGAGGTAATGGTGGAGACAGGTACAACTACGACATTTAAAAGGCATCTGGGATGGGTACATGAATAGGAAGAGTGGAGGTATAAAAGGCCAAATGCTGGCAAATGTGACTAGATCAGTTTAGGATATCTGGTCAGCATATTTGTTTCATTCAATATCGATAAATTAGAAATTAAGATGTTTTCTAGGGCCTCTTCCAACTTCCCTTTGTCTGATTCTGGGGTTAGGCTAGATATGCGCGTAAATCCCTATCTGAATATTAGCCTTAGTCACGTCTTGAGGTCACTAGAGTTGGGATGATAGCATACAAATCAATTTTACTTGAAAACATATTTTCTCCTTCAGATTACCTAATAATCAAAAAAGGTGTCCAATGTTTGAAAAAGAGAGCTGGAGGACAAAAATGCAACATTTCTCGTGCTGCTTATATCTCCTTGCAAAAAGTAATTTTTCCTTCTCTCAATTTTTCCACTGTAGCACAATTGAGATCAGAAGCTTGATCTTGTGATTCAGTCCATGCAGTGATTGGATGAGCAGTATGCGAACCTTTAAAAACAAAGTTGTCGTTCAGCATTACCAACATTCCTGTTGATTCAGCACCATATTGTGTTTCTAAGTGCAAAAATGTTTACATTGTTGTATAGGCATGAAAATAAAACATATATTTCTTGAATCAAATTTGCAAAAGAAGGAGTGAGCAATATTTCTTGAAGTTGCTCTCAATTATTCAAAAAGATAATGCTGCTTCAAATTATACATGCAAGTGTTCAAAATGGACATTGAAATTTGTTCCACAGTTGTCGAGGAAATACCAAGTCACCCAAAAAAATCTGATTATTTTTGATCTGATATAATCTGAATTTCTTTAATCAGTATAATTAAAAACCAATTTTGCAGTTAGTAACAGATGTTATAAATAAAAGCTTCCAAAACATTGATTGTCACTGCACAATAAAATCCTACATTATAAACCCTTCTGGTTAAGTAAAAACAAGCCATAAACTTAAGGCACAAATGCCTAATGATTGTGGCTTACAGGTGGACAACTATGCAGTTTTAGGAGAAAAACATGATGTGAAGGTGCCGGTGTTGAACTGGATGGACAAAATCACAAGTCACATGGCACCAGGTTATAGTCCAACAAGTTTATTTGAAATCACAAGCTTTCAAAGTGCTGCTCTTTCATCACCTGAAGGAAAAGCTTTTAGGAGACAGATCATTATGGTAATCTCTTGCTTATTCTCCCATACCCTTGCACACTGTTCTATCCAAATCATCCCATGCCGTTCCAAATGCCTCAATTGAAACTAACTCCACCCTTCTTCTAGGCAGTGCATTTAATACCCTAATTCCACTGAGTGAAAAAGCTTTTCCTCACTTCACCTTTGCTTCTTCTGCTGATTACTTTAAATCTTGTTCTTTTTCTTGGTTCTTTTCCTTCTCATAAAAGAAACAGGAACAAGTTCTCCCAGTCTACTTTATTCAGTCTTCAATATTTTCAGAACTTCTATCAAATCTCCCAAACTTTCCTCCAAGGAAAACAGTTAACTTCAAATCTACACACATACTGAAGTTCCTCATCCTGGAACTATTCTTTAAAATTGCTTCTGTACTCCTTCCGACACATTCACATCTTTCCTAATAATATACATGGCATTCCAGCCGAGGTCCAATAGCAGGAATTGTATTTGTTTTTCAATAGCCAATGCAAACATAAGAACAATCCAGAGTAACAATAATAATTAACTGGGAGAAGCCATTATAACGGGCGAGGAATGAATCTGGCCCAGAAAAACTGGAATCAAAGTTTGCATCCAACTGTGACAGAGCAATTAGTTATCTTTAAACAGGAGTTAGTTCAGGTACAGCCTCAGGAAAAGGAAGGATAAAGAAATCGAAAACTCCTCTCGATGACGATGAGAGAGAGATTATCATGAAGAAGTGTATTTATGACATGTTCAGTAGATAATGCAAGCGAGAACTAGCTTCAATTAGAACTTCAGAAGGAAAGCCCAAAAGCAAGTAAGTGAAGAGACAACATCAAAAGAAATTGAGGTCATGTCTATCAGGCAGGACTACTACGCCGTCAGTGAACTGTTGATTAAAATAGCTGATGTAGCCTCCTTTTTAAATTTGCCATGATTCAAATCACAGCAGTCTAGCAGTCAAGTTTTTGTTTAAACAGCTTAAAAGTTGCATAAACATTAGTTAGGTTCCTTAGAGATAGAGTTAAAGCTATTAACAAGAAACTACATCAAGATTAAAACAAGTACAGACAAAAGAATACTTACGTAAGAAAGTTCTAACAAGCCTCTATGTTATAACAATGGCGAGCATTGCTCGAGTCCTATGTTGAAAAGAAGAAATTTATACTTGACATCAGATCCAGCAACTGTAATGGCTTCTCAAGTTAGATAGCTGTGTTTTCTTGTACAGGTGCCCCGACAGCACCCCAGATTTGGGTAAGGAGTGACTCCTCATTCTTCACTGTTCCTTCAGCTCGTTACACCATCTAACTTCCCTCCTGTACAAGAGTATTTGGTTGCTGTATACTTTTCCTCTTTGTCCACTCTCATTCATAATTCTGAGGGTTGCTCTCAAAGCCTTCTTAGAGTTTGGCATATTGGCAGGTTTTCTTTATGCACCTCAAAATGGTGTTATGCTGATTTTGAGGAATCAAGGGTGCCACAAAGCAAATCACTCATGCCAAGTTGCTTTGAAGCTTTTCTACATCAAGTCTGCCGTTTGACTTCAAAGCTTGAGTTTCCACACATTGTCGGATTGCAAACTTCTAGCATTTCAAGAATCTTCACATCTTTGGGAATGTCTCTCTGTAATCTACTCATTGCTGTATAGTCAGATGACTTGTAGCCTCCACGGTATTCATTTAAAGTCAGATAATGTATTTTTGTTGCAAAAAAAGCCCGAGTAGATTGTTTGTGCAATTGGCAACCAACATAAAAAGGGAATCCTAAAGACATATACAGACACACAAGTATGAGAAGTCTGACAAAAGGAGGAGTGGGACCTGTTATGGAACAAGTGCCTCAGCAGAGGTAATACTTCACATAGTTTTAACCAAGGTAGATGTTGCCGTGCAGGTCATGGCAAAAAGGTAATTGAGACCTAGGTTTAAAATTGATAAAAATGGTGGCACAGGGTGAGATGTCTGTATTTAAAGTTGATAGGTAGCAAGTCAAGATACTTCCGACAAATCAAAGATAACAGAGTGGAAACTACAGAGGCATTGACCATGATGCTACAGTCTTCCTTACACTTTAAGGGCGGCATGGTGGCTCAGTGGTTTGCACTGCAGCCTTTAAATACTAGAGGCTGGTTCCACCCTTGGGTGACTGGCTGTATGGATTTGCACATTCTCCCTGTGTCCGTGTGGGTTTCCGTTAGGTACTACCACCCCCACCCCACCGTTTCCTCCCACAGTTAAAAGATGTGCACGTTAGGTGGATTGGCCATATTAAATTACCCATAGTGTTGAGAGATGTGTTGGTTAGGTGAGTTAGCCATGGGAAGAGCAGTGTTACAGAGACAGGGTAGGGTGATAGCCTGGGTGGGATGCTGTTCGGAGGGTCGTGTGGACTAGTAGGGCCAAATAGCCTGTAGGGATTCTATGAACTTCAGATGACTGGAAAATGTTACACATTTGTTCTACAAAACTGTACTATGATAAACCCAGCAACTAGGGCAGGCAACGGCCTAGTGGTATTATCGCTGGACTGTTAATCCAGAGACCCAGATAACATTCTGTGGATCTGGGTTTGAATCCCGCTAAGGCAGATGGTGGAATTCAATAAATATCTGGAATTAAATTATCTAATGAAGACCATGAATCCATTGTCAGAAAAATCCATCTGTTTCACTAATGTCCTTTAGGGAGGGAAACTGCCATCCCTACCTGATCTGGCCTACATCTGACTCCAGACCCACAGCAATGTGGTCAACTCTGAACTGTCCTCTGGGCAAATAGGGATGGGCAATGAATGCTGCGTAGCCAGCGACGCCCTCATCCCATGACTGAATTTAAAAAACCTACAGGCAAGTCAAGTTAACTTCAGTGGTGGAGAATATGCTGGAAAAAAATTCAGGTCAAAATTAACCTGGACAAATGCTGCTTAATTAAGGAAAAACTAACATGGATTTGTTAAGAGCAAATCTTTTGAATGTGTTAAAATGTTTAAATAACTAGGAGTTTTTAAATAGCTCACAAAAGGTTGACGAGGCCAATGCTGTTGAGTTGGACTTCCAAAAGCCACTTCATACAGTACCATACAACAAAAAATAAGTGGCAGCTCGTGAAATAAAACAGGCAGTAGTAACATGGATAAGTATTGGCCAAATGACGGGAAACATTTTACGGACTGGAGGCAAGTTTGTCTTGACATTCAATGGAGGTCAGTGTTGGAATCCAAGATTCGTGGGCTCAAGTTTTATAGGTTAAGGACCCAATCTGGATGTGCAGGGTACAATTTGAAAATTTGTAGATGATACGAAACTTGGATCAATGTGCATTGTGAGGAGAACTTCAAAAAAATAACGGATGCGTCCACCCATTCAATGAGTCTAAGTGGCAGGTGCAATTCAACAAGTGTGAAGCAGATTATTTTATATTGTCTTTCTGCTGCCAAAATTAAGGTTAATTCTCAAGAGGGGTACTGTAGCAGAGGGACCAGGGTGTGTATACATATGTACATTATTGAAGATTGTAAAACAGGTCAAAAGAGCAATTGATAAAGCATACAGCATCCTTAGCTTTAGAAGCATACAGTAAAGAACAAGGTGGAAATATTAAGTTCATATGCAACATTTAGTTCATAATTGAATCATATAGAATGCCAAGTGTGAGAGCAAGATGAGTCCACACCTCCCCACCAAAAAGCATCCCAGCCAGCTCCACACTCCCCCACCCACCCTATCCCTGTAACCCTATCCACCATTTCCCCATGGCTAATCCACCTAGTCTGCACATCCCCGAACACTAGGGGCAATTTAGCATGGCCAATTTACCTAATCTGCACATCTTTGAACTGTGGGAGGAAACCGAAGCACTGACAAAATGCACACAGATGCGGGGAGAATGTGCAAACTGCACACAGACAGTTGCCAGAGAGTGGAATTGTAACCAAGTCCCTGGCATGATGAGGTAGCAGTGCTAAACACTGAGCCATCATACGTCCCTTGAGAAGGAAAGAAATATCATGCGTTGACCAGGAAATCGAATATGGGCCTCCCACATGGCAGGCGAGAATTCTACCACTGAACTACCAATGCAAACACTGCACTGAGGCAGAAACAAAGCAGGAGTAGGCCATTCAGTCCCTTGAGTATGCCCTACCATTCAAGATCATGGCTGATTTCAACTCCTGTTTCATTCCAGTTCAACATAGCCATCGAATCCCCAATACTTCTCCAACTACTTTCAGGGATCTTGCCTCCACAACTCTCTGGGGTAAAGAATTCCACGTGTTGAACTACCCTCTAGAAGATTCATATGCATCTCAATTTTAAATGTGTGCCTCCTTGTTCACGATTCCAACTGGTAACATCTTTTCAATATCGAAACTATCAAGGCCCTTAGAAGTGTGTATGCTTGTCATTATTCTAAACTCTAGTGAATAAAGTTTAATGTGTTTAGCTATTCTTGACAAGTCAACTGTTTCATCCCAGGAATCAGAATAGTGAATTTATTTCAAACTGCCTCCAGTGCCAGTAATTTTTTTTTAAAAACGTAGGGGCTAAAAACTGCACGTAGAACTCCAGGTCAGGCCTCAAAACAAAACTGTACAGGCAGTCCATAGATCGAGGCAGGTTCCATTCAAGTTTGTTTGCAATTCAGAACACAATACTGTACAGTATAAAAGAGCCATTCGTCAGTACGAGGAAAAGTTCATGTCAGATCTTTAATAAAATATCCCTAAAAGGAATTGCATTCCTAAGTACATGCACTCGTATGCTAGGCATTTGTAAAATGGGGTATCATCTGAATGACAAAATTTCCTTATTTTTAAATTCCAACTCCCTAACAATTGAGGCCCAAATTGCCGTTGCATTTTAATTATTTGCTGCACCTGCATGCTAATGGTTGGTGGTTCATGCACAAGAACACCTGGATCCCTCTGTACTTTTTTTGATTCTTCCTACAAAAGGGCACAATTTCACTTTCCTACATCTAAACTTTTGGAAGAATGTGAAGGTATCGTAGAGCAAACAGGAGAAATTCAGAGGGATAGTTCCAGAGATGAAGTACTGCAATTAGTTAGATAGAAAAAAGACTTTTCTAATCTTCAAGATGGGAGTAGATTTATTGGAGTTATTCAAAGTCATGAGGGCTCTGTAGAGTAGATAGGGAAAAAACCTACGAGAGGATTGGATTAATCAGTCATTGCATTTACTTCCACATTTGCTTCAAACGCATTGTTTGATTTTGGTTAGTCGCAAAACACTTTTTACAAAAGAAGATAGATGGCCAGGTCAAAAGTAAAACTTATGGTTGCTTTTATGGTTCAAGCTAGTGTCAACTGTGAAAATGCTTTTTGAGGTAAAAGACTTTTACCCATGGACACAGTTATATTTTTAAAATGATTCAGGTTTGCAATTTAGACAGGTAATAGACCTATGTGTAAAGGTTAATTCGAGGTTTAATTTGTTCTAGACATTAACAGTTGAGGATTTTATATTGGAGTTTAGATATTTAGAGACAACAGTTCAGACGTTTGGGATGACATCAAATCACTAGAGGGTGGCACTACATTTACTATGCCAATGCATAAAATTATTCATTGGTGACACAATATCTTAATTTAATCAACTCCATAGCACTTTGCCAATAGGGACAGGTGTTTACAAAATGGATGATATTACAAAATGTGATTAGCATATCAAAGAATGAATTCAGACTCATTGGGAAGCATGATCACTGAAATGATCATCCCTTTAAAAGAAACCAGTAATTTGGCAGACACCACCTAGCTACTCCAAGACTGACCATGAACTGTAATTGCTAACTGTTCATATCCTAATCAACCTATTAGAGTTCAGGATGTCTCTGTACATGTGCAGGAGATAGTAGCTAGCAAAGATTGACAAGTAGTGATTCATTGCACAAGGAAGACAGAAGACAAAAGGAGACCTTCAGTCAACAGAACAGAATAGAAGATGTACCTAGTCAACCAGCATCACCACCTAGTATTGCCAAGTAAATCAATGACAAACCATTGTTTTTATTATTTCTTTTGTACTTAGGATAAACTTAAATTCATAAAACTGAAAACATTAGTACAAAAGAATGGGTCTGGTAACCAAATCAGGATTAGTAAAGCTTTTGATAGTCTATAATTGTTATTGATGGAGGAAAACACAGTTGAGAGACAGAATCAAATTACTGAATTTAGTGTAGTAACTTCAACAGAATATTTGGTCAGCATAGCAACTGAGGTGAAGATGAAAACAGGTCTAAGAGGACACCTCAAACTTGTTTTAAAAGGGGGAAAGAATGGTAGTCCAAGTTTTTTTTTTAAAAGAAGTAATGTTATTCATCACCTATAACTTAATTTACTCCATTTGTTTTTCTCATCTACTTTGAGACCCAATTCTGTACCAATTTGCTGGCCAAGAAAACAGGTGCTCAATTTACAAGTTTCTACAATTCCTCTGAACTGTCTCAACACAGACAAAGGAATTATCTAATTTCAATTTCCTAACCTCCTGCTGAAGATTAATCAGTACACCATTCCAACAGTAAAAAAAGAAAAAAAGTGGCACATGTATACCACCACAGTACACATTCATTATTTACTCATAGGATGTGGGCATGGCAGCATTTGACCACCTCTTGTTGCATTTGAGAAGGTGGTGGTGAGCAACTTTGTTAAACACCTGCATCCATGTGCTGTAAGTAGATCCATAATTAGGGAGGGAACTCAAGTATTTTGACCCAATGACCGTAAAGCAGTGACGATATATTTCCAAGTCAAGATGCTGAGTGGCTTGGAGGGGAACTTGTAGGTTGCCCTGCTATCCTTGTCCTTCAAGATAGAAATGATCATCAGTTTGGAAGATGATGTCTAAACATCTCTTAGGTAGTATAAACTGCTGCCACCAATTGGTGGTGGAGTGACTGAATGTTTGTGGATGTGGTGCCAAATCAAGCATGCTGCTTTGTCCTGGATGGTGTCAAGCTTCTTGAGTGCCCTTGGAGCAGCACTCATCCAGGCAAATGGGGAGTATCTCATCACACATGACTTGTAGATGGTGGACGGGCTTTGAGGAGTCAGGGGATGAGTTACTCCCTGCAGTATTCTCACCTCTGACCTGCTCTTGTCATCACTGAATTTATTTGGCAAATCCAGTTCAGTTTTTGGTCAATGGTAGCTGCCAAAATGTTGATAGTGGGGGATTCAGTGATTATAATGCCATCAAGTGTCAACGGCAGTGAATAGATTGTCATTGCCTGGCATTTGTGCAGCGCAAATGTTACTTGCCACTTGTCAACTGTTACAGCAATAAATGAGATACACACTACACTCATTCAGTACATTAACACAGTGAAAAACAACTTGTTTAAAGTGACATTGTATCCAAAACCAATAGCCTCCAACCACTTTTCAAAATGTAACATTGTTTCTGTTGACCTCATGTAGGTTTGATTGATCTTAAATTTGATACAAGTTTTGGAACTATTTTAGCTATTTTGTAACCACAGTAGACACCAGTAACAAGATGAAAACAGAAGTTCACTTCTGTAGTCAAAAATGGCAATAGTCCATGCAGCATCCTGTTTACCTTTTTCTCCAAGTTACATACGCTATTATTGTGGGGCTGGTTAGCTGGTTTGCGATGCCAAGTGACAGCAACAGTCCAGGTTCAATTCCCACACTAGCTGAGGTTACCAGGAAGGATTCTCCTTCTCAAGCTCTCTGGCAAGACTATAGTGACTTTACCTTTCATCAATTTATATAGATGTTAATTAATAAAACA
This sequence comes from Ginglymostoma cirratum, assembly GCA_024137785.1. NCBI lineage: Eukaryota > Metazoa > Chordata > Chondrichthyes > Orectolobiformes > Ginglymostomatidae > Ginglymostoma > Ginglymostoma cirratum. Next base: position 44,291,259 of record JAHRHZ010000013.1, read on the forward strand.
GTACAGCTTATTCAATACAATATAATTGAGTTACTCATCCTCAGCACACAATTTAGCTAAAATTTCGATTTCAGAAAATATTAGTTACAATGACTCACTTTCTATACTTGCATTCACCCCACATTCCTATGCAAACATTGGAGAATGGTCAAAATCTCTTATTATACAACCGTGAATGAAGATGACAGTATGAGTGCTGAAAACTGCTATCAATTATGGCCAATCATTAAAAGGGTTCAAATATTTTGTATTTAACCTAATTCAGAAGTAAAACATTGACCAGGTTAAAAAAGCAATTACAATTCTCGACTCAAAATTCCATGGCTCAATACAGCAACGTAACCCCAAATTTATTCCAAGGGCAAATTGACATTAAGGGAAAGCATTTTGTTATGTGTAATATTTCCATTGACACAGTCCTCCTCTGTGGAGTTCTTTACATCCTGCGCTCAACAATCAAACATGAAAAGCACAGGAGCGAGATAAGTCACGGGAATACCTTTGAACATCAGCACTATTATGAATAATTCTCAATTGGATTGATAAAAAATTCTCTTTCAAAACCTGTGTAAATTTACAATGCAACTTAGACTGAAATGAAACACAGCAAGGATCAAATGTAAATAAACTGATTGGAAAGCTTTTGAAAACAACTGGAAATACTTTGTGCGTGAACATTTGCAATTTGTAATATTATATTTACCCTTACAGTTTACTTCTCTTTAGAAGCTATCCAATGCAAGTTGAACCATTTTGTAGTATTTTGTTATGTCAGCACCACATTTACAAATAATTGACTGTCAGCCATGTTCAAAGTCAAACTTAGCTGCACAGTAAGTCTATTGCCTCTATCCTCATAAACAAGAAAAGCAAGGGAAGAGAAGTCAAGAAAATTAGCATAGTAGTAGGAGAACTGCAGTTCTCTTTAAGATTAACTTTGAATAGTAGAAACATTTATTAGAATGGTTGGGTGTTGTGATGAATCTCCGCGCTAACAACCGTACCTTGGTCAAACAGCACAACTAGAAAACGTGTTAAAATAGGTGATATGACTAAATGCTGTGATTAGTACAGGAGAGAGGCTAAATATAGCATACTGATTAAAAGTGCCAACTTTCCACATTTGAATTGAACACATATTCAATGTATTATGCACAATATAAACTTTCTGGCTTGGGCACTATTCCCACCTGAATGTAAGATTAAATTTGTAATTTCACAAAAGAAAGTGTAACTAACATGTTGAAATTGAGTGTCGATTTTTTATACAAAGATCAGGAGAATTAAATGTTCATTTAGGGAAAACAAACCAATACTTAACATAGATAACAAGGTGTAGAGCTGGATGAACACAGCAGGCCAAGCAGCTTCAGAGGAGCAGGAAAGCTGATATTTCGGGCCTAGACCCTTCTTCAGAAATTTTTTCTAGTTTTCTAGTTGTGCTGTTTGACCAAGGTACGGTTGTTAGCACTGAGATTCATCACAACACCCAACCATTCTAATAAATGTTACTACTATTCAAAGTTAATCTTAAAGAGAACTGCAGTTCTCCTACTACTATGCTAATTTTCTTGACTTCTCTTCCCTTGCTTTTCTTGTTTATGAGGATAGAGGCAATAGACTTACTGTGCAGCTAAGTTTGACTTTGAACATGGCTGACAGTCAATTATTTGTAAATGTGGCGCTGACATAATAAAATACTACAAAATGGTTCAGATTTCTGAAGGGTCTAGGGCCGAAACGTCAGCTTTTCTGCTCCTCTGATGCTGCTTGGCCTGCTGTGTTCATCCAGCTCTACACCTTGTTATCTTAGTTTCTCCAGCATCTGCAGTTCCTACTAACCCCCACTTAACATAGATGCAGAATTTAAGCCATCTTCCTGACTCTATCGATCTTCTTCATTACAATTCTTGATCCACTGCATTATTCATCATAATTTCCACACAATTTGTCAAATGCAAATATGTTAAACAATGTTTTAGTTTCTGGAAGGGTCCCAATGAATTGGAAAACAGTGTAACATATCCAAGAAAGGAGGAAGACAAAACAGGAAACTATTGGTTGATTAGCCCAACATCTGGATTATGGATATTGTAAGAATTTAGTCCAGGAGGATATAGCAGGATATCTAACCCATTCATTTTTTTTGAGGTGTAAACAAGTAATGTGGATAAAAAGGAACATATAGATGTGAGGTACTTAGATTTCCCAAAGGCATTTGATCAGGTGACACATCAAAAGACTACAACACAAGCAGATAGCACAAGGTATAGGGGACTACAGTGCTACAGGGATCAGTGCGGAGGTCCATATCAATGACTTAGATGAAGGGCCCAAATGTATGGTGACCAAATTTGCCAATCACTCACTAATAAATTAATTGTGAAGAAGGGACTGAGTCTACAAAAAGATTAGACACATCAAGTAGGCAAAGAATTTAGCAAACAGAGTATAATGTGGAAAACGGTGAATGTGTCCTTTTGTGGAGGAAGAATATGCAAAACGTAGTGGTATAGCAGGATCTAGGTGTCCTGTTTCATGAATCAAATTTAGTACACTAATACAGTGAGTGATCAAGGCAGCAAAGGAATATTGGTGTTTATTGCAAGACAAATGAAAAGTAGGAAAATTTTACTGCAGCTGTACAGGGCATCTGTGGGACCACGTCTGGAAGCCCATGCATTTTGGTTTCCTTAGTTGAAAGAAGGAAACAACTGTATTAGCAATTTGGAGATTCACATTCTTGGAAGGAAGAATTTATCTCATGAAGAAAGGTCAAATAAAGTTCAGAAAATCCCTTGGCGTGTAAAAAGAATGAAAGCTGATCTTGATGAAAGAGATCCTGAGAGCTGATAAGCTGTTTGCCAGGAGTTGATTCCTCTTGTGTGGGAGACTAAAGGACACAGTTTAACAATAAAGGCTCAGTCCTCAAAGACAAAGATTGGGAGTCTCCCTCCACCACCCCTTCAGGGGTCGCCAATAGGTGGAATTAGGTCTCCAGAAAGCCATGAAGGTTGGATCAAATTTACCTAAGGCAGAGTTAGATTTTTGATAGTCAAGGGAGTCAATGCTAACGCTGGACAAATAGGGATGTGGAGTTGAAGCCACAAACAAAATCAGACATGATCTTATTGAATGGTGTGGTAGGATCAAAGTGTGAGGAACAAATGGTTTGAAGGAGATCTGGGGAAATACTTTTTCATCCCAAGGGTGGTAGATATATGGAATGTGCTGCCTGAGAGGGTGGTGGAGGCAAGTACTCAGAAATATTTAAGCAGCATGCTAAGGTATAGTAAGCTATGAACCAAGTGCCAGTAAAAGGGAGTAGTATAGTTGCGCTTGTTGGTTGGCATAGACATGGTGGGCCAAAGGCACTCTCCACACGGCAGCGAAAAATATTAGATTTAGTGGAAAGAAAATGACTAGAATTTGGAGGATAAAAACTGAACACCCTAAAATATGTTTAAGTGACAGCTACCAAACGTTAGACATTAGGTGGGCACATTAGTACCATCAGCAATCTCAATTGTGTAACTAGTCCAATTCCGTAACACAATAAAAGTTCACAGTGCATAGTCTACAGTCATGCGAGTGTAACCAATCACCCCTAGTGGCCGTTTTCCAATTAAGCCGTCTTGTGTATTACATAAATGTAGCCCTGTCCAACATACGGAAGACAATAGTGTCACAAGATGTTTAAAGCTTTATCCTAATCATTGCGATTGAGATGTATGAACATTAAAATCATAATACTTGGCCAAATTTTATTTTGAGTAGAAAATAGCTTAAAACTTAAGTTGGGATGAAAAATATTAAAACAAAATTCCCTTGACTGCTTTCAGGGTCGGGTTTAATTGTTATACTGTAACTGATATCTATTAATATTGTCAATTTCTATTTTTAATGCATTGCACATTGGTTTTCGAAACGACAACATGGTTTTCCGAAATAAAGCTACAAACTGAGGCGATACATAAATATTGAAGCTTCGCACTTATTCATCGATTATTTGAGGGTAAGGGGTGTGAAAGTTTCAACTGTAAGTTCACTGAAGTCCGAAAAGTTAAACCCGGGGAGACAAAAAAACCCTTCATATCCGAAAAGTGTGCAACACAAAACTCATTGTTCAAATGCGCTGTCTGCGTATTAAATCACGAAGTCGAATCAGGAGAAACGAAGGGTATAGTGTAAATGTATTACAGATAAATCTCCTGCTAGTTGATACGGTCACGTCACTTGATTGACTTTAAAGACCATGTTGATTCACCTCCCACGTACCTTAGACCTTTTTCAAAAAAAACTAACTCATTTCAAAGACACTTTCAACATTAGTTGCAATTGAACGCAGTAAAAAGGTTGGCCTTTTTTTGTTGCCCTGAGATATTAAAAAGACGTACTCACTTCCTTTCGAAAACTTCAGGTAATGACTGTCATATCGAGCCAGGCTTAAACACTTACCGCTCTCAATGGGTGTGGGTGGGTGGATGGACTGACGCTTTCTCTCCTTCCTGTTTAATGACACATCTTCATCGAGACCTCAGTCCAGCAGAAGAGTGAGAGCGGCGACGAGTTGTGGGCGAACGTCCTTGTTAGAAGCGGCCAGCCGCCGCCGCCGCCGCCAGCGGGGTTTCCTCTTCCCTTCCTCGGAGGTTGCTGCTGCCGCTGGATTTAGTTGTTGAGGGGGCGTGGGGGTATATGTCCGTGTAAGAAGCAGCAGGTCACACCGGCGGGCAGGTGTCTGGATTACTCCTCTCACAGATCACTCTCCACACGGCAGAGACACGGTGCGAGGAGAGTAGGCACACACCATCCCCCCCACAAATACCATCACCATCACCGCCGCCACTGGCACTGCCACCGGTCTCATCACCGCCGTGACGTGAGCAAGGCCGCCCGGGTGACGCCGCGTACTCCTTTGTGACGCGGGCTCGATCGAGCCGCCGAACGGTCAACCGTTAGCGCTCGCGCTCCGTTCCGCTCTCCTCGCGCCGTGCTGTGCCTCCCCCGCTCCACTCCAATTAGGAAACACAAGCAGCGCCACCCGGAAATGAAAGCACAGCGGAACCATCCACGTCACTGCAGAAGCCTGCTGAAAGCTGATGTCTTTATCGCTCAATACTTCCCTTCAGGCGTTCTCACGGATTCCTGGTGTACTTGCAACATTTCCTCTCCTGCTGATTTGAGATGACCAGTTTTGTCTCTGTCTCTTCAGCAGACGGGGGATATTCGCGATTGATTCACCCCTCAATTCTACTGACGTGCACACGTCAAGAACAGGTATACCCAACTGCAAACAGCTCACCGCAGCCACAGCGCTGTCACTTCAAATAAAAGGTGACAGTGCCGTTAAAGCCGAAAAACTTCTTAAAAGTGTTTGAAATCCAAAATAAAAACAAAAAAAGTAGTGGTAATATATCTAATATGATCCATCATTATCTGTCTAAGTATGACCCCAATTGACTCGAGGAGTAACATTTTGATTATAAGAGGACAAAGGATAGAATTAGTTGCTTAATTTCGGAATTTGGAAACAATCAGCAATTTAGCCACGTTTTGTTCCACCATTTAATGAGATCATGTTTGATTGAGGAACTACCTCCATATATCCACCTTTGTTCCATATCCCTAAAGACAAACGGCTAACACATATCTAACGGCCTCAGTTTTAGATTATCAATTAACTCAGCTCCAGCTAAAGTTTATGAGGGACAATTACAAATTTCTACTATTCCTTATATGTGGGTGATCACACCCTACGGCTATATGACCTAGTTCCATATGCAACAGTGGAAATAGTTTCCTTCTATTTACCCAATCAGATCTTCTCAATATTTTGAAAACTTTGATCGTGTCACTTTTAATCTTATGAATTCCTGGGAATAGAATCCTAGTTGTGTTATAAAAATCACAGAAAGTGGTAGGTACTGTAAATCTGAAATATAAAAACCAAACATCCTGGAAATGCTCACAGGACAGGCATCATTTGTGGGGAGAGAGAAACAGCATTAATGTTTCATTTCCATTCATCAGAACTGGAAAAAGTTTGATATGTAACAAGTTTTTTAAGAAAGTGAAAGGGGAAGACAGTTGGTAAAAGAAATAAAGAAAAAATCTCTGCTCGGTTGGAAGATGGGAGATATTGAATTACAAAAGAGTTTGTGGTGCAATGCCAAAGGTGGTGGTAGTGGGAAAAGCAAAAAAAAAATGCATCTGGAGAGGTCTTTCACCAATTCTATCTCTGTTTCATTTTCTGGAGATAAGCCGTCAACCAACAGACCACTAACTCCCACAGCTTACTTCCTCGCATCTTATTTCCTCTTCCATTCTTCCGATGTCTTTGCATCACCAATTCTTTTGTCACTTAATCTCTCCTGTCTTCCACCCTCTTACTGACCTCACTTTTGTATTTTTGTCTCACCATCCATGACACATACTTCCTTTTTCACTCGTTAAAAATGTATTTTTTTTTACTTTTTTGCAGTTCAGAAGAACAGTCAGTAACCTAAAACATTAACTCTGAATTTCTCTTCACAGATGCTGTCTGACCAAAATTTCCTGCTTTAATCCCAGTGTGAGTAATCTCACTTCAAATTTCAGTCTTGGACTTTGTTATCATTCTGATAACATTACATTCCCTCCAAGGCTAATACATCTTCCTAAGGTTGTGCACAGCGTGGGACACATCACTCCAGGTGTGCTTTACCCAAGGCCACTTATAAACTGTAACGAGACTTCTAATTCCTTTATATTCAGAGAACTAAAATACAAGATGAACATTTTTAGCTTTTTTTTGGACATGCAAATGTGATACTTTAAATTTGTGCACTTGAACCCCTTTGGGCATTCACTACTTCTAGATTTTTACTAATTTGAAATACTCTATTCTTTATCATTTTAGATTCAAAGTGGTCCATATTAAAAATCACACCCTGTTAATATCACTGAGTTTATGCCTCTGCTTGGCTATAATACTGTGAGATAATATGAAATACTCAATACTGGAAATGTGAAATACTCAAAAGTTATTAGATGTCCCTTGATTCAAAGACTTCTACGCGGTGTCACATTCCCATTATGACTGAACAGGCAAATTTGCAGCTCTTCGACCTTTTGACATATGGGGCACAATTTACTTCATTTTCTTTCCTTTTGTGCCACCACTTGCCTCATCATTAAGTCATCTGGAATCAAATTAGGATTCAGCTTGATGGACAAGTTTTTACAATTTTGAATAATTTGTAGCAAGCTCCTTGTTGATGTCAATGCTTCTGTGCTGTAAGCAGAGCTTCAAAGCATCTGGTGTTTCTTTGGCCTCCCCTAGAATGTGTGTCATTCAACAATTGAGAAAATTGGACCTGGCAGGGAGATACATTTATGCTGCCCTGATACAGCCTCCAGTCCATAGTTAGATTTGCAGAAGTTTTGCCTGAATGCATTTGGAGCTGGCTTCAAGAGGTCACTGGAGGAATACAGCAGGCGAGGCAGCATCAGAGGAGCAGGAAAGTTGATGTTTCAGGTCAGGAGAAGGGTCCCAACCCAAACGTCAACCTTCCTGCCCCTCTGATGTTGTCTGGCCTGCTGTGTTCCTCCAGCTCCACACTGTGTTATCTCTGACTCCAGCATCAGCAGTTCTTACTATTTCTTCAAGAGGTCACTGCTGTTATTTGACGGTTGTCCCATTGTGTCTGGAGAATAAGGCAGAGGCATTGTTGGTGTAATTTCTGTAGAACGTTTTTGTGTTACTGATGCACAATCCAGGCTTGAATGTTGTGCAGCATGATGACAACTGCTGTGTATGCTAGAAACATTTGTTGGTCTTTGTTGTCAAATACTCAGTAGTGTAGTTTGTAGAAGCCTGAATTGGTACATCTGATCTAGTGTTGATCTCCTCAACAATAGTGGCTGCCAAGATATGGGAAGTACCGAAAATATTCTGAAGTGACTCCTTCAACATTCAGTGGAGTTTTTGACCGAGATAACAAGCATGGGGCTGGATGAACACAGCA
>JAHRHZ010000013.1:44299664-44375960 GCA_024137785.1 Ginglymostoma cirratum
CAAGCAGCATCATAGGAGCAGGAAAACTTGATGTTTCGGGCCTAGACCCTTCTGATGAAGGGTCTGGGCCCAAAACGTCAAGTTTTCCTGCTCCTATGATGCTGCTTGACCTGCTGTGTTCATCCAGCCCCATGCTTGTTATCTCGGATTCTCCAGCATCTGCAGTACCTTTTATCTCTGATAGAGTTTTTGACCGACTAGGTTTGTATTCAAGATAACAAGGTGTGGGGCCGGATGAACACAGCAGGCCAAGCAGCATCATAGGAGCACGAAAGCTTGACGTTTCGGGCCTTCATACACGTTTTGTTTTGGCAACTCTGAAGGACAGCCTGTTCCCATGAAACTCTAAGCAGAAACAGCTGAAATGGTGAAAATAGATTTGTGGAATTCTTGAAATAATCCAATAATCATTTCGTAAATTTCAGTTAATTAATTATCAAGTAAACAGAAAAGCATCTAAAGTTCACATTAATGAAAGCCGACAAAGTCTTCATAGACCTAAAGGACCATTGACTATTCTCCCACTAGAGAGAGACGACTGGTGGTGGTTTAACACCACTGCTCAGTGAGTCGCAGAATTCCACTTTCGGTTTTAAACTCCCTCTAGCCTATACGAAATGACACAGTGCGCATGCCTATTTCGCACGGAAGGCGTGACGCAATCGCGCACGGAATCGTTTCCTTGGTTTCCTGGAAACGTGAAAAGAATGGCGACCATGGTATCGCAGGTGGCAGTGGTGGCATCGACTCCCACCAAACCTCGGAACAAGAAAAGGCCGACAAGTCCGGGGAACAGCGGGGGTGTGGCTGCGAAGAAGAAGAGAATAGGACAGGTACTTGTGAATAGTGTTTGTGGGTGATATGAGTCACGGAAACGAATATATTAAAGGGAACGCCCAGGCGTATGAGCAAATAGGTTAAACTAAATTAACATTGCCGTATCAGAAAAGTACACGTTTGTAGGCATGAACAAAGAATGTAAGCTTCAAGAAGTTGTGCAATAAAACATTCTGGCTTGAAAAGAGTTGAAGTACGGCAATTTAGCATTCTTTTTGCACGTGGGAATACATTATATTCTAGAAGCACTGAATTGGGCGTTGTAAGGTTAGATGTCTTTGGATTTAACATAAATAAAACAAAAATGCGAGAAGTACTCAATGTCAGGTAGTATCTGCAGAAAGAGACAGTTTTGATCTACAGTCTACTGTCCGTAAACATGAAAACTTTCATCTTGATTCGCACCAAATCCCTTTCATTCCCTTAAAATTTTGCCCCTCAGCTTGCTGACAAAAATGTCTGCCAGTTAAATGAAATCTTGATTTTAAAATTTCATCCTTTAGTAGTTCAGTATTATTTTATGCTTTATAATGCTCCTGTGAAGCTCTTTGTGACGATATGTATTTACATTGCATCTTTGACATAATAAACTTTTGAAAGGAGAGTGGAATAGAACTAGCTGAATTGACTATGCAGAGGTCCAGCACAGATAAGATGGGCAAAAAGTGAATTGTGTGGTGGACCATATTCTGTGCCTCTTGCAGAAGCAGTTCGCAGGACGACTATTCTGTGCTTTAATCAATAATGTGATCCTTGTTTCTTTACAGCTGAACAGTCAAAGTTAATGATTTGAATGTGCACTTTTTTTCAATATAGAATGTTGTGTTGGATACTATCGGTGAGAATCAAAGTTTGGCTACAGACTCCAGTCCAGGGCACGGAGAGCCTGCAGTGAAACCTTTGATATTTAAGGATCCAAATTTTATTGTAAGTATTTTTTTTAACCTGAAGTGGCAAATCCCACAGAACTCCCCACCCCCCACTTTACAATCACTGAAAATATATTTTCAGGCCATCATTGTCAATCAGTTTGTATGCTAAGGATTTCAAAAAAAAAGTACAATGATCTTACTTAAAAAAGATTGACCAATTGGGTAAATAGCTCTAACAACAAAGGTGTGTCCTCACAGGGAAATTTAATGGTGGGAAGGCTTGTTCATTTTGCAACATGAACTGTGACAGAAGAAAGTAATAATTCTAATTCTGTTTAACCCAACAAATAGATTTTAACATGCTCACATATACCATGATTTTTGAACTCCCTGGCAGCTCTAAGGCTGGAAAGCATCAAGAAAAATGAATGCATCAGTAGCACCAGAAGAAATAATCACCTCCATTACATTTCTAAAATAGTGTATACCTAACTTTTTCCTTTTTTAATTTTCTTTTGCTGGTGTAAAGTTAAATGGGCTTCCGGTGTTATTGCACATTATCTATCGACAGTACATTGTTATGGATGAAATTTCACTCACTGTAAAGGAAAAATGTGGAGATCTTAGCAAGAAAATTACTTATGAGCTTGAGAGAATAATAGATAATGAGGCCCTTTAAGAAAGGGATGTACAAGATGAAAACAGTATGAAATATTTAAACAAATTAGCACAAAAATGGATGCGAAAATTGATATGTTGAGGATGAGAATATGTTAGGATGTATGGCCAAGAGGGATTTAGAAGAGGCATTACACTATTAAACCAATGTCCCCTGACATGTGGGGTGCCAATTGACATTCCCAAAGATAAAGAGAACCCAGTTTTCAAAGAAACATCAATGCAGAGAGTGATGCAGAAAGGCTTGAAATTTTTCTTTAATTCACTCATATGATGTCACTGTCTGGCCAGCATTTATTGATTATCCCCAGCTGCCCATGGGGAGGTGGTGGTGAGCTGTCATCTTGAAATGTTGTAGTCCATGTACCCACAATTCCAGGATTCTGACCAAGTAAAGGTGATGAATAACTTGGAGGAGGACTTGCAGGTGGTGGTGTTCCACTTATCAGCTATCCTTGTCCTTCTAGATGGATATGCCCATGGCTTCAAAGGTGCTGTGTAAGGAGCTTTGGAGAGTTTCTGTAGTGCATCTTGCAGGTGGTACATACTGCTGTTACTGATTGGTGGTAAGACTTATTTGTGGATGTGGTGCCAGTCAAGTGGCTGCTTTGTCCTGGATGGTGTCAAGCTGATAGAATGTTGATGCATCTACAGTCATCTAAGCATTTGGGGAAGACTCTCTCACATCCCCAACTTGTGTCTTGTAGATGGTGGACAGGATTTGGGGAGTCACAGTGGTGTATTATTTGCTGCAGTATTCCTAGCCTGTGACCTCTTGTAGCTACCATATTTAGGTGGCTAGTCCAGTTTATTTCCTGGCCAGGAAGTTCATAGTGAGGATTTGGTCATGGTACTGCCATTGAAGTGGTCATTTAAGGTGGTTTAGATTGTCTCTTATTGGAGATAGTTATTATCTGGCATTTGTGTGGCACAATTGTTACTTGCCATTTTTTCTGCCAACCCTGGATATTGTTCCAAATCTTGTAGCATTTAGACATGACTGCTTCAATGTCCAAGGAGTCATGAATGGGGCTGAACTTTGTGCAATTATCAGTGAATATCCTCACTTAAAGGTGTTTGGGCCTTGGACACTGCCATGAGGAATTCCTGCAGAGATGTCCTGGAGCTGAGATGCCTGACCTCCAACAACAACCATATTCCTATGTGCCAGATATGGCTCCAACCAGCTGTGGGTTTTCCCCTGATTCCCATTGACTCCAGTTTTGCGAGGGCTTCTTGATGTCACACTCAGTCAAATACAACCTTGATGTCAAGGGTTGTCACTCTCACCTCACCTCTGGAATTCAGCTCTTTTGTCAATGTTTGAACCAAGGCTGTAATAAGGAAGGGGGATGAGTGGCCTGGCAGAACCCAAACTGGGCGTCACTGAGCAGGTTACTGTTGAGCAGATGCAGCTGATAGCAATGTTGATGGTACCTTCCATCACTTTACTGATGATTGAGAGTAGATTGATTGGAGGGTCACTGTTTGGGGTGGATTTGTCTGGCCTTGAGTGGAAATGATATACCTGGGCAATTATCCAAATTTTCAGGTAGATGCCAGTGTTGTAATTGCATTGGAACAGCTTGGCCAAGTGTGCGACAAGTTCTGGAGCACAAATCACAGCAGTATTATAGAAATATTGTCAGGCCCATTGTCAATGTAGTATCCATTGCCTTCAGTAATTTCTTTATCAGGTGGAATGAAACAAATTGGCTGTAGACTGTCATCTGTGATCACAAAACCATAAGAGTGATGCTGGGGATTTCTGATGCTGTTGGCATCAATTTGACCCTTTTGGCTAAAGATTATTGCGAATGCTTCTGACTAGCCTTTTGCACTGATGTGCAGTGTTCTGCCCTACTTGAGTATGAGATGGTTTTGGACCATCCTCCACTTGTCCGCAGAGCTTAGACCTGATCCATTGATCTGACCCCATCACTTAGCTTTGTTTATCACTTGTTGCTTATACTGTTTGCCATGCAAGTAATCCTGATTTGTAGCTTCAATGGGTTGATTATTTTTAGGTAATTCTGGCACTGCTATTGGCATGCCCTCCTGTATTCAACTTTGAACGAGAGTTGATCCCCTGGCTGATGGTAATAATAGGGTGGTGGGGTTTGGGGTTGGGGGTTGTGGGGTAATATGACCATAAGATACAAGAGCAGAAATAGGATATTTGACCCATTGAGTCTGCTCTGCCATTTGATCATGACTGAAATGTCTCTCAACTCCATTCTCCTGCCTTCTCCCCATAACCCTTTATCGCCTCACTAGTCAAGAACCTATTTACTTCTATCTTAAAGATACTCCATGACTTGGCCTCCACAGCCTTCTGTGACAATGAGTTCCACAGATTCACAAACCTCTGGCTGAATAAATTCCTCATCTCAGTTTTAAAGAGTCATCTCTTCACTTGAGGTTATACCCTCACTTCCTCGTCTCTTCTACTGGTGGAAACATCTTCTCCATGTCCACTCTATTCAGGCCTTTCAGTATTCTGTAAGTTTCAGATTCTTCCCCCTGCAGTTAATTGAGTACAGACCTAGACTCCTCAACCACTCCTCATATGTCAAGCCAATTATTCCTGGGATCATTCTTGTGACCCTTTCCAAGCCTAGCCTATCCTTCCCTGGTTTGGGTCCTCAAAACTGCTCGTAATATTCCAAATGTAGACTGACTGGAGTTTATATAGCCTTAGCAGTACATCCCTGCTCTTGTATTCCAGCCCCTCTTGAAATGAGTGCTAACATTGCATTTGCCTTCCTATCTGCCAACTGTACCTCTACATGTTCGCCCCAAAAGAATCCTGAGCTAGGACCTCTAAGCCCTTTTGTGCTTCAGATTTCCGAAGCCTTTTTCCATTTAGAAAATAGTCTATGCCTCTTTTCCAACCAAAGTGCATAATCTCACGCTTTCCCACACTGCATTCCATCTTGTCCAAGTCCTTCTGTGGCCTCCCCACTTTCTCAACACTACCTGTCCATCCACTTGTATGCTGGCCCATGTAGTTGCTGGAGTGTGATCCTGTTGCTACTGATTGAGTTGCTAGATCTGTTCAAAGTTTGACCCATTTAGCATGGTGATAGTGCCACACGACACTGTGCAAAATATTCTCAAAATATAGGCAGGACTTCATCTCCACAAGGATTGTGTGGTGGTCGTTATTACAGACACTTATATCCGTAGCAGGTGGATTGGTGAGAATGAGGTTTTGAGCTTTTTCCTCTTGTTTCCTTTCCATTCCATCTGCTGCTGACTCAGTCCACCAGCTCGACCAGTGGTGCTGCTGCCATGCCATTCTTGGTGGTGGACATTGAAACTTCCCACTCAGAGTATGTTCTGTGCCCTTGCTCCCTCCTTGCTTTCTCCAAATTCCCCTCCTCATGAAAGAGCATTGGCTTACCAGTCAAGGGAGGACAGCATGCGGTAATCAGTATGGTGCCACATCCTCTGCTGGGCCTGTCATGTGTTGGGACAGGACATGTCTGCGGCTGAGGATGGAGATGGTGGTGTCAGGGACATTGTCTGTAAGGTCTGATTCCATGAGTATGACTATCGGGCTGTTGCTTGACTATTCTGAGTCAGCTGTCCCAATTTTGCCACCAGCCCCAAATGTTAATAAAGAGGATTTTGCAGGATCAAAAAGGCTGTTTTTTTTTTTGTCAATATCATTTCCTGTGTCTCAGTCAATGCCAGTAGTCTGTCCAGTTTCTTTCCTTTTTTTGTTGAGACTTTCTAGTGATTGTTACAACTGAGTTAAAGGTAGTTGCCTTTTCCCTAGGATAGGGGATTTCAAGACTAGGGGGGCACATTTTTAAGGTGAAAGGACAAGAGATTTAAAAAGATGTAAGAGGCAAATTTTTTTTACACAGACGGTGGTTCGCACGTGGAATGAAATTCCTGAGGAAGTGGTGGATGCGGCTACAATTACAATGTTTAAATGACATTAGGATATGTACGTTTTTAGGAAAGGTTGGGAAGGATATGGGCCAGGAGCGGGCAGGTGAGACTAGTTTAGTTTGGATTTATGTTTGGCATGGACTGGTTGGACTGAAGGGTCTGTTTCTGTGCTGTATGACTCTGTGACTGACTTGCTACCCCATTTTAGAGGGCAGTTAAGAGTCAGTCATGTTGCTGTAGGTCTGGAGTCAGGCCTTATAGGCCAGACCAGGTTAGAACAGCAGTTTCCTTCCCTCAAGGGCATTAATGTAACACCAGACAGGTTTTCTCGAAAATTGCCAATTGTTCCATGGTCATCTTTAGACTTGTAGTTCCAGATTTTAATTTTAAAACTGAATTCAAAGCTCACCATCCGTTATGGTGGGATTTGAACCCTGGACCCCAGAACATTACCTGAGTTGGATCAAAGTTGATCACTCCCCTCCTCCCCTTCTAGGATTCCGTGGGTGGTGCAGCAATTTGTCTGGTTAATTCTGATAACAAATGAGACTCCTCCATTTCAAAAAGTAATGCAACTGTTCACTCGTCTGCGTCCAATGTCCTAAAGGGACAAATGACTTACTGACACACAAGGTTGAACAATAGTGGGTCTGTAATGCTCTTAGATCTGCTTCCAGGTAACCAAAGGTTTTGGGTTCTTGAGAGTACGGTTGACAGGTTGGAATTTAACTGAGCTGTTTAAAAATGTGGCTGATGATGTGAGTATAATGATTAGTTTCTAGAGAATGAACTGGTTGGGTGGTTGTTAAGCAATTTCATATACTGTTCTGGATAAATCATGCCATTGAATGAGAATGCTTAGGATGAGAGGATATCATCTATAGAATGTAAGAGAATCTTGATTATGCTTACAACAATGCAAAATAAGGGAACAATAATGATGATCTGATTGGTGTTTAAAATTCTGGAAAACTGGTAAATACTGAAAATTCGCTCAACAAAAGGGCCCACATCAAAGGTAAGGGATTTTGTAGAAAGGATACGATCTATCTCTGTATACAAATTTTAAAGTTGTGCAATTCATTTTGAGAAGTTTATGATTGAAGCAAAAACTATCCAAAATGAGTTTGAAAGGTGAATAAAGGGAAAGAAGTTGAAAGGCAGATAGAAATCTTGTATTTGCAAATCTTCCGCTGTTACACTGGTACTGTGCCCCACCTCTTTGTCCGCTACATTGATGTCTGTAAGAGTGCTGCTGTGTGCTCCCACAAGGAGCTAGAATTGTTCATCAGCTTTACTAACACTTTTCACCCCAACCTTCAATTTACCTGGACCATCTCCAATACCTCCCTCTCCTTCCTAGTCCTCCCTGTCTCCATCTCTGGTGACCGTCTTGAAACTGGCATTTTTTTCAAGCCCACTGACTCCCGCAGCTACCTAGACTGCACCTCCCCTCACCCAATCTCCTGCATGAATGCGATCCCCTACTCCCAATTCCTCTGCCTCTGCTGCATCTGATCCCAAGATGGAGCATTCCACTTCCGCACATCCCAGATGTCCTCTTATTTCAAGGACTGTAACTTCCCCGCTCCGGTGATCAAAAATGCCCTCAACTGCATTTCTTGCATTTCGTGAACTTCTGCCTTCACATATCACCCCACCAACCTCTGCATCCAACATATCATTCTCTGCCACTTCCGCCACCTGCAATCCGACCCAACAACCAAAGAGGTATTTCCCTCCCCACCTCTATCTGTTTTTTGTAGGGATCACTCTCTTCGTGACTCCCTTGTCCATTCCACACTCTCCATTAACCCCATCACCCTGGGCACCTTTCTCTGCAACTGCATGAAGTGCTACACCTCCACCCCCACCTCCATTCATGGCACAAAACAAACCTTCCACATCAGACAGCAGTTCACCTGCACATCCGTCAACTTGGTCTACTGTATCCGCTGCTCTCGATGTGGCCACCTGTACATTGGTGAGACCAAGCGTAGACTCAGAGACTTTTTTGTAGAGCATCTGCACTTTCTCAGTGACAAACAACAACACTTTCTGGACACCAACCATTTTAACTTCCCCTCCCACTCCTTGGGTGACACGTCCATTCTGGGCCTCTTCCCAGTGTCACAATGACACCACCCACAAACTGCAGGAGCAGCACCTCATGTTTCACCTTGGGAGCCTATAGCCCAATGGCCTAAACGTGGAATTCACCAGTTTTTAAATTGTCCGACTTCCTTCTCATCCCTGCCTCCTTGACCTGACACAACCTGTCCATCTCCTCTCCCACCTATCTATCCCTCCCATCCCACTGACCAATCCCCACCACTCCCTACCTGTGCTCACCTACATCATCTCACCTACCATCATCCCACCTACCTTGCCCAGCCCCACTCCCCTCTCTCTCTTTATTTCTGAGCTCCCTTCCACCTCCCCATTTCTGAAGAAAGGCCCTTACCCAAAACGTCAACTTTCCTGCTTCTCTGCTGCCTGGCCTGCTGTGTTTTTCCAGCTCCACACTGTTATCTCTGACTTCAGCATCTGCAGTTCTTGCTATCTCTTTGGAAATATTTCTTCTTTTGGAAGACAAATGCCAACCCAGACTCTGTACGTTTAAAATCCTGTTTATATTGTAATTCCTAGATATTTTATTGTTTTAGGAGTAATTGCACATCCATCAGTGTATAAAGTTCAACGTTAATCATTATCCTTTGGTTGTGTTTATTCATTGTCTTGGATTCTGACATCTTTGCTTAACCATTGGAAAAGCCTGTAGTTTTGTTGGGTTGGTTGTACATCATCTAATGAAGAAGATCAGAACTGTGTTGTACAATGGATATTTCTTATATTTCAAACACAACCTTACGCTTTTACAAGATTTTGATAGCTTCCATTGGTAATCATAGTAAAGCTCCCGTTTAATACCACAAAAACATTGACACGCACTAAACTTGAACAAAGCAATTGTAATATGTCAGCATTGTCCAAAACTTTGCTGTGCAACATTGTTAGAATAAGGTCTATCCCACCTAACTATTGAGTGGAAGATTCTGTTTGATTTTATCTGATGCTGCAACACTAAACATATTATAATCTCTGTGGAGTCATGAGTCCTTGCTTCATATCAGGTGTTTCAATTTATAGATTCAATCAGCTAGATATTCTTCATGTGTTGCATAATGCATTGTATGTTTTTAGAGTAGTCTTGTAGTGTTGATAAAATTAGCAGAGTTGATTTGCATTAAATACATATGTCTGCAAGCAAGAAGCTTGCTTATGATGTTGGTTCCTCTACAGAGTGCTGCCAGAGCCCAACTGTGAGTAGAAAAAGGGAGAATGATAGTGATGGGAGATTTACTAGTGAGGAGTACAGACAGGCATTTCTCCATCCACTGATGGGACTGCAGGATGGTGTAGTGCCTCTCTGGATCCAGGGTCAAAGATGTCATTGAATGGTTATAGGACATTCTGAAGGGAGAGGGTAAACGATCAGAGATCATGGTTCACTTCGGGACCAACAACGTAATAGAGCGATGAGATCTCACAACAAGAACTTTTGGAGCTCGGTGGCAGATTAAAAAAGCAGGATGTCAAACATTGTAATCTCTGGATTACTCACAGTGACATGTGCTAGTGAGTGTAGGCAGATAGAACAGATGAATACATGGCTGAAGACCTGGAGCAAAAGGGAGGGCTTTATATTCCTAGATCACTGGGTTCATTTCTAACCTGCAGGGGAGCAGCATCCTTGTTGGGAGGCTTGCTACTACAATTCATTGGTGGGTTTAAACTAATTTGTTGAGGAGCAGAGGTACAGTAAGGGATGATGCACAGACAGATATTTAAGTACCAAGTCAAACAAGAAGGCAGTGCAAATCTTGTCAAATTAAGGCACAATGGAGCATGGCAAAGCTAGATTGCATTTATTTTAATGCAAAGAGTGTTGTAAATAAGGCAGATGAGCAGGAACTACTTGCAGGAAAATCGACATCAGAGTAGTGGGAGACATTCACAGAGTAATAGTGAGAGTTCAGGACCAATACGTTCCCATAAAGGTGAACGACAGGAGCAACAAGAATAGAGAACTGTAGATGTTAGGGGATATAGAGGTTTGGATAAGAAATAAAAATGCTTACGACAGATACCGGAAGCTGCAAACAGCGGTTATAGAAGTGGGGAGTTGCTTAATAAAAAATATAAAAAGAAAAGAGGGGGCATTTAAAAAAACATTGGCTGCAGTATTAAGGAAAATCCAAAGATGATTTATAAGTATATTAGGGGCAAGAGAATAACTAGGGAAACATTTGGGCCATTAGAGACCAAAATGGAAATCTGTATGTGGAGCCGGAAAACATAGCTAAGGTTTTAAACGAGTACTTTGCGTCTGTATTCACAATAGAGAAGGCTGATGAAGGTCTAGAAACCAGGGCAGGAGAACTGTGATATACTTGAATTAGTTAGCATTAAGGGAGAAGGGTTTTTCATTTTATGAGGGCTTACTGGATTAGAATTCAATTGTATAATGGTACAATTATCAGTTCAATGTGCTGTCAAGAGTTAATGTTGTGTGCATGTGACATTTTCTCACTGGTACGGTAGTGTTCTTCCTGATACTGGCTTGAAGGCATTCTTTTTAGCTAGAGTGCATCTTATTTTGCTCTGTGTTAAACAGAGTATTTAATGCTGATATTGATTGTGGGGAGGAAAAGGTTAAATTCTTCACCTTTCTAATTGCAAGAACTATTTAAAGAATATTTGATTTTAAAAATGTCACTTGACATTGTTGAAGAATACCTTAACACTCCTTGAATAGTAATTTTTTTTTTTTTGTTTGGGTGTTCTGACCAGGTGAGGAGGCGTGAACAGACTAACTACTTCTTTCAACTCCTCTAACAAAGATTCAATGTATTTTTTTCATTAATACAGTTGTATATCAGTCCAATTACAATGTAGTTAACTAGTCAACCAGAAACAAATAGGGAGCCACTTAGCAAGATTTTCTTGTGAAAGAAAGTGATTTGATTATTTGCTAACCCTGACATCCAACATACACAAGCACGTGTGTAACAATAAAAAGGAGATTGTACTCTGTACAAAAGGAAAGGTAATAGAAGTGCAGTTTGAAGTCTTGAGAGTGTTCATGAAGTGCTATGCTTTAACCTGAGACCTCAGATAGATAGGCATGTCTTTGATCAGACACAACTGTGAATATGGGGGACTTATGGTGGAGGTGATGGTGTAGTAATCCAGAGATCCGAGGAATATTCTGGGGGCATGGGTTTGAACTCCACGTACCAGATGATGGAATTTGAATTTGATAGACTTTTTCATTTTCAAATTTTAAATAATCACCATAAAACCATAGTTGGTTTTTGTAAAAACCCATCCGTATCACCACTGTCCTTTTGAGAAGGAAAACTGCATTCTTGCACTGTCTGACCAAATGTGATTCCAGACCTACAGCAATGGGGTTTACCCTCTGCAATTGCTCAGCAAGTCATTCAATGGCATCAACCATTTAAGTCTTAATAAAAATGGAGTGAAACTAGACAGAGCACCTGGTATCAACCTACACACGAGAAACAGTAATGGCAAACGTCAGCCCTGTCAACTCTGCAAAGCCTTCCTTATGAACATTTGTGTGTTAGTGCCAAAATAGAGAGAGCTTTCTCAGACTAGTCAAGCAACAGCCTGACATAGTGATAATTGCAGAATCATACTCCTTCCACATGGTCCCAGGTCCCACGCAAAAACAACAATATTCCTGAGTATGTCAGGTCCCAGTGCAGAATAAACCCGGCAGAGGTAGTGGCACACTGGTGTGTGGTTGGGAGACAGTTGCCCTGGGAGTCCTAGACTTTGACTCCAGAATCCATAAAGTATCATGGCATCAGTTCAAACATGGGCAAGGATATCATCTACTGTTACCCCTTGGCTGATGAATCAGCATTCCTCCATGCTAAACAACACTTGGAGGAAGCACTGAGGGTGTGGAATATGCTGTTGATGATGGCCGTTGAAGTCACACATCTAATGGCTCAGTATCATCACTACTGACTAAGCTGGTCGAGTCCTGCAGGACATTGCTAGACTAGGGTGTGTGATGAGGCAACTAGCAAAAAGAAAAAGCATACTTGACCTCATTCTTGTCAACCCCCCTGCCATAGATGCACCTGTCCATGACAATATTGGCAAGATTGACAACAAGACAGTCCTTGTAGAGACAAAGTGCTGTCTTAAATTGAGGATGCCCTCCATTGCATTGTCACCTTGCAAAATTGGATAGACTTTGAACAGATATAGAAGCTCAAGACTAGCCATTCATGAGACATTGTGGGATGTTGTCAGCAGAATTGTACTCAAATCCTATCTGAAACCTTATCCCTTTGCATACCCCCATCTCGATCATTTCCATCAAGCCAAGGAATCAACAATGTAGAGTGTATGCAGGCATACCGAGAATGGAATGAGGCTTACCTAAAAATGAGAAATCACCTTGGTGTAGCTACAAAACAGGCCTACTTGCATGCCAGAGAGCGTTAGCAGCAAATGATAGACAGGGCTAAATGGTTCCATAACTCTTGAATCTAATCTAAACTCTGTAGCCCTGTTACCTCCTGTCACGAATGACAGTGGACAGTTAATCAGCTCACTGGAACAAGAGGCTCCACAAATATACATATCTATAATTGTGGGGTGCCCAGCACATCCAGTGGAAGAGATAAGGCTGGAGCATTCATAACAATCTTCAGCCAAAAGTGCCAAATAAATGATCCATTTCAGCCTCCTCCAGAGTTACCTAGTATCACGGATGCCAATTTTCAGTCGATTTAACTTAACTCCACTTGATAGTAAGAAACAGCTGGAGGCATTGGATACTGCAAAGGCTATCGCCCTGACACCACTCCAGCAATAGTACTGAAGACACATGCTTCAGAACTTTTAGCCACATTTAATACAGCTAGAACACTGGCATTAGAAAATGGCCCATGTATTTCCTGTAGACCAAAACGCAGGACAACCCCAACCTTGATAATTACTGGCCCATCCTAATCTGCTTTCAGTCATCAGATGGAAGGGGTCATCAACAGTGCTGTGGTGCAGCACTTGTTTAGCAATAATATGGTAGACTCTTAACTGCCCTCTGGGCATTTAGGGATGGGCAATAAATGCAGCCCTAGCCAGTGACGCCCACATGCCACGAATGAATAAAAGAAAAACCAGCCAACTGATACCCAGTTTTGTTCTGTCAGGCCCACTCAGCTCCTAAACTCATTGTAGCCTTGACTCGGAACTTGACCAAAGAGCTGAATTCCAGAGGTGAGGTCAGAGTCACTGCCCTTGATATTGAGGTCATATATGGCCTTAATGAGCCCTAACAAAATTGGAATCAATGGAAAATAGGGTACAAACCCTCTGCAGATTTGAGCCATACCCACCACATAGAAAAGTGGTTGTAATTGTTTGTCAATCGTCACAGCTCCAGGACATCTCTGTAGGTGTTCCTCAGCATAGTGTCCTAGGCCCGACCATCTTCAACTGCTTTATCAATGACTTTCCCCTTTGTCATAAAGTCAGAAAAGGGGAAGTTGATTGTCCAATGTTCAGCACCATTAGTAACTGCTCGGATATGGAAGCAATACTCAGATACAGGTCTTGCTGCATTTGGTCATGTACAATATCCAGGTTTGGTATGACAAGTGGCAAGTAATATTTGTGTCACAGAAGTACCAAACAATGATCATTTCTAACAAGTGAGAATCTAATCATCACTGTTGATATTTAATTGCATTACCATTACTGAATCCTACACTATCAACATCCTGGCAGTTAATACTGACCAGAAACTGAGCTGGACAAGTCATATAAAAACTGCAGCTATGTGAGCAGTCAGAGGCTAAGAATGCAAGAGCAACTAACTTGCCTCCAAACTCCCAAAGGCCTGCCCACCAGCCAGAAGGCATAAGTTAGGATCTGAAGGAAATGTTCATTTGTCTGATCGATTGTAGTTCCAAGCACACACCACAAGCTTGCCACCATCCATGGTAAAGCAGTCTGCTTGGTTGATGAATGCACAAATATACGCTCCCTCTGCCACTTATGCTCAGCGGCAGCAGTGTGTGCCCCCTTGGACCTTGCAAAGCCATGACCACTACCATCTAGAAGCACAATGGCAGCACATACATTGGAATACCACCACCTGCATGTTCTCCTCAAAGCTAGTCACCATTCTGACTTAAAAATATTTCGCTGTTTCTTCAATGTCACTGGGTCAAAATCCTGGAACTCCCTCCCTAATGGAATTGTGGACCCATCTACTCCAAATGGACTGCAGTTCAAGAAGACAGTTCACCTCCTGGAGGGCAGCTACCGATTGGCAATAAATGCTGGCCCAGCCAGTGAAAATAATGAATTGAAAAAAAAAATTAAGTTCTCAGTGTTTGGGTGTTTCTTTCCCACTTATGTCTTTTTCTATCCCGTTCATGTTTATCATTGGGTCCTTTAGCCTTTGAGAGACGAAGAGAAACTTTTCTCCAGTTTCAAATCCATCCCCTTGGTCTACCTAAAAGTGGTTCCGTAAAATACAGTTACTTTGTATATCCCAGTGTCTGAGTTCTGTGTTTTCAACCTGGACAACCTCAAACAATGTTTTATCTTCAACATGTGAAGATACGTGAATGTGTGTAGATCTGGTTAACTGGTTTCAGTCCCGTTTGAATAAAAGAAGTTAATTTCAGTTTAGATAAGTTACTGTTTCTTTATTTATTACAAAGCTTAGTTCAGTCTGTGATCAGTCATTTTTATGTTTTTCTTCGTGAAACCATTTCAGTCCAAAGTATAAAAATCAGATAATGAAAGTCTGAAATTGATGCTGTATATTTTTACCACTGTTATGACAAAGTAATGTCCTGTAGCTTATCCCTTTCTGTATATTTGCGGGAGTAATCCATGGTGTTCCCTTCATGTCAAAAGAGCAATCTACTTTCTTTTTTGATCCTTCTTGATTGTTAATGTCCAGGCAGTTGATTGACTTTATGTGACAATTTAAGCAGCAGCTGAGGGCACTGGACACAAACAAGGCTGTGGTCCCTCACAACATCCCAGCTGCAGGGCTGAACATCTGTGCAATTTGGCAAGTTTCACACTTGGCAAGGATGTTTGGGTATAGCTATGATAACCTAACAGTGGAAATTTAAGATAACAAGGTGTAGAGCTGTATGAACACAGCAGGCCAAGCAGCATCAGAGGAGCAGGAAGGCTGACGTTTCGGGTCTAGACCCTTCTTCAGAAATTCAGTTACCTGACAGTGAGCTGCTTTCCAATCAACATTGGAAAAAGTCATTGATAGCTCTAAAATATACATGTCCTCTCCAATAATTGACTAATTTCAGTTTAGTTTTGACTTGAACCAATGTTGTTGCAAACATGAATACAATAACTGCATGCCAGATTCACCTTACGGATATTGGCTTGGGCAACACTTTTAGCTTTTAGGTAGGCAAGAACGTGTATAGAATTTTCAAGTTTGTAAACTGCAGCATATTTCTGTATGACCTTTGTTATATTCAGATAATGCACAGAATTAACTCTAACCATATAACCCTTTGTTTATATCTAATAAGAACGCTGAGCAAATTGAGAGTTATTTTCGGTAGGTCTAAAAATGCATGTTGTAGTAGTATATTAATTGCACGGATTATGGAAAAATGTTACAAAAAGAGTAATATTGCAGTAAACAACTATCTAACCTCCTTCTCCTTGTCTTTGGGATCTTAATTTTCAGCATTCTGGCATGGGTGGTGCAGGGGCTGGGAAGAAGAGTCGTGTTTGGAAAAACTTGAAACAAATTCTTGCTACTGAGCGGATGTTACCATGGAAACTGAATGATCCTAACTGTGAGTTTCAGTGATATTTGCTAGCTCATGTTTCTTTTAAAATATACCCAACATTCACATATAATCATATCAACCTTCTACAGTGTATTTTCATTATTTCAGATTGTACCATCAGCCTGTTCATTATAATCTTCCAAATTCCTGCTAAATTTATATTTTAAAACTGGTAAAGATTGCATGTTAAACTTGAAAGAAGCATCTTTTACCCATGGAAGGCAATAATCATGCACACGTTGACTAAACCTAAAGGACAAATTTATTTTTCTTCAAATTTGAAATAGTTATCTTTCAACAAAATTATTTTCCTAATTCGTTCCTGGAGTGTAAATATCACTGGCAAGCCCAGTATTTATTGTTCTAATTGCTCTTGAGAAAGTGGTGGTAAACCACCTTCCTGAACCACTGCAGTCCATGTGTTACAGGTAACTCCAGAATGCTGTAGTGAAAAATGTTCCAGGATTTTCATTCAGCAATAGTGAAGGAATGCTTGTATAGTTCCAACTTATGGTGACGTGAATGAGAGACATTAGCAGATTGTGGAGTTTCCATTTGTCTGCTACCCTCTTCCTTTGATAAAGGTTCTAAGTTTGAAAGATGCTGTTGAAGAAGCCTTGTAAATTGTTGCAGTTGATGCCCAAGCAAATGAAGAGTTTTCTGTCGCTCTCTTGACTTGTACCTTGCAAATAGCGACATGATTTTGGGTTTCATGCAATTCACAGAATATCATTTACTCTTGTAGCTTTAGTATTTATTAAGCTGATTCAGTTACCTTTCTGATCAAAGGTAACCTGAAGGATACTAATAGTACGGAATTCAATAATAATGATGTCATTGAATCTCAGTGGGTGTTGGTTAGACTCGCTTTTGTTAGATGTGGTTATTGTTGCCACGTAAGTGCCAAACAGTGTCACTTGCCACTGATCAGACCTCACCGGAATGTTCTTCAGATTCAATTTGCTTTGAATATCTGAGGACCAAATCTTTATTACACAGCTCTTAATATAAGTCCTGTAACATGAAAAATTTGGATTTAACAAGTGCTGCACAAAATATTAATTTGACAGTAATGGACTGCCACTTTTGTAATTGTGCAAATCAGTTTCTATCATAGTTCTACTGTGAATTATAAGAATATTATAAGTAGTAGTGTAGGGATTATTGTAGTTACGCTATGTTGGAGTAGCAAACTTTAGTTTGCGAGATCCATTATGTCCATTTGTTAATTAAAATGTGATTATTTACTGGGCATAATTTGTCTCAATAATTGTGTATTCTTCCAGAAATAAGTCCTCTAGCTTTGCTGGTATGCTGCACCTAATTAATTTGAGCAATTGCTATTATTTCCAAAAGATGGAATTCCATAGATAATGGTCATGTATGATTTTTCTTTCTGGTTAAAAGATTCTAAGTTTTTGCCTAGTCAGATGTCAATCTTGGTAACAACCAATTCCATTTTTTTCTTAAAATCTTCAGATTCCAGCATTGATGCTCTTCCTTCCTTTAAACCAGCCAAAAAATACTCAGATATTTCAGGACTTCCTGTAAGTATGGTACAGTATTTTTATTGCAATTAGTTGACTTTATGCAAGAATTATATTCTTGAAAATTAGACTGCAGTTACCTTTTGAACACTATCCTGACACACTACCGTTGCTGTTTACTGTGTTAATCTGCAAGCATTCTTTTGTTCTGAATTATACATCAGCAGCAACTTGTATTAGTGTGGTGCCTTTTAAAGTAAAAGTGCTCTAGCAACTTTGAAAGTACAAGCGGAATAAAAAGAAATCTAAACAAGAGAGTGGTGCGTGTGTGGAATGAACTGCCAGAGGAAGTAATAGAGGCCGGTACAATTACAGCATTTAAAAGGCATCTGGATAGGTATATGAATAGAAAGGGTTTAGAGGGATATGGGCCAAATGCTAGTAAATGGGACTAGATTAATTTGGGATCGCTGGTTGACATGGACGAGTTGGATTGACGGGTCTGTTTCCATGCTGTACCTCTCTAACTCTAAAAGAAACAGATTGTCAACGACCATAAGCTTGATTGAAGGAGGTGGAGAGATTAGTAAGTAGCTTCTGATCGGTTGAATGGCCACCGGTAGAAAGGGATGCACAAAGCTAACAGCAAAGGAACAGAGAGTTTGAGAGGTCACAATAGAGGATGTTACTCAGATGGGGATGAACAAGGCCATAGAAAGATTTAAGCTGAAACAAACCTACCTTGTCCATCTATGACTCAGCATAAGTCGTTTTTCATAACTTATATACTGTGAAGAAAAATTACATAATTTAGGGGAGGTGATGGCCTAGTGGTATTATTGCTGGATTATAAATCTGGACAGCCAGGTAATGTTCTTTTGTACCGGAGTTCAAATCCCGCTACAGCAAATGGTGGAATTGGAATTCAACAGGCATCTGGAATTAAGAGTCTTACGGTGACCATGAAACCATTGTTGATTGTTAGAAAAAAGATCTGGTTACTGATGTCCTTTAGGGAGCAAAACTGCCATCCTTACATGGTCTGCCCTACGTGACACCAAACCTACAGCAATGTGGTTGACTCTGAACTGCCCTCTGGGCAATTAGGGATGGGCAATAAATGTTGGCCTAGCCAGCCACACCCACACCCCATGAAAGAATTTTAAAAAAAACTACATAGGACTTTAGAATTTGTACCAATACAAAGAGACAGAGGAAAACTTCTATAAAGTGACTTTGTGAGGAGCTTCTACTCAACACCTACTGTGGTGTATTGTGGAGAAGAAGCATATTATGTTCTTGCTCTAACGTAATTTGGATTTTTTTTTAAATTCCAATTTTCTTGCATCATCTCTGAAGCACAACTGTCTCTGTTTTCAGTTGCAGTGGTACTGACATTACCCCCTCAATAATAAGTGTATACCAACAGAGTGAATGTGCTATCACAATTAAGTATAATTCTATCTTTACTTCACCTACTCACACAACTGAACTGTATAGTGAAGGAGGCTCTGTCTGATCTTCCCTCCCTACCCCAGGATAATGAGTACAATGTGGTTGTCCACCTGCTACCACAGCTAAGATCAACTATCCCAAGTTTCAACCTGGAACCTTCAGGTTCGTATGGTAACACCAGACAGTACATATACCTACCAAACACCAACAAAGCTCTACAAGTGTTCTATCACCCTCGAACATTTCTTTATTTGAATATAGACAGAGCAGGAAGACTACAATTAGAAATGCTGAGGTTAATGAGAAATTGAGATTCTGTATTGTTAATGTTTAACAGCACCATTTATGGGTTTCCTATTCAAATGCTCTTGGCTAAAACATTCTTTCCTTGTTTTCCTCTTCATCCTTCATCAAAATGTTTCATTGACAACAAAGCATTGTACTGGTGAATACAAGCAAAACTAATATTATACAAGTACAAATTCTGGGAGAGCTGTTGTAACTCCGATTTTATAAACTTTTTGACTGTCATTGTCTTTACATTCTGTGCCATTGCCTTGTAAACTAACAGGAAATGAAATGCACAAGTGTTAGTTTCAAACGTTTCTAATTCATTCAGTATATGCAAGAAAATAAAGCTCTATTCCGTGTCATTGAAGCAAACTTAATGTGAATAAATTAAAATGCTGGCCAAATTGTAGTTTATCTTTTAACTTTTATAAGTAACAGTGGCATAATAAAAGAGCTGTCTTGTTAATGTGCAAAGATGCAAATAAGCCATTTGAATTCAAGTTTAGAAGGTGCAGTTTTCAAACAGAAATTTATAGCATACGTTAGTTGACTAAACATATTTTTACCAGCTGACAGACCAACAAAAAACCAATTTTCCAGCATTTGTTCCATGGCTTTGGATTTTATGGCAATACAGTTTATATTAAATGTGATGTGTTTTCTGTCTGTACCATGCTTTCATTGTCAGCGAGTTCCAGAATCCCACTCCTGAGATTTATCTCAACTGTTTCCTAATCTTTGTCATTTGTTATGATCCCAGCTGATTCTACTGATGAACAAGTCAGATCCCAGAATGCAATCTAGCTGGATAGATTTTTTTTTAGAGGCAGAGTTAATTCAGTGAAATATAGGCACAAACGGCTACAGATTTCTTTAATAAAATAGAAGTTTATTACATAAGAGGAAAATAGTAAAATAAACCAAGATACCAAATTATAGAACAGGCTTTTCAAACACACAGCAAAATGAAGTTGTATCAGAGATAATAGGAACTGCAGATGCTGGAGAATCCAAGATAACAAGGTGTAGAGCTGGATGAACACAGCAGGCCGAGCAGGAAAGCAGGAAAGTCCTCCCTGGACTGACCTATCTCCTCCCTACCTCCCTACCTCCCCACCTATGCTCACCTTTACTGGCTCCATCCCTGCCTCTTTGACTTGTCTGTCTCCTCTCCACCTATCCTCTCCTCTATCCATCTTCTATCCACCTCCCCCTCTCTCCCTGTTTATTTCAGAACCCTCTTCCCCTCCCCAATTTCTGATGAAGGATCTTGGCCCGAAACGTCAAGCTTTCCTGCTCCTGTGATGCTGCTTGGCCTGCTGTGTTCATCCAGCTCTACACCTTGTTTTCTCGCAAAATGAAGTTGCATCTGTTTCTCAATATCGTCATTTGGTAGTGTTTCAAATATAGAGAAACTATCCTATATTAAATCTTTAGATTCAACTTAATTGCTTCTCCCCAGTTTTGTCTGTAAAGTTGTCTTACATGTATACTGTCTACATCGAAAGCTTAGACTTTCTCAGTCTTTTAATAATCTGACAATTTCTAATTAAGCACTTCTGTTCTGGAAGTTGTACAAGTTTACAAGTTCTCCATACATTTCAATCAATTCTTCCCTCATCCTCTTCTATTCCAAAGGAAAATTGATCAGGCCATCCATTCTTTTCCCATTATTAAAATTCCCGGTAGCACCTATGTAAGTCGTCTCTGTATCCTCTCTAAAGCAATCATAATCTTCTTATAACAAAAACAGAAATTGCTGGAGAAAGGCAGCAGGTTTGGTGGCATCAGTGGAGAGAAAGTAGAGTTAACATTTTGAGCCCTGTGACCCTTTATCCAAACTGACACATTCTTCCTATAATGTACCAGAACGGTACATAGCACTCTAACAATGGCATAATTGGTATCTTTATATAGTTCTGGCAAAGCCTACTTGCTCTTGTATGCATGCCTTGCCAAATAAAAGAAAGTGCTGCATTTGGTGTCTTGTCCATCTTATCTGTCTGCCCTGCCATGTTCAAGATCTGTGGGCAGGCAGTTTAAGGACTGTATGTTCTCTATACTACTTGATATCGTACAGTTTATTGTATATTGTTTCACACTTTGGTCAAATTTCATTTGCTACTTTTCTGCCCATTCCTTCAATAATAACCTGTAGTCTCCAGTTTTACAAAGACGCAGCCAATTATCATCTCATCTGCAAACCTCGAATAATTTCTCTTCTATTTACATCTAAATGGTTAATTCGTATCATGAACCCTGTTGAAAACAACCTCCCAGTCACAGAAAAAAATGTCCATTTCCCTTTTGGATCCAAATTGCCACTTTCCTGAGATTCCATGAGCTTTTACACTTCCAACTAATCTGCAGTGTGGGACCTTATCAAGAGCTTTGCTAAATCCATATAGATTACATCAAATGCAAAATTCTCATCAACCCTTCATTTATAAACAAAAAGTTCAGTGCTACCAAGTCCATGTTCACTAACCATGCCTTTCGAAATGTCGAATTTTATATTTACCCTCCATTTTCCAATAATTTTCCCACCACCAAGGGCACACCAGCTATCTGGTCTGTAATTACTTGGGCTATCCCTTTCACCCTTTTTAACAGCAGTATACAGTAGTCAACTTTTTGGAGTGACATTGGGAAAGGGGAGCAGTTCATCTGATCAAGAAGAGGAACCAGAGAAAACTGAGGCAAGCAGCTTTTCAACCCACTGCCATCTCTACAGAAGATGTGGCAGAGACTGCCTGGTATGTTCAGGCAATGGTTAGCACAGATTTGACCACCTCAGCACACACATTGTCTCATGAGACAGAAGCTGACAACTAAGTAACAGTGCAAACCTCCAGCATTACGCCTACAGCCAGAGAGAATTGGATAATGATTGTTAGAGCATCAGCTATTTTTTTCCCTTGCTTCACTTAGCCTGAAATATTTCCTCTGGGCATGGTGCTTTATCCACACTCCTGTTGTTTAAGCTCTGTAATATTTTCTTCCAATCTATGTTATTCTATTCAATATCATATATTGCTCCATTACTATGGAATCAGTTTTGTCCCTTTTTTTTATTATTTTGTGTCATTGACTTGTAACTGCCCTGTAAAATGGCCAAGCAAGCCACTCAGTTGTATTAACTGTTACCAAATGGTCTGCAGTGGTGCAAGGAGGCAGCTTATCACATTTCTCAGGGTGACTGGTGGTGGGCAACAAATGTTAGCCAGCTGCTATACCAAAATCCCATGAGTGAAATTTTAAAAATTGCCATGGGGAAGAGGGAAAAGGAAGTAATTTATGAAATCAGGCTTCCTTACAAATATTACAGATTGACAATAGAAGTTCTGTGCGGTCAGCAGAGAGAAAATCTGCTCGACTCTGAGCTACAACATGTGGATATAGGACAGAGACAGTCTCTCATCAAAGCAACACAACCTGCAGCTTTCTACTGGTTTCAGCAGATGTGTCCTGATGTGGCCTGGGGGAAGAAGGATCATCTTTATTGCTAGTGATGGATTGAAGAAATTTTCCAAAAAGAAAGGAAAGTGATAGAGATGATCACTTCAAATTACTACTCAATGAAACGGGAATACAGGAACCTGTTGAAAGCTGAGAGGAACTGTAGACATTTTTTAAAATTCAATAATGTGTTTAATAGATGTTAAATATAAAAGGGGAATGATGTTCTTATTAGCTTAAAATATAAGTTGCCTCAAAAATAGTGTTCAGTTAATAGTGCTTTTAGTTGTTTATTATTCAGATGTGAAATTTTGATGTCATTTTTTCTGCTATTAGATGGAAGTTTGAATTTCTTTCCAGGGAGATAGTAATAGTCCCCTCAGAATCAGTGATCATTTGAGCTCTACCCTAGCAAGAGTAAGGGACAGGGTACAAGACCGCACACGAGTGAAAATAGGCACTTGTGATACAGTGGTAGTGATCCTACCTCCTGAACCAGGAGGTCCAAATTCAAGTCCCACCTTTCCCAGATGTGTCACACTGTGTGTGTATGTGTATACAAGAATGAAAGTTGATTATTGGAAGCAAAAGACTGTAAGAATTTAAATTAGCTGGAACCTTTTCTCTTTTGAGCCATTTTTTCTATTTATCTGTTTTTACAGATTGATGTGGATTACTAATCCAATAACAACACCAGAGGTCCAGAATAATGCTCTGGAAACATGGCAACTGGTGGAATTTGATTCAGTTAATAAATCTAGAATGTGAAGTTGGTCTCAGCAGTGGAGCCTTGAAACCCACAGTAAAAATCCACATGGGTCATTAATATCCTAATAGGGAAGGGATTTTGCCATCCTTATCTGTTCTGGCCTACATGTCACTTCTGATGTACAGTAACCTATAGGCTTGTAACTACCATCTGAAATGATCTAGAGAGCCATGCAGTTCAAACAGCACTCAAGAAGCTTGACATCTAGGTTAAAGCAGCACACTTGATTGGCACTATATCCACAAGCATACACTCCCTTCACCACTGATGCTCAGTAGCAGCAGTGTGTATTATTTACAAGATGCACTGAAGAAATTCACTAAAGATCGTTAGACAGTACCTTCCAAGCCCATGACCACCTCAATGTAGAAGGTCAAGGGCAGCAGATACATGAAAACACCACCGTCTTGAAGTTCCCTTCCAAGCCACTCACCATCCTGACTTGAAAATATATTGCCATTCCTTTACTGTTGCTGGGTCAAAATCCTAGAATTGCCTCATTAAAAGCATTGTGGGTCAACCCACTGCAGGGGCTGCAACAATTCAGAAAGGCATCTCACCACCACCTTATCATGGGCAATTAGGGATGGGCAGTAAATGCTGGCCAGCCAGCAAAACCCATATCGCACAAAAATGAATTCTAAAAAATGACATTTGGGGATTGGCAACAAATGCTGGCTTAGCCAGTGATGCCTGTAACCCATTAAGTAAGTTTAAAAAAGACAGTGCCATGTGTTGCACGTCACAATGTGTACGTACAAGAATGTAAGTTGATTAGGGAAGTAAAAACCTGAAAGAATTTCAATTGGGTGAACTTAAATTGGGTGAAATAAGAATTGTACGTAAGAGTTATTTCGGCTTTGCACATTAAGTTTCAAATACCATCACAGCTGCTGCTGGTTACAAAGAAATTTCAGAGCCAGTGGGAGTTTCTTATCATAGTAATTGTAATTGCTTTTTCCCTTTTTGCTATTGATTTGATTTTAATGTGTACTAGAGGGGAAAGTAATTCTGATTGGGAATGTTATTTATAGACCTTAAACTGGAATCTATTTAAAACAAATTTCTTACTCTGATTTGCAGCATTATAAGGAGTATTAGGTTCTATTTCTTCTCAAAGTGAAACAAAATTCAATTCTCAAAAACTAAAGTTGGATTTCATGTAAAATAAGGTTCATTCTGGTCACATAATGCAAATTGGCTTAGATAAGTCTTTTGCTCCTAGAATAAAAACAAACGCAAGCAATGCACAGTACACCCCAAACACCAGCAAACTTTCCTATTTCATTCTGCACCATCTCACCCCAGACTTGCCTCCTGCCACAACAATGTCTCTGCTGTTCTTTTTTGAGAAAGGTTGAGAATTAAGGTAAGATATGAAGTTACTAAAATTACAATTAGATGTCAAGTTAGTAAACTACCACAGAGATCTGCAAGCTAAACTTAAAGATTATGGACTCGGCAAAGCAATTGCATAATATATGGATCAGAGCAGAATTCTATTTCTGCCACAGGTTGAAAATGATAGTCAGCATCCAAGGAAATAATAAGAGGAGGTGTTTTCCTTAATGTCCCCATCTTGACTGTTATAAAACCAACATGTGAGATGGGGCAGAGGTGTTTTGAAGTGTTAGCCAAATATGCTGAATGACTTTCTCCTGAAGTTCTTTTTACCACAAAAGACAATTTACAACAATGTGTTGATCCAGCATAACATTAAGTAGCTGAATGCATTGGATACATTGAAGTCAGTGGGCCCCATCAACAGACTACTATAGCAATTAGTGTTCCAGCATACTTCCTTCTGTCTGTTTATGTGGCAGCTTATCCAAGTATGCCTACCTGCACAAGATACGATTAATCTGACTAAGCCAATTACCATTTCAGCGTGCTCATACATAATATTGATATGGAAAGAAATAGCGGTAATGTAATTAAGTAACATATGCTTCACAAATATCCTGATTACCAACACTTAAGAGCCACTGCCCCACTTTGCATTCACAGCTTTGATCCAGAAATAGGCACGAGCTGAATGCCACAGTGAAGGTGACAGTAGCTTATCATTGCATTACAGTGATACTTGACCAAGTATGACATCAAGGACTCCAAACAAAACTGAAACCAAAGAAAATCAAAGAGAAAACCCTCCAATGGCAAGAGTCGTACTGACACGTCGAATGATGCTGTAGTTTGTAGACACTAGTATAAATGTCTGGGGCATCATTTCAGAAGGTGTGTCAGGAATACATCCTTAATTCAACCTGACCTGAATTCAATTTCAGTCTGAAAAGCTTGATTGGCAGCAAATTATGGCATTGTAACAATGTTTGAGGGCAGTGAGTAAGGCAAATCCTATTGGGATGCATCAATGGTCATTCATGTACAGTGAACACTAAACAACTATGATCCCTGCTGTACTAAAACAACATTGCATCTACTGAAAGAATACAGATATTAACCAATTTGAGGTGAGGTTGGGATTGAATTACGAGGCACATTTATGTAAATTGAGTATGTTCTCCCTGGAAATTAGAAGACTGAGAAATAGTGTGAACCCAACATAAAAGATAGGAGTACACCATGATTTGTCAAGCTTGCTCCACCATTGAGTGTGTTTGGCTGATCCTGAGCTGGAGCTCCACTTTCCCACCTGCCCCTTGGAGAAACCTAAATTCTAAATTATTAGTCCCTTGGTATGAAATGTGCTAGATTCCCCAGCTTGTGTCTATCCCATAAGAGTGGCTTGAGAATCGTATGTTCCACAAAACGTACACCACTTGTTCTAAATTTCTGAGAATATAGGTTGAGTTGACACAACATCTCACCATAAGACAAACTTGTCATCTCAGTGATCAATTTAGTGAACCTTCGCTGTACTGTCTCTAGGTATATCCTTCCTTATTTACAGAGACTAAATCTGCTCTCACCTTTCCAGGTATCATCTTACCTAAGAACCAGATGAATGTATAATACTCATGGGGAACCTAGAACTAGTGGACACCGTTTTAAAAAATAAGTCGAATTTCATTTAAGATTGAAATAAAGATTTTCGTTTCTTAAACAGTTGTTAATCTTTGGAATTTTCTTCCACAGACAGCAGTAGAGGTTGGGTCAGTGAGTATATTCAAGGCTGAGAGAATGGTTATTTAATTGACAAGGACAGTTATTGTTATGAGGGGATAATGTCTGTGCAATGTCCTCGTGCCATGCAATAATTTGTCCTGTCTCTGCTTCTAAGGAATTCATGTTTAATTTATTGATTCTCTTTGTTTTTACAATGTTGGATACTTTTTTTCCACCAATAGTTTGATGGCTCTTTGCTGGTTTCTGAAATACTCCCAATCCTCAGACTTGCTACTATTCTTTGCAGTATTATCTTAGTGTAATACCATCCTTGACTTCCTGAGTAAGCTATGGATGAATCTTCTTGCTGAGTTTGTTTTTCAATGGTATGAATTTTTGTTGAATGTGTTGAATTGTTTCTTTAAATGTTTCCCATGTCTTATTTACTGCCATACTTATTAATCTATTCAACTTTGGTCAGTTCTCCCCTCATACTGATACATTTGGCTTTGTTTAAATGTTGGATTCTCTTGTAAGGGTATTTTTCTTTCAAAATAACATAAACTCAATTGGATTATGATCACTAGTTCCTAGTGGATCTCTTGCTATGGAGTACCTATTTGAGGAAAGTCCACCAACGACAACCATCCCTTCACAGAGTGGGGAAAAGAATCCCTGGCCAATATAGGCAAAACAAATTCTGTCAGTTCTTCACTTATTCTTTGAAGACAATAAGAATGGATTCTAGGTAGTCACAGTGAACATGAGGCACATTCTGCAATATTTGAACTTATGCACTATTGTATACAGTTCTAGCCACCACAGTATAGGAGGGATGTGCAGCACTTGGAGAGGGCACTGGAGAGGTTGGACAAACCTGGATTGTTTTTGGTAGGACATCAGAGGCTAAGAGGCAACCTGATCGATGTATATAAAATTATGAAAGGCATGGATAGGGTGGATAGTTGGGAGTCTTTTTCCCAGGGTGGAAATGTTAAATACTAGGGGACTAGACTTAAGTGTGAGGAGAAAAATTTAAAGGAGATGTGTGAGGACGGCTATTTTTTTTTTTTTTAACTCAGAGTGGTAGGTGCCAGGAACATGCAACCAGTGGAGGTGGCAGAACCAGATGCAAGAGCAACGTTTAAGAGGCATTTAGATAACACGTGAACAAGTAGGAAATAGAGCGATATGGACCATGCACAGGCAGATGGGATTAGTTTAGAATGGCATCATAGTTGGCGCAGACATGGTGGGCCAAAGAGCTTGTCCTATGTGCGTTCTTCCAAAAGAATTGACCCTCTGCAAAGAGAGACCTTGCAAAATTCTTCTGTTTATTTAACTTCTACCAACAATCTCATTTCTCTCCTCCCTATCTACAGGTTAATTCTTTCTCATGCTTACCTGGTATGGCCTACGTGTGCCTCCTGACACACTCAATGTGGTTGACACTTAACTGCCCGATGGGCAATAAGTGCTGGCCTGGCCAATGACACCTATATCCTGTGAATGTGTAAAACAAAAATTATACTCCATTCAATTTGGTGCAGCACGTGGCATGAAACCTTCGAGACTCTACTGCAATTTATGACCTGATCAGAGAGAACCAACATAGTTCAATTGATAAATTATGCCT
The DNA here is from genome assembly GCA_024137785.1 of Ginglymostoma cirratum. Taxonomy (NCBI): domain Eukaryota; kingdom Metazoa; phylum Chordata; class Chondrichthyes; order Orectolobiformes; family Ginglymostomatidae; genus Ginglymostoma; species Ginglymostoma cirratum. Next base: position 44,328,014 of record JAHRHZ010000013.1, read on the forward strand.
TTTTTTTGGGTACAATTATGGTAGACAAGCATGTGTCTTATGGATGTTACTTATATGGGCTTCCAGAAAACATGAAATAATGTTCAATAAGAGGATAACGGCAGAAATGAGAGCACACTGAATTGGAGGTGTCTTTTGAATTGGTTTGGAAATTAGTTTGGAGGGAGGAGATAGAGTCAAGATATATGAACCCAAGAAAGATAAATTTGAACATTTTCTAAACAGTGAAAGAAATGGAAACTGTAGCAACAGTAGCAGTGTTTATCTATGCTTTCTCAAATGAATCTTCACATCCATACTACACTAAGACATTAGGAAGTATCAAGGCAATTAGCAGAACCTTAGAATTGGAATTAAGTTCTAAGATATTTTAAGATTAAAGGAGGCAAGAGAGGGGGTTTACAGAGCTTAAAACCTGAAGTTTGGAACAAAACAAGTTGGTGATGCGCAAGCAATCAGAATTGGAAATTGGTGGGAATTAGAGATAATTGTTTTAGGTTTTTCTTTTGCTCACGTGACATCAGACAAATTAAACACATTGAATTGAGGGAGAAAAGTGGTGATGAGCAGAACTGGGTGTTGTCAGCTTTCTGAAGGACCATTCTGAAGTTAACTTGTCAGTTGCACCCAACAGCCTCTCCCCCTCCACTGTACCTTATGCAACTTGTGAATTACAAAACTCGCCCTTTTACCTCCTTACTTCCAGGGCTTCAAACCTTCCAGGTGAAATTTGTACTTTTCTCAATTTAGTACACTATATGTGCTGCTTACAATAAGATCTTCCCTACGCTGGGCAGAACTGATACAGATCACTTCACGGAACACTTTTTTTCAGTCCCATTGCCTGTCATTTTAATCCCCCACTCCGCTCCCATTCAGATCTCTTTTGTCTGTTGCAATTCCATTGAGGATGAATATAAGTTCAATGAACAACAAATCATTTTTTTGGTAAGGCACATTCCAAAATTCTGGACATCTAACATTGAGTTCAGCAATTTTTAAAAATTTATTAATGGAACATCAATGGCAACTGGCAATGCCAACACTTGTTGCACACTTTTAATTGTCCTTGAACTGTGTAGCTTTCAAAGGCCATTTTAGAGGACACAGCTGACAGCATGGCTAAGGATATGAGTCACATGTAGATCAAAGCAGATAAGGATGGCACTTTTACTTCCCAAAAGTTCATTTATAGTGAACTAAATGTGTTCTTACCAATTGATAGTTGTCCGTGGCCTTCATTACTGAAACTAGCTTTATAATCCAGATCTAGTAATTGAATTTAAATTCCACCTTCTGTGATGATGGATTTTGAACCCAGGTTGTCATAGCATTTGCCTGCGCCTCTGCATTAGTAATCCAGCAACACTACCACTAGGCTAACATCTCTCCTTGATACCTTCAGGTCAAAAGCTTTGGCTCAATCTTTTCTAGAGGGCATCTACTAGTGATGATTCTGCTATTCCCATGCACGTGGTCACTAGGTCCATATTTTGTTTCTTTGCTTGCCCTGTTTCTATTTCCATTTGCTTTGAACAAATATTCCTTTTGTTATTTAACATACCCTGTTCCCTACCCCAGTTCAGGTCTTTATTCTTCTTTTGCACCATTTCCCTATTCCAGTTGGCTTCAAACCAATTAAGTCTCTATACTTCCTCGTTTTGATGAAAAATCACAGACTTGAAAGGTTGGTTCTGCTTTTCTTTCAAAATAAGCTGTCTGGTCTGCTGATTATTGCCCGTATTCATCTGTTTTTGTTTCAGATTTGCAGCATCTGAAGTTTTTTTTTTGTCCTTTTTTAATTCCTGATGTCTCCATGGCATGCAGGTTAGTGGATTATTAGGAAAGGGCCAAAAACATAAATGCTTGGGGATCCCAGAGCTAACTGCAGGATTGATAACAGAAGCCATTGCAGGTGGAAGTTTGGCAACACACAAATTATTATGAAGTTAGTAGACAGGTGCAAAAAAGCAATTTAAAAAGCTAATGGAATGCTGACTTTTATCTCAAGATTGAAATGCAAAGGGAAGGAAGTTGTACTTCAGAATGGCTCTTACCAGTGCTTTGCATTACTGGAGTACTGCATTCAGCTTTGGACTCCACAATTTTAGAAGAATATGTTGCGGGGTGCACCACAAATTCGCTAGAATAATACCAAGTTGTGGGTTTTTAAATTGTAGACATGACAATGGTATGCAACTTTGTTTTCTATATCCAGGAGAATATAGAGATGTGATTAAGGTGTTTGACAATGTTAGGATTTGATCGCAGAGCTAACTGGCAAAGCATCAACTGAAGTGAGGAAATTGAGAGCAGTGGGTACAAGCTTAGAGTCAGACTGGGCCATTTAGGGATGAAATGAAAAAAACACTTCTCCATAGAATGAGGAGCACAAATTTGAAACTTGCTTTCCCTAAAGCCTGTGGTCAGTCAGAGCTTTTAGGATGAGAGAGATTTTTGTTAGGTGAGGTTAATGAGTCATGTGGAACATAAGAGGGAAATGAAGTTGATTACTACGCACTCCATTAGTCTCCACAAAGAACTGCTGTCAAAAATATAATCCTCATACTAAAGGAAGGAGCCAAGATACAGCTGATTATGATGCCAACTAACTCAGCAAAGGAAATACTTAATAGGCTATATATAACATGTCATGCAATTGGACTCAGTCCCATTGGTCACATCTTGTCTTTCACAGATCTGTAAATAAATATGGAGAACTGAAAATCATAATTGGCCAAGTATAATTTTGTACAATAATCTTTTCCAGACACACCAGCAAGGTACCAAGTTGATTCCTGCTAAATATGTATTAACCTTGTCAACTGATTTCAGCTGGCTAATGATGGACATGGTTTAGTATGTGGTCTGCTGGCTACAGACTACCAATCTCTAGTTTCTCTAGTTTCTGTACGTAACTAAGCTTATTTCAGTCTTCATTTTATGAAGAAAAAGTGCATATACGCTGCTACTGGCTAGTGTTCTTTTTGTAGAAATGTGAGCAGTTTAGAAAAATGTCTTTTGTTGTGTTGTGATGCTCACTCATCCACTCCAATTGCATTCTCCCTCGACGCCACCCCTACTTTTCTGACAAGCTGATAAAACACATCTGAATAGTTTTGGATATGTAGCTTACAAGGAGTTTTTAGATAAACTGATTATAAAAATGCCAGTGTTTCTTCATCCTAGAAGGAAATGTTACTCTTTAACAGTTAAGTTGGCCAGGATTCTTACTGGTTGGTTGCTATAGGAAATAATGAAATCACAGATTTTTCTAAGATCTAGTTTCCGCTACAGTGCTCAACTTGCAAGATCATTAAATCTCTTGTCATTTGGATAGCTGTTGTTGAATACATGTAATCCATATTACTTGCCTAGATGGTGAGTCCTGCTCATGTGAGGAAAGGAAATATGAGACTGTAGAATTCAAGCATGTTTACAAAATATGTATGTTCATTTGCGTTTGGGCCAATTTTTTTTCTCAGAAATGTTAGTGCGGGAAGAGTTTTTTTTTTTGGTATTTTGTGCTATCTACCACTCCTCCACAGGAGCTGCTTACCCTAGTCCCATGACAGGAGATTGCAGTTATTGCAAGGCTTCATCCCTGTGGTTTAATTTTTTTAAAAAAAGAACATCAGAATTGTGACTTTTATCCCAGCCCCCCTCCCAAAGTAACACTATGGTAAATAATGTGATGATTAGAAGTCCTGAAGTAAGTAATATTAGGCCATTTTATCTTGTACATGTTGTTTCCTTCTAGTTTAAGCTTTAGATTCTAGATTTTGGAAGGGACTTTGTCAGTAAAACACACTTGGCCCTCAGTTAACCAATCTCTGCCTGAAGAACATTAGCTGATAATTTGCCTCCACTGCTCATGGAGTATTGTGGATCAAATCATCTAGGGTTCTCAATTCTGATCATTACCTAGTAATGCTGGAAAGTGAATGTATGTGAGGAAATGATTAGATTTGATGCCAGCCTCCCGTCATTTAAGATCAAGTACTTGGCTCATGCTCATTACATGTTACTCATTTGAATTGATATGAAGTGTGACTTATTTCTGGGTGACACTTGATGCCTTGAGAAGGCAGGAGGCATAAAGTGTAGTGGGGAAAAATAGAGAATCAGCAGGGGAGGAATGTTAGCATATCTGGTACATCATGATTTACTGAGGAATCGAACTTCCAATTGTCAAAACTAATGCAGACTTAATCTGCTTGAACCAAAAGTCTTTTCCGCAAGCCTTTGAACCTGTTTTTCTGGTAAAATGTTAAAACGTGTCCACTTTTTCAGCAGCACAAAAAAAGTTGATGACATATATCCAGAAGGAAGCGTTCAGAAGAGATTTACCAGGATGTTGCCGGGTGTGGAGGCTTGAGTTATAAAGGCTGGGTTGGCTGGGACTTTTTCACTGGAGCATAGGAGGTTAAGAGGTGACCTAATAGAAGTTTATAAAATAATGACAGGTATGGATAGAGTTAAAGGTAGTTGTCTTTTCCTTAAGATGGGGGATGTCAAGACTAGGCAGCACATTTTTAAGGTGAGAGGAGAGAGATTTTAAAGATACGAGGGCAAATTTTTTTTACACAGAGGGTGGTTCACGTGCGATGAACTTCTTGAGGAAGTGGTGGATGTGGGTACATGTACAACGTTTATCAGACATTTGGGTAGATACAGGAATAGGAGAGGTTTGGAGGGATATGGGCCAGGAGCAGGCAGGTGGGACTAGTTTAGTTTGGGATGATGTTCAGCATGGACTTGTTGGACCAAAGGGTCTGTTTCTGTGCCGTTTTGACTTTTATGACTCTATAAGTGTAATGATCAATATTTTCCCCTCAAAATACATCAAGAATTGGATCAGTATTACATTGCTGTTTGTAAAAACTTGCTATGAAAATTGGTGCTTCCTGTATTACAACCATGACTCTGTAAAATAGTTTGAAATGCCTGGTGACTGACAAAGGCATTTATATTCGTATGCATTCTTCCCTCTGTATTTGACTTCACTGATTTAGAAGTTAAATGTATAGGTAATTTTTAAGGTCATAAATTGGGAGCTCTGCTCACAAGATCAATATATTCTTCAACACGAGAAGCTACCAGAATAATTTCATAACAGATGGGCTTTCAAGGCTGCAGCGGAATGGGACTAGTGTGGCCTGGACAGCCAAGAAGGTAAAAACTTGGGCTGCTGACTTTCACAATTATTTCCCAAATTGCAGTCCCATAAATAAAATGTGCGTAGGAGCACAAAATTGTAAATTTTATCACATGCAACATGTATGCAAATACCATGCAGCAGTTAAAACACAATATAGTAATAAAAATCAAAAATAAAACACAAACAAAACTTGAAAATTAGTTACACTAGTTAGGTCACCAAAACAGGGCAATGTTCATTTGTAAAATATGATTCAGTGAAATCACAGTTGCACGTCAGAAGCTTGGCATTGGTCTAAGATTGTGCCTGTAACCTGTCTCTTTCGAGTCTTGTTAACAGTCTGCAGATATCCTACTGACTGTACATTTCTGTGACTGATGCTAAAGTTAGCAAAAAAGCAGCTACAGTAGCATGAATATAATTGAAGCAGATTGGGGTTTTAAAGTAATAAAACCTTAAAAATGACTATTGAAATGATCACCTTAGTATTGTGGTTATGTTCGTGAACTAATAATCTGGAAAATATCATTTCAGCTTCTAAAAAGACAATTTTGCAAACTTCATGTTTGTTTTAAAGTTAAAGATTAAACAAAACCGATGTTAGTAAAAGCGACTGTGAAGCTGGCAGGTGGTTTTTAAAAACCAACTCACATAGTAATGACCTTTCAGGGAAGGAAATCTGCTATCGTTATTGATTTGGTTGAGTCTTCACTTCCCTGTGACATTCTGATGAAATCATCCAGCATCACCTTTGGGCAACTGGGGATGAGCAATAAATGTCAGCCTTATCAGCAGTGTTCACGTGTCAAGAATTAATATTTAAAATATAAAAAAAGTGAAACCAAACAAAAATGTGAGTGTAGTATAATGAGAGGAGAGGGAGCTAGTGAAATTTACATGAAGGTTGCAGTTGAGTATGATTGTTGTCACGAGGGTATATTTTAGCTTAGAATTTGCCATAGAATGCAGGCATTGAAGGCTTTGCAGAATAGAGAAAGGGGATGAGAAGGTGGATGAAAGAGTAAGTGCCAGAAGAGTAAAGAAGCTTGGCAGTAAAGGTTAAAGCGCCACTAAAGGTGTTGTGGTAAAATACAACTGATCGCAGTTAAGGGGAGAGGAATCGCCATCTGAGTGCCAAGCTTCAAGAAGCTCCAAGATGAAACCATAAAACACAAGTTTTGCAAATAGGTTTATTCTCTGTTATCGCACTGCAAGGCTTTTAAAGTATAATTACTTTGATTGATTGAACATCTTAATTATTTGTAATCATATTACATTATATTCAGGAATTTTAATTGAAAAAAATCTATAACCTTAAATATATTGCTTCATAAAGTTGTTTCAACTCAGTCTGCTTTTATTGAACACATGGATTGTTTTGGTGAGTTAGTTCACATAAACGTACTTTCAAGTTTTATTGTCTGTGTTCTGTTTTTGGTTTTTATCTCCGTCTTCACCAGTGGTTCCCAGCATCACAGATGCCAGTTTTCAGCTGATTTGATTCACTCTATGTAATATCAAGAAATGGTTGGAGGCAGTGGCCACGGACACTGCAAAAGCTATGGTCTCTGACAGCATTCTGGCAATAATACTGAAGACTTGTGCTCCAGAACCTGCCACATCATGGCTGAGCTGGTCTAGTACAACTGTAATACTGGCATCTATCCATTACTCAACAATGTAGAAAATTGTCTCAGTATGTCCTGGACACATAAGGCAGGACAAATTTAACCTGGTCAATTACTGCTCCATCAGTCTACTCTTAATCATCAGTAAAATGATGGAAGGGATCATCAACACTATCATCAAGCAACACCTACTCAGCAATAACCTGCTCAATGATGGACGCCCAGTTTGGACTCTACCAGGGCCACTCAGCTCCTGATCTTATTACAGCCATGGTTCAAAAATAGACAAAGCAGCTGAATTCCAGAGATGAAGTGAAAAATAATACCCCTTGACATCAAGACTGCATTTGACCAAGTGTGGCATAAAGGAGCCCTAGGAAAATTGGAATCAGAGGGTATCAGGGCAAACTGTCCACTGGTTAGATTCACACCTAGCACATAGGAAAATGGTTATAGAGATTGGGCATCAGTCATCTCAGCTCCAGGTCACTTTCTGCAGGAGTTCCTCAGGGTTGTGTCCTAAGTCCAATCATCACTTCAGTTGCTTCATCAATGACCTCCCTCCACCAAGAGTTCAGGAGTGGGGTGTTCACCAATGATAGCATAATGTTTAGCACCATTCACATCTCCTTAGATACTGAAGCAGTCCATTTTCAAATGCAATAAGACCTGGACAATATCCAGGCTTAAGCTGACAAGTAGCCAGTAACATTCATGCCACATTGATGTTCGACAATGACCACCTCCAACAAGGAGCAATTTAACCACTGTCCCTTGGCGTTCAAAGATGTTACCATCAGAGAATACCTCTTCTTCACTGCCCCCCCCCCCCATCACCACCCTGGAGGGGGTTACCAATCACCAGAAGCTCAACTGGACTAACTGTATAAACTGTATAAGCTACAAGAGCAGCTCATAGGCTAGAAATACTGTGGCAAGTAATTCACCTCCAGAATCCCCAAAGCGTATCCACCATCTACAAGGTGAGGAGTGTGATGGAATATTCCTCACATCCCTGAATGAGCATAGCTCCAACAATACTCAACAAGCTTGATACCATCCAGGAAAAAGCAGCCCATTTGCTTGTCACCACATCTACAAGTCTTGTCTTGTTTTCTCCACCATCAATGCTGAGTAGCAGCAGTGTGTACAAGCCACTAGATGCACTGCAGAAATTCATCAAAGATCCTTTGCCAGCACTTTCCAAACACACAGTCACTTCCATCCAGAAGGACCAGAGCAGCAGATGCATCAGAACATCACCACCTGCAAGTTCCCCTCCAAGCCAGTTACCCTCCTGACTTGGAAATATATCACTGTTCCTGGGTCAAAATCCTGGAATTCCCTCCCTAACAGCATTGTCGGTCAACCTGCAGCACATGGACTACATTAGTTGAAGAAGGTAGCTCACTATTGCCTTTTCAGTCGCAACTGGGATGGGGAATAAATGCTGGTCAGCCAATGACGCCTCTCATGAGTGAATATTAAAAAAAAATTAATCTGTTACATGGTTTTGACATGCATGCTACAAGTGATAAAATATGTATGGTTCAAGGGTCCCAAAGCCTCTTTGACAAGCTACAGAGAGTGTATAGTGGCAGAGATGTGAGGGGGTGACTGAAGGACATGGGGCTGAGTGAGAGATCCCAGTCTGGTTAGGGAAGGGACAGTGCAGTGGTCTCTGGGAGGGGAGAATCACTGAGAGTGACTGGAGTAAGTTTTAATCCCCCTGATGTTTCCTGAGTAATTTCTCAGACCCTCTGGAGTCTCCATCTCTGATTTGGAGACTTTGAGAGGGTTTTGAGCATCAATTTCTTCCTTGAAATTTAACCTTGACAGGCAGTTCCTCCATTGTTAATGCATTGAGACTTGGGATGGTTCCCAGTGCATTCAGTATTGAACTATATGAAGACTAGAGAATCTGAATGAAGATATCCTAATTTGTGACCGTGCAGATTTAAGTATATTAAAACAAGTCACTAATCATTTGGTCTGCTAATTTCATTGTATTCTCATTATATGGCTCATTTATCTAAGAGTGCTCTATCAAAATTTATCCTGTAATATTGTGCGTTTTTATTAAATATGGATTTTGTTTTTACAGGCCAATTATACAGACCCACAAAGTAAGCTACGATTTAGCAGCACAGAGGAGTTTTCCTACATTCGTATGCTTCCGTCAGACATTGTGACTGGTTATTTGGCTTTAAGGAAAGCAACAAGCATAGTACCGTGAAATAGGACACAATTGTCTTTCTGAAGTATGTGAAAACAAATTTTCTGTTGCACAAAGCAACACATGGTGACTTATGACATTTGGAAGTTCCTGTGCATCTCAACAAAAAAATTCCAGCAACTGAAGTTTTGGCAACAGAGGTTTTAAGAAAAATTGTAAACGGGAAATGTAGAATACCATAAAACTACAAAAACTCCCCTGATGAAACTTCAGGATGTACAGAAAATGATACATGTACAGCTAATATATTGTAAAACTACTCTTGTATATTTTTCTAAAGGATGCTGGTTATTAAAAAAAATTTAATGGCTTTAGGGCAATCCAAACAAGGAAAAAATAATGAAGATGAAATGATCAAAATATTTGGATATAAAATAAATATTAATTTTGGAATATTAGTCATTGGAAATGATTTTTTTCCTTGGTATTGGTCAGTTTTTAATTACTAACTAATTCATGCAGTTAACCAGGCACTGAAGAAAATAAATAAGTTTAGTGATTCAACTTGACTAAATGTATGGTATAATATTTAATGAAATTATAGATGTTGCTTACACAAGTACATTTTTCTATTAACTGCAATTAGTGAGCAAAACATTGCTGAATTGAGACAGATGCTCATATTTTTGTCAATTAGTTTATTTCTTGGAATTTTTGCACATAGAATTGAGTGACAGTCATTAGCACAAAATATGGATATGGCATTTAAGAATTGTAATAATTTGAGTAGAATCAGTTTTTATTCAATATTATTTTATTTCTGACAACTGTCAAGACAAATTTAACAATTTTGAAAATTAAGTTGTTTGACTTGTCTTCTCAACCAATCTTTTAGTTGTGGCAGATGTGGGAAAATATCTATCATATACAGTGAATGTACTGTACATTAGATAAGGTTAATGTATTTGTAATTAGTGAAATTTATCGCAAAATGGATTAAAATTTGATTTGAAGGGAGAAAAAAAATGGAGTAAACATTACTTCTTTGAAGTGTTTAGATATGATGTTGCACAGGTTCTGGAGTCATGTCATGCATTTGTGGAAAGGGTTAATCTTTTAGGTAGATGACTTTGGAGGTATCAACCTAAACTATTGAGTCTGCTTTTCTCCATAGATGCTGAGGATTTCTAGCATTTTCTGGGTTTTTTTTTCAGGTTTCCAGCATCAGCTATTCTGTGCTTTTGTGTATTAGTTGGTATACGATTATTGAGAGTGATCCATATACATTACAAATAACAAAATCTATAAGATTTTTGAATGCATTGCTTTCTTTTGATGAGATTAGCAACCACATAAATTTCTTTTTTTTTTTAAAGCAGAAATGCTCCAAGTCATATATCATACATTTTTCTGGAAGATTGTCCAGGACAGATACAAATGGCTGAAAATTACAAATTCTATATAGACATCATTAGCTACCTTCTTTATCATTGATGGAAAAGCAACCGAACCAGTTGAAGGTACGAAACAGTTTGATCAGGACTCAGCATATCCTCTTCTTTATAAAGTAGTTTTCCCATTTTGCGAATGAGAAGTAACTTGGCAGATAGTTGGTAAACTACCAATATCCGTAATGGGAATTTTCTGTGCAAACTCAATGTAGTGAAACTCTGTACCATATTGATCTCATCAGATGCTTATCAGTTGCTACACAATCAGAAATTTCTGATGAAGGGTTTAGGCCCGAAACGTCAAATTTTCCTGCTCCTATGATGCTGCTTGACCTGCTGTGTTCATCCAGCCCCATGCTTGTTATCTCGGATTCTCCAGCATCTGCAGTACCTTTTTATCTCTGATACAGACTTAATGTGCCAGTTGGCTGCCTTCTGCTCCCACGTCTGACATAGCCCTTCTGTTCCAATAATGGTGTAGTACCATAGTATTAGCGGTCTATCTTGCCTGCAGAATCTGAAGTCCTCTTTTTCTCTGTTTTAAACATGGTCCTGGCAGCATCAACGGTGGATGGTCTGGCAGTGGTGAGCACTGATTCCACAGGAATGGCTGTAAAGAGCTCAGCTTCATAGTTAGTGAGGTGAAGAAGAGAAGATTACAAGAGATTTCTTTTGAACCATGTCAGGGACAGATTGCCTTGAACGTCACTCAGCAAAACTCTTCAACTGCATGTGGGGCAAAGCTCTCAGCTATGATTTCACGAAGAGTGTGTTATATTTAAGTTTTTAGCAAAGATCTGTAGCTCGGGTTGTGGGTGAAGTTGTTTTCTTGCTCGCCGAGCTGGTTTATTTTCGTTCAGACGTTTCATCACCATGGTAGGTAACGTCATCGGTGAGGCCTCCGAGGAAGCAAAGTTGTTCTATTCCGCTTGGAATTTATACTGTCTGGTCCGTTATGGCGAGTAGTGTCATTTCTGGTTTAGTTCTGTATGCGTTTGCATATGGGGTCCAATTCTATATGTTTGTTGATTACATTATGTGTTGAGAACCGTGCCTCTAGGAATTCCCGTGCATGTCTGTGTTTGGCTTGGGCTACTATGGTTACCTTGTCCCAGTTAAACTGATGGCCTTCACTGTCTGAGTGTACTGATATTAAGGAAAGTTCATTGTGTTGTTTTGCTGCTAGCTGATGTCCGTGTATTCTGATGGCTAGTTTCCTTCCTGTCTGTCCAATGTATTGTGGCAGTGGTTGCAGGATATTTTGTAGACTTCATTGGTTCTGCATGTTGTGGGAATGGGTTCTTTAATCCTTGAGTGTTTGTGGTAGAGTGGCTGTGGGCTTGTGTGTTACCATGATTCCTAGTGGTCGTAGGAGTCTCATTGTCAGTTCTGATATGTTCTCGACGTAGGGCAGTGTGGCCAGTTATGTTAGGGCATACTGTGTCCTCTTGTGGTTGTCTGTACTGATGATGATACCTAACATGGTGATGAACTGTTGGAACAATAACAAGCCGGCTCAGCGAGCAAGTCAGAAACTTCCAATGTATTATGTTTGAACAAATGCAATAATTCACAAGAATGTTAGTTATATTGCAAGTTATTATGCTTAGTTAATCACACATGAAATAAGGAAGGATTTCACTAATTCAGGAGTGATGCTGCATTTTTCTGCACATCATCCTACTCCGTCTGTCAAAATGCCTTATTAATGACATGGTAAATTACACTCAATAGCCAATAAATTATAATGGATAGCTAAATAACTAACGGTGAAGACATTTCTGTATCTACTGCTTGCATGGATGCTTTAATTCATTCCTTTGAAAAAAGGAATTACCTGCATTAGACAGGAATCTTCAGCCAGAAGTTCCAAGTGGGTGATCTAATTCGGCCTCCTTAACCAAGCTCTTCTGGTACAATTACAACATTTTCATATGTTTGGGTAAATGTCAACTTGTCTAAGTATGTCCTATGTACGACAAGCAGGACAAATACCACCCGACCAATTATCTCCCCCTCAGTCTACTCTCAAACATCAGTAAGGTGATGGAAGGTGTCATTGACAGTGCTACAAGCAGCACCTGCTCAGTGATGCCCAGTTTGGGGTCTTCCAGGGTCACTCGCCTCCTGCCCTCATTACAGCCTTGGTTCAAACATGGATGAAAGAGATGAGGTGAGAGTTACAGCCCTTAACGTCAAGGCCACATTTGACTAGTTTGGTAAGAAGAAGCCCTTAGCAAAACTTGAATCAATGGGTATCGAGGCAAATGCTGCTGGTTGGAGTTATACCTGGCGCATAGGAAGATGGTTGTGGTTGTAGGAGATCAGTCATCTCAGTGCCAGGACATCTCTACAGGAGTCCTTAGTACAGTTTCCCAACCATCTTCAGCTGCTTCATAAATTACCTTCCCTCATCAGAAGGTCAGAAGTAGTGGAGTTCACCGATGATTACACAATGTTCAGCACCATTTGCAACTCCCCAGATGCTGAAGCAGTCCATGGTCAAATGCACAAGATCCAGGATTGGGCTGACCAATGGCAAGTAACATTCGCACCACACAAATGCCAGGCAATGCCCATCTCCAATAAGAGATAATCTAACCATGACCCCTTGACATTCAATGGTGTCATCATCACTGAATCCCCTGCTATCAACATCCTGGGGGTTATCATTGATCAGAAACTCGACTGGACTCACCATATAAACACTGTGTACAAGAGATCATCAGAGACTAGGAACACTGCAGCGAGTAATTCATCTTCTGACTCCCCAGAGCCCTGTAGTGTACAAATACAAATTTGTACTGTACAAATTCACCAAAGCTCCTTGGACAGCACCTTTATGTGTTCATGGGTTCAAATCTAGAATGACAAGGGTAGCAGATACGTAGGAACATCACCTTCAATTTCCCCTCCGAGCAACTCACCATCCTGACTTGGAAAAATTGCCATTCCTCATTGGCACTGGTTGAAATTCTGGAATTCCCTCCCTAAGGGCATTATGGATCTATATACAGCACATGGACTGCAAAGGTTCAAGAAGGCAGCCCAACACCACCTTCTAGCCAGCAAAACCCTTGCTCAGTTTTCTTTTGTGCCATATTGTAACACAATGGTGCTTATTTTCCTATTTTCAGTCAGTTGGGTACTTTTGACTTTGATCTTCCAAATGCTATTAGGTCAAGTTGATCAAAACCACTCCCTACCAGTATTAGCAGAATATTTTCCAACATTTTAATCCCTGATGAATCTACTTAAAGCTACCCATTTTGCTTGTATCTTAAACCCTTGCTGTTCCTTCGACAAAAATAACCAAACATATATAAAAACTCAATTGATATGTCAAAAAGCAAAATACTATGGAAATTGAAAATATTAAATAGAAAATGCTGGAAGTACTAAAGGTGTGTCTGAAAGTGAAAAGTAAGTGAAAAATGAGAAATGTGCAAAGAACAAAGAAGATTACAGCACGGGAACAGACCCTTTGACCCTCTGACCCTCTAAGCCTGCACCGACATGCTGCCTGTCACAAGTGAAAACCCCTACCCTTCCAGGGACCGTATCCCTCTATTCCCATCCTCTTCATATATTTATCAAGATCCCCTTTAAAAGTCACTATCGTATCTGCTTCCACTACCTTCCCTGGCAGCGAGTTCCAAGCACCCACCACCCTCTGTATAAAACGTGCTTCATACATCACCTTTAAACCTTGCCCCTTGCACCTTAAATGTATGCCCCCTAGTAACTGACTCTTCCACCCTGGGGAAAAGCTTTTGACTGTCCACGCCCTTCATAATCTTGTTGACCTCTATCAGGTTGCCCCTCAACTTCTGTCATTCCAGTGACAACAACCCAAGTTTCTTCAACATCTCCTCGTAGCTAATGCCCACCATACCAGGCAACATCCTGGTAAATCTTTTCTGTATCCTGTCCAAAGCTACCACATCCTTCTGGTAGTGCGGCAACCATAATTGAACGCAATATTACAAATGCGGTCCAAATAAAGTTCTATAAAGTTGCAACATTACCTGCCAATTTTGAAACTCAGTGCCCTGGCCGATGAAGGCAAGCATGCCATATGCCTTGTTGATAATCTTCTCCACCTGCGTTGCCACTTTCAGTGACCCGTGTACCTGTACACCCAGATCCCTCTGCCTATCAGTACTCTTAAGGTTTCTGCCATTTACTGTATATTTTTCATCTGGATTAGACCTTCTGAAATGCATTACCTCACATTTTTCTGGGTTAAACTCCATCTGCTATCTCTCTGCCCAAGTCACCAATCGATCTATACCCAGCTGTATCCTCTGATGGTCCTCACTGCTATTTGCAATTCCACCAACCTTTGTGTCATCAGCAAATTACTAATCAAACAAGTTACATTTTCCTCAAAATCATTTATATATATTACTAATAGCAGAGATCCCAACACTGATCCCTGAGGGACACCACTAGTCACAGCCCACCATTCAGATGGGCGGCATGGTGGCTCAGCGGTTAGCACAACTGCCTTACAGTGCCAGGGGCCTAGGTTCAATTCCACCCTCAGGTGACTGTCTATGTAGAGTTTGCACAATCTCCCCTTGTCTGTGTGGGTTTCTGTCGGGTGCTTTGGTTTCCTCCTACAGTATGCTAGTTAAATGAATGGGGGTGGTCTGGGTGGGATGCTGTTCGGAGGGTCGGTGTGGACTCTATGGGCTGAATAGTCTGATTCCACACTATGGGGATTCTATGAAATGCTTCCACTGCTACCCTCTGTCTTCTACGACTGAGCCAGTTTTTTTTATCCATCTTGCAAGCTCACCTCTGAACCCGTGTGACTTTACCTTCTGTATCAGTCTGCCATGAGGGACCTTGTCAGAGGCCTTTCTGAAGTCTATGTAGACATCATCTACTGCCCTACCCTCCTCGATCATCTTCGTCACTTCCTCAAAAAACTCAATCAAGTCAGTGAGGCACAACCTCCCCTTCTCAAAACCATGTTGCCTCTCACTGATACGTTCACTTATTTCCAAGTGGGAGTAATTTCTGTCTCGAAGAGTGCTATCCAATAATTTCCCTAGCACTGACGTAAGGCTCACTGGCCTGTAATTAGATGAATTATCCGTGCCACCCTTCTTAAACAAAGGAACAACATTGGCTATTCTCCAATCCTTTGGGACCTCACTTGTCGCCAGTAAGGATACAAAGATTTCTCTGAAGGCCCCAACAATTTCCTCCCTTACCTCTCTCAGTATTCTGGGATATATCCCATCAGGGCCTGGGGACTTGTCTACCTTAATGTTTTTCAAGGCACCCAATACCTCCTCCCTTTTGATCTCAACATGATCTGAACTATCTACTCATCCTTCCCCAAAGTCATCATCCACCAAGTCCTTCTCTATGGTGAATACTGACGCAAAGTATGCATTTAATACCTCGCCCATTTCCTCTGGCTTTATAAATGTGTAAAAAGCCTTGCTATTTTCCTTAATCCTGTTGACCAATGACTTTTCATGACCCCTTTTAGCCCTTAATTTTCCTTTGACTTTCTTTATATTCCACCCTTCTTCGAGTGTTTCCAGCCTCCTACCCTTGACAAATGCTTCCTTTTTCTTTTTGACTAGGCTCACAATATCTCTCATTATCCAAGGTTCCCTAAATTTGCCATGCTTATCCTTCATCCTTACAGGAATGTGCCAAAGAATGGATACAAAATAGAGACAGAGTATACCAGTCTAAAATTGTTGAACTCTGTGTTGCATTACACGTTTATCTCTGAATTTTGCTTGCTAAGTGTATCGTTTGGAAATGGAGCTTGGATCATTCTGCAACACCATTTTTGGCTAAAGGATTTGAGAGATGCTTTCTTCATTTTCATCAAACCAATCCTGATGTGCTGACTTCTTCAGTCCAATACTAGTGTTTGATGTTTCAGTGACAATTTTCTATCTTAGGTGAGGATACAGACCCTATACACAGTAAGTTAGGTGTGATCTCATCAAGGTTCTATGCAATTGCAGAAAGGCATCTTTATTTCTGTAGTCAAATCCTTTAACAATAGGGTTAACATAACATTTGCTTGCTGCACTTGTATGTTAGTTTTCAATGACTCATAAACAAGGACACCAGATCCATTTGGACATTAACATTTCCCATCTCTTACCACTTAAGAAGCACTCTACATTTTTGTTTTTGCTAATAAATGGATACCTCACATTTTCCACATGATATTTCATCTTCCCCACTCCCTTAGTCTATCCAAATCTCTTTTAATCCTCTTTGCGTCCTTGTCACTACTGACATTGCCATCTTGTTTTATGTGATCAGCAGGCTAGGTGAATTAGCCATGGAAATTCCAAGGTTACAGGGATAGGGTAGGGGCATGGGTCTGGGTAGGATGCTCTTCAGAGGATTGGTGTGGACTCAATGGGCCGAATGGCCTGCTTCCAGTGTAGGAATTTTATAATTCTATAAATATGAATCATTTACACTGAAATAATATATTTTTAATACTTTAATATTCAACACCAGATAAAATGTACTTTCTTCGATGTCTTTCTAATTTCCCTTTCTTACAAGAGCAAGAGACTGCCCTAAACCTAAGTATAAATATTCTGTTCCGGAAATCAAAAGTGCGATATTTGGCTTTCATTTGTCCTTATGACGTTTTTGAAAAAAAAAAATGGCTCATTTCCTGCATTGGTCATTCATAACCTTTTTAACACTGTTTCCCCTGATTTTTTTTCCTAAAAGGTTAGTTTTGAACAATGGGATTTAGGAATGAGCTGCTCAGAAAGAAGGTACGTTCTTTATGAACTACTCACAAAAATCCTCCAGACAAAAGGCAATGATATCTCTTGTCCAAACAACCAGAGGTTTTCAATGACTTGTTTACTTTTTGTTATCTTTCAGCTGTGAAAGCTTTCCGGTGAGGAAATGGTAGAAGATAGCCTTTCGACAGAATTGATTAGCTGACTTTTAGCAGGCTAAGTATCTAGGGAGAATGTTTGGTAGCATTGAATAAAGATCTGCAATGATATTTCATCTCTATTTGATTAGGTACATCTTGGGTATATACCTATAATATAAACATTTTTATTTCAGTTTGCAATGACCATCTCCAACAATGTCAAAGCAAGCCCTATCCTGACGACACTCAGTGGCATTGCCATTGCTGCTTTCCCCCACAGTCTGCAGGTAGTATAGAAGCATGTCAGAGGGTGAAATTCAACAATGAATAACTAAACTCTTGATTCCCCTGAGCTAATTTGGCAACTATGAGGTACAAGTCATGGAATACTCTTCACTTTCCTGGATGCAGCTCCAGCGACACTCAAGAAGTTCTACATTACTAGGATAAAGCAGTCCATTTGATTGACAACCCATTCACCACCTTCAACATTCACTTCCAGTGGTAGCAATGTATACTGTACATAAGATGCATTGCCGCAACTCGCCAAGGCTGCTTCAACGACACCTTTCAAATTAAGACTTACCTGGAGTTTTGCCTAGTTCTTCTGGAGCTCGGTGACCAGTGGTGTTCCGCAGAGACCTGTTCTGGAACCTCTGCTCTTTGTGATCTTTATAAATGACTTGGATGAGGAAGTTGAAGGGTGGGTTAGTAAGTTTGCCGATGACACAAAGGTTGGTGGAGTTGTGTACAGCGTGGAGGGCTGTTGTACGTTGACAGGATGCAGAGCTGGGCAAAGAAGTGGCAGATGGAATTCAACACAGAAAAGTGTGAAGTGATTCATTTTGGAAGGTCAAATTTGAATGCCGAGTACAGGGTTAATGGCAGGATTCTTGCAGTGTGGAGGAACAGAGGGATCTTGGGGTCCAGGTCCATAGATCAGTCAAAGTTGTGACTCAACTTGTTCGGGTTGTAAAGAAGGCGTGTGGTGTGTTGGCTTTCATTGGCAGGGGAATTGAGTTTAAGAGCCGTGAGGTTATGCTGCAGCTCTATAAAACTCTGGTTAGACCACACTTGGAATATTGTGTTCAGTTCTGGTTGCCTCATTATAGGAAGGATGTGGAAGCTTTAGAGAGGGTGCAGAGGAGATTTACCAGGATGCTGCCTGGACTGGAGGGCACATCTTATGAGGACAGGTTGAGGGTGCTAGGGCTTTTTTCATTGGAGCAAAGAAGGATGAGAGGTGACTTGATAGAAGTGTACAAGATGATGAGGCATAGATAGAGTGGATAACCAGAGACTTTTTCCCAGGGTGGAAATGACTATTATGAGGGGGCATAATTTTAAGGTTATTGGAGAAAGGTATAGGGAAGATGTCAGAGGTAGATTCTTTACACAGAGAGTGGTGGGCGTGTGGAATGCGCTGCCGGCAGTGGTAGTGGAGTCAGATACTTTGGAGACTTTTAAGCAACTCTTGGATAGGCACATGGAGCATAGTAAAATGTAGGGTTATGTAGGGTAGTTTGATCTTAGTAGGATAATAGGTGGGCACAACATCGTGGGCCAAAGGGCCTGTACTGTGCTGCACTATTCTATGTTGTCTTCTGCAATAGATTATTCATTTATTTGTAATGGTAAAAAGAGTCATTTCTCTGGGCAAATAACATTGTTGGCTTCATAAGAACGAGGAGCAGGAGTAGGCCATCCGGCCACTCGAGCCTGCCCCGTCATTCAATAAGATCATGGCTGATCTTTTTGAGACTCAGCTCCACTTACCTGCCCGCACACCATAACCCTTAATTCCTTTACTGTTCAAAAATTTATCTAGCCTTGCTTTAAACACATTCAGCAAGGTAGCTTCAACTGCTTCACTGGCAGGAAATTCCACAGATTCGCAACCCTTTGGGTGAAGAAGTTCCTCCTGACCTCAGTCCTACATCTGCTTCCCTTTATTTTGAGGCTATGCCCCCTAGTCCTAGTTTCACCTGCTAGTGGAAACAACCACCCTACCTCCACCTTATCTATTCCCTTCATAATCTTATATGTTTCTATAAGATATTCCCTCATTCTTCTGTTTCCAATGAGTATAATCCCAGCCTACTCAGTGTCTCCTCATGATCCAACCCTCTCAACGCTGGAATCAACCGAGTGAATCTCCTCTGTACCCCCTCCAGTGCTAGTATATCCCTTCTCAAGTAAGGAGACCAAAACTGCACACAGTACTCCAGGTGTGGCCTTACCAGGACCCTATACAGTTGGAGCATAGCCTCCTTGTTTTTAAACTCCATCCCTCTAGCAATGACAGACAAAATTCCATTTGCCTTTTAATTACCTGCTGCACCTGCAATCCTACTTTTAGGGATTCATGCACAAGGACACCCAAGTCCCTCTGCACAGCAGTGGACTGCAATTTTTTACCATTTAAAACATAGTCCATTTTGCTGTTATTTCCACCAAAATGGATGATCTCACACTTATCAACATTGTACACCATCTGCCAGACCTTTGCCCACTCAGACTATCTATATCCCTCTGTAGACTTTCAGTGTCTTCTGCACACGTTGCTCTGCCACTCATCTTAGTGTCATCTGCAAATTTTGACACACCACACTTAGTCCCCAACTCCAAATCATCTATGTAATTGTAAACAATTGCGGTCCCAACACTGATCCCTGAGGCACACCATTAGCCACTGACTGCCAACCAGGAAAAACACCCATTTACTCCTACTCTTTGCTTTCTACTAGTCAACCAATCCTTTATCCATGCCAATATATTACCTGTAATACTGTGCAACTTCATCTTATGTAGCAGCCTTTGGTGTGGCACCTTGTCAAATGCCTTCTGGAAATCCAGATACACTACATCCACAGGTTCCCCATCATCTACCATGCAAGTAATGTCCTCAAAGAATTCCACCAAATTAGTTAAACATGACCTACCCTTCATGAACCCATGCTGGGTGTTCCCAATGGGAGAATTTATATCCAGATGTCTCGCTATTTCCTCCTTAATGATAGATTCAAGCATTTTCCCCACTACCGAAGTTAAGCTAACTGGCCTATAGTTACTTTCTTTTATCTACTTCCTTTTTTAAACATTGGTGTCACATTGGCTGTTTTCCAATCTGCAGGAACCACTCCAGAGTCCAGTGAATTTTGGTACATAATTACTAGTGCATTTGCTACTTCCCCCATCACCTCTTTTAGTACCCCGGGATGCATTTCATCAGGGCCAGGAGACTTGGTCTACCTTTAGCCCCATTAGTTTGCCCAGCACTGCCTCCTTAGTGATAATGACAGTTTCTAAGTCCTCACCTGCTATAACCTTCTTGCCATCAGTTTTTGGCATGTTATTTGTGTCTTCCACTGTGAAGACTGACACAAAATAACTGTCATGCCAACTCAAATAGCATACCTGTGGCAGACAAGGATCTCAAATAGGAATTACACTAAAAGTGAAACTCTACAGGTTTTTTTTTGTTGTGTGGTATTATTAAAACCATCTGTTTCCAGGCTCAGGAGATCACACGGGAGACAAAATACACATGCCACTATCAAAGAACTTTATCACTCAAAATTAGAAATTATTGCAATTAATTTGACTAACAATAATTTTGCAGCACTACTTTTAATATATATGTGCCTGGTGGTTTATGACATAGGGATTTATTTTAAAAAACTGTGGCTTTTCCAATTTGGGATAATATGTAATAGGTGCTAATAGTGCCAGATTTATGAACTATGTTGTGGCAGAGGTGTTTAAAGTTATTATTGTTTGTTCAAGTATAACCTAATGTTTCTGGTTGGGACCTATCTGTTGGACAGATCTGGGGTGAAGGTTTGGTTTGTTAAAGTCCTTGATGACCTCACAAAAATATAAAGCTTCATCTACCAGGGTAGAGAGACATTAGGACTGACAATAATTTTACTAGTCAAGCAAGATATCAAAGCATTTAGGGGCATGGCATAAGTCATTTACCTCAGACTTATCATAAGCAGCAAAGCCTTGGGAGGAATGTTCAGATTTTGAAGTTGTCGAGATTGCAGTTATGATTTCATTTTTAATTAGGAGTAGGCGTCTGATAAATTTGTCAAACATTAGAGATAACAAGCATGGGGCTGGATGAACACAGCAGGTCAAGCAGCATCACAGAAGCAGGAAAACAAAGAAATGACAAACTGACTAAAACAAAATCTTTTCTGATGAAGGGTTTAGGCCCGAAACGTCAAGTTTTCCTGCTCCTGTGATGCTGCTTGACCTGCTGTGTTCATCCAGCCCCATGCTTGTTATCTCGGATTCTCCAGCATCTGCAGTACCTTTTATCTCTTGTCAAACATTAGTTTGTTTCAGTAAATTAATTTACATAATCAGATTAGATATACAAAATCATAAATTGCTGGAAAAACTCAGCAGGTCTGGCAACACGTGCACAGAAAGCAAAGCTCTAGTGTTCTGAAGAGGGGTCACCAGACCCAAAATGTTAACTCTGTTTCCTCTCCACACATACTGCCAGACTTGCTGTCCTTTTCCAGCAATTTCTGATTTATAGCATCTGCAGTTCTTCAGTTTTATTGTTAGGTGTTATACATTTTACATTTGCTTTCGATAATCTCAGAGATATGGTGGTTCTGGCAATTCCTATAAGTAGTCTGGATGCCCTACTTTTAGAATTATGCCTAATAGCTAATGATAGTGTAACATCAGAGTTGCGAAAGAAACTATGCATGATCTGAGCACGATTGTCTTTCATGTGTGTGCTTTTTTTTTTACAAAAGTGGACTGACGCACTTTGGTGAGATGAGACCAGAGAAGGGCAGGACTGGCAGCTCAATGTTCCAGGATACAGAAGCTATAGGCGTGACAGAAGTACAGATAAGTGAGTTGGAGGAGGACTTGCCCGTTTGATAAGGGAGCACGTAACAACAGTGCTTAGAGAGGATATTCTTAAGGGGTCATCAAATGAGGCCATATGGTTAGAATTTAGAAACAAGAAGGGGATGGTCACTCTGTTGGGACTGTATTATAGACCTCCAAATAGCCAGTGGGTATGAGAGGAGTCAAAGTGTAGAGAGAGTGCAGATACCTGGAGGAATGATAGAATAGTATTGGTTGGAGATTTCAATTTCCCCTATATTGACTGAGCCACCCAGATTGTAAAAGGCCTGGACAGGATGGAATTTATCAAATATTGAATAAAAACCAAAAGAACTGCAGATGCTGTAACTTAGGAACAAAAACAGAAGTTGTTGGAAAAGCTCAGCAGGTCTGGCAGCATCTGTGAAGAAAAATTCAGAGTTAAAGTTTCGGGTCTGGTGAACCTTCCTCAGAACTGATGGTAACTGGTAAAAAGTTGGTTTATATGCAGAAAATAGGGAGGGGTGTGGGGTAAGGAGTAAACGATAGGATACAACCCAAAGAGAGAGAACAGCAGTTGGATAGACAAAGGAGTTGATAACCATCTGGCAAGCAGAGTGAATAGTTGTTAATGGGGACTGTTAATGACTGACAATAGGTAGTGTGTAATGGCAGCCTACGTGATAACAAGGCCTGGTGTGCATGGTGGGGGGCTAGGGCATGGGAGAGTTCACACCCTAAAATTATTGAACTTGATATTGAGTCCGTAGGGCTGCAGGGTCCCCAAGCAGAAAATGAGGTGTTCTTTCAGCTTGCGTTAAGCTTTGCTGGAACACTGCAGCAAGCCAGAGACAGAGATGTTGGCCAGGGAACAGGGCAGTGTGTTAAAGTGGCAGGCAACAGGTAGCTCAGGGTCTTTTTGCTGCACCTGGAAGGTATGTTTGGGTCCTTGGATAGTCAGGAGGGAGAGGTAAATGAGCAGGAGTGTTGCACCTTTGCTGATTGCAGGGGAAGGTGCCGTGGGGCTGTGGGGAGCGTTAGGCTGAAGAAAGAGTGGACCAAGGCATCCCGGAGAAAACAGTCCCTGCAGAGGGCGGACAAGGGAGGAGAGGGTCTCTCAGTTCATCCGTCTCCATCGCATATGTTCAGATGAGGCCAACTTCGACAAGACAGCCTCTGAAAAGTCCACCTTCTTCCTCAACCAAGCATTTCCCATCACCGTTGTCAACAGGGTCCTCATCCAGGTTTAACCCATCTCCCACACTTCTGCCCTCACCCCTCTCTTCCCTCCTGCAACAGTGACAGGGTTCCCCTTGTCCTTATCTACCATCCCACCAGCATCCACATACAGAAGATAATGAGACGCCATTTCCACCACCTCCGGTTAGATGCCACCACCAGACACATATTCCCCTCCCCTTCCCTCCCTTGCCTGCCTTCCGCAGGGACCGTTCCCTCCGGGATACCCTGGTCCACTCTTCTTCACCCCCAACACCCCCCATAGCCCCATGGCACCTTCCCCTGTAACCAGCGAAGGTGCAGCACCTGCCCATTTACCTCCTCCCTCTCCAGTATCCAAAAGTGAAGCAACACTTCACCTGCACTTCCCAGAATCTGGTCTACTGCATTCGCTGCTCACAATGTGGTTTCCTCTACATTGGGGATATGAAGGGTAGCCTTGGTGACCGCTTCGCAGAACATCTACATTCTGCTCGCAAAAAAGACCCTGAGCTACCTGTTGCCTGCCACTTCAACACACCACCTTGTTTCCTGGCCAACATCCTTGTTTCTGGCTTGCTGCAGTGTTCCAGTGAAGCTCAACAGAAGCTGGAAAAACAAACTGACATTGCCAGGACCAATAGGCCTGAATTATAGAGATAGGTTGGCCACGATAAGACTTTATTCCTTGGAATGTAGGAGAATAAGGAGTGACCATATTGAGGTGTATAAAATCATGAGGGGCATAGATAGAATGAATGCATATAGTCTTTTTTCCCAGGGATGGAGAATTGAAAACTAGAGGGCGTAGTTTTATGATGAGAGGGGACAGAGTTAAGAAGGATCTGAGGGGCAACTTCTTCATGCAGACAGTCCTGCCATTTTGGAATGGGTTGCTGGAGAAAGTGGTTGAGGCAGGTACAATAGCAACATCTAAAAAACATTTGGATAGGTATATAGATGAGAAGGGTTTAAGAGGGATACGGACAAACCGTGGGCAATTGGAACTAGCTGAGTGGGCACTATGGTCAGCATGGACCAGTTTGGGCCAAAGGGCCTGTTTCCAGACTGTATTACTCTATGACGATTGACGTGAGCAAATTTCTTAACAGCGTCCTTTTTTCTCTTGTCACCACTGAAATAACTCCATAGAGGATGGTATCCCATCACCAAGTCACCCTTTATTTACTTGTGTATAGTACTTGACACTGGTCTGGCTTCTTCAGAGCCAGGTCTGAGTGAACAGAGCCTCCGCCACTCCTATTTACGTATGTAAGCCAGGGGTCCCTGTTTGGACCAGGTTAACAGCCCTAATCAGGGAACTCATATTCTATGAGGTCCACGTGGCTGACCTCGTTACAATTACTACACCCTTAACCTAGTGTACTGGGATTCCCTGTGCGAAAGCTGTCTCTCTTGCCAACTGAGGACTGCTGACAACAATGACAAGCTTCCTGGCTTTGTGTCTACACTAAGTTGCAAGGCAAGATTGAGGTAATGTGAGCATGTTAGCTCTGACTGAGGGAGCAAAGTGCCAAATGGCATGGCAAAGCAAAGTAGTGATGCTGTAAGTATGCAGGTTGGCTCAAGAGCAAATACTGAGAGAGTAAGCGAGCAGCCTTAAGTTGCACCCAAGTGCCTGTCCCTGTGTGTAGTGTCCTTGAAGCAGCATTGTAATCATGGTTATCAGTGCGCCATGAGACCTGCATACTCACAGCATCACTACTTTGCTTTCTGCTTCCTGTAAGTGGATGGGAGAGGTGCCATGAGAATCTTGGGAGGCTGACAGGTTTAAATGCCAACTTCCATGGATTAGGGATGAGTGCAGCCGGTACACTGAGACGTTGTTGCTGGACGTCTGAGATGGAGGACTCCGGGCTGGAGTCACCAGGTAACTGCTGTGACTTTCATGTCAGGAAATCTCAGCCTCTACTCCCCTGCAGCGGGTGACATGATAGGAAGTTGCATGTTAGTGAGTCTGAAAACGAGCAATAATCCCTGTTAATAGGTATCTTGCCACTTCTCAGCAAGAATTTCGTCTTGACTCTCAAGAGCCTAGTTAAACAATGCAATTAGCTGTTCCAAATGCCAGGAAAGACTCATCCAACTTCTCACAGGATTCTCCCAAACTTCTCGCCAAATCCCATGTCATTCAGTGCCCTATAAAATTCTGCCCAGTGTATTTTTTTTTGAATAGTGTACTTGTTAATAGGTAGTTAAGAATTTTATTCCATACGTGTCAGTCCCATGGCGGATACTTAGTGAGTTGACATTGAAAGTGTTAAGGCTAAGGACGGCGCATGTGTGGCATAGATTGCCATGAGTTGGCACTATTGGAATAGGATAATAATAGTGGGGTTATGAAGCAGTATGAGTTGGTATGGATATAACATAGGGATTGGCTCAAATGAGCAGGGGTCGGGATGAGAACTCGGGACGATTGTTTCTTTCTTTCACTTTTTATCATATGTTCAATTGAATGCCAGTGAACTCAGGCAGGTCAGCAGCCCAGCAGCCCAGACCCCTCTGCATTATTTCCGGGATTGCTTGCCATAACTCCCATAAAACCCAATCACCGCAGAATAAAAGTCTGCACTTACAGGGCAGTTTTTCCTGAGTGGGGTTTGTGGAGAAGAGATTTATCCCAACTCTATGCATGGAATCGAACAATTCACAAACTTCATGATTATTTACCAGAAAGTTATGCCATTCTGTAGTTTATGACCACTTACTTCAATTGGAGTTCCATGGAGTATAACTCTGAGGACCTGCAGCATAGTAGGTGGCGCTCTTGTTTCTTAGCCACGTGCTCCGGGTTCGAGTCTCACCCCACGGCCCATTACTTCAGTTGGCTGTACAACGGTGGATCAGATTGATAATAATAACTGCATAGAGTTTGATCTCTTGTTCCAACAAGGTGGCTTTGGCATCTACTTCCTTAGCCTGGCTGTTGTAGAGGCTGTGAGACAAGGGTTGTAATTTCTCCATGCTTAAAGCTAATACTGTTATGAGCACTATTTGATTTCTTTAGTATCTCTAGGCTATCAGTAGCTGCACACACACTCTTAGAGGCTACTGGCCCCTTATTCTGGAGGATAGTCCTTCTAATGTTTGGTGTTATAACATTTTTATATACAGAATAAGTTACTGAGCACAACTCTTTTCTATATTTCCCTCCCTTCTCCTCCTCCCTCGTCTCCCTCTCTCCAAAATTTCTAGTTTCACTTCTTGCTCGAATAGTATGAGTGCCTTACTATTTCTTCTCAATGTTTTCTTAGGTATTCTGGTTATGTATAAAATCTCAATTAATCAATTCCTCTAATGACTTTTGGCTCTGCTTTTCTGTCTTTTAAATCGACTTTCTCAAGACAGCAGTAATTTCGTCTCTGGCTAGAGTACTACTTCTTCTGCTTTTGGTTAGGTGTTTCTCTACTTCTTCCACATTCCCATGGCCATGACAGTTGTTTTAGAGATAGTAGGAACTGCAGATGCTGGAGAATCTGAGATAACAAAGTGTAGAGCTGGATGAACACAGCAGGCCAAGCAGTATCAGAGGAGCAGGAAAGCTGACATTTCTGGGGTGGGTCTAGGCCCGAAATGTCAGCCTTCCTGCTCCTCTGATGCTGCTTGGCCTGCTGTGTTCATCCAGCTCTACGACTTGTTATCTGCCATGATAGTTGTGTTTGGTTTAAAATTGCATTTCTATACTGGTACACCTGTTTTCAATCTCCTTTCCATTAATAATTCAGTTGGTGACCCATCATTTACTGGTGTTACTTTAGAATGAAATAATGACAATTTCCAGTCTCCATTCTTTTGAATCAGTCACTTTACAGTCTTGACTATGCTCATTGCTTTTCTGTTTGACTGAAGATGGAATGGAGAGCTCGTCAACTGCCTCTGAAGTGTACTTTCTGAATTCCTCATTCACAAGTTGGGGTTTATTGTCCTAAAAACGTTGGAAACTGTATTTTGAAAAATTAATTTCAGTGCTTTTATCATTGAGTCTGCTGTGGTTGAATGATGCCTTGCTCCTTCAATCCATCTTGAACAGTGGCCGAATGGAATTAAACATGCCTTCCTTTTGAAGTCATTTAAATCCACGGCTAGCCTTTCCTTTGGCCTTTCTGGAAATTCAGGAGTTGGAGCATAAAGAGTCAAGTGCCATGTGACAGAATGAGATGAAATTTTCTATTTCTTTTGAAATGCCTGCTGGTCTGCACACAATCTAAATTTTTCTATTTGGTTTGGGAAGTGAGAACCAGTATGTCAGTTGTGCCACTGGCAACATGACACCAATCATGTTGACATCTAATACACTTTTTTCAGAGACGGGTGGGAATTTTCCTTGGCATATCCAGGTAGATGTACTTAGTCTCTCCTTGCAACATTAAGTGAAACTCCTGCTTTAATTTGCAAAAGCCTTTGAAGAACTTTGGAAATTCTTGTTGCAATTCTCATTCTGGAGTACTGTATCCATTTTTTTAAGTGGTTTTCCGGACTATGTGAATTTCTACTAAATGAAGTATTCTGATTCTTCAGTTTATAGAGTATCTCACTGATTTCTCAACCTTTGTGACTGGATGCATGGACAAATCACCACAAAACTCAAAGATCTGTGTCCCCTATTGAAAGTTTGTATTTGCAGGTGAAACTTTCACACTTCAACAAGGGCCAGCCAGCTGTGTGAAATTCAAATTCTGTTTCAAAGTCTTCTGCCTTTATTTTGACAGTCCAGATTCTCTGTTTGTCTCTTTTGACCTCACCTAGGAATGTTTTCTCAATTTTTATTGTTGCTGGAAATTTTCCTTTGGTAAAACCTTTTCTTTGTTTCTGGTGATAAAAAGTGCTACTACTCTGCAGTATTTCTTGAAGTAGCCCAATTGACTATAGGCAGCTTCATAGCTTGGCTCTTACTGAGTTTGTGGTGCTGTTGTGACCCACATCCTGAATAAGCAAATAAGCTTGAGATGTTGATACCCACTCTTTTAACATTTCGGCAAGCTTTTGGGAGGGTTAGAACAGATCCTAGGCCTACTGAAATGGATCCCTGATGTTTCTTTGAAAAACAGAGCAATTTTGGGCACTGATCTCCACTTGAATAGCATAGTCCATTGGCTGTTAAGTTAGATTCTCCTTAGATTGAAGGATATCTGACTATTTTTCATCCATACTGCCTACAATGCAACCTCTAATTGATTCGGCCTTCAAGGTTCCATATGCATAATACTAACGAGGAAATATCCATAACATCCTGCCAATTAATCTGTTAAAAAGACCTCAATAAATTCTCCCTGTCATTGAGATCATTGATTGAATCCGACCCTATGACTACAATAAAGCTCCATAAGTAAAGTGGAAAAGTTGATGACACAGAACAGACTCAGGCTGTTAGAAAGAGCTGCAACCAGAATGTTATCTCTGCTAGGTAAGCTCAGTGGGGACTGAGAGATACTGCAAAAATGCAGTTTTGTGCCCTAACAGGAACCAATGACTAATGTATGTAAACAGAATTGTGATAGGATAGTTTAATAACTGCGTGGAATTATGATAACAGGCACCCATGCCTGTATGCAGTTGGATAACTCTATCTGACTTAGAAGTGTAACTGCATATATTTAATCACTGGAATTCTTATGCAACCTTGCCTATATTCCAACAAGCCAGTGAACAAAGGAAGTTAAATCTCATCTGAGCACTATCAGTGAAGAGCTGATTGAATTCCTACTTCAAAGCTGCAGCATATAGGAAATAATTTAATCAATGCATATTCTGTAATAATTTATTGCATGCTTAATCTTGGTCATCTGCTGTTGGACCTACAGCCTACAAAAACATGAATTGATGTTGGTGCTCCTTTGTCTGCAAGCCTGATGGAGTTTTGTAGCACTGAAACTGCCATTTCCGGCGTTCCAACTTCTGAAATCATAATGGGCTCTACGCATTTTCAACTAGCTGTGGCAATGGCGTTGTCTCTACTGAAGCCACCATTCTAACTGACCAACACATATGCTGGTCTGGGTATTACTTGAGTTTCTTTCTTATTTTAGTCAAAGTATTTCAATTCAGTGTT
Source organism: Ginglymostoma cirratum (assembly GCA_024137785.1). Lineage (NCBI taxonomy): Eukaryota > Metazoa > Chordata > Chondrichthyes > Orectolobiformes > Ginglymostomatidae > Ginglymostoma > Ginglymostoma cirratum. Next base: position 44,357,470 of record JAHRHZ010000013.1, read on the forward strand.
TTTGTGATCCAGAGTCTTCACAGTGTGTGGCTTTGACTTCACGGGCTCCAATATTCTTTACTGCCTTTCAGAGCTCCCACTCTGCTGCCTTATATTCAAAATTTCCAGATGTTTTGCCCTGGCCCAAGCAGTCTTTCTCCTCTACTCCTGGATCTTGAGAACTGCAAACTGACTTCAGATCCTAGCCCTGGAGATTTCCTTAGCTGCCACCATGAAGTTAAGGAAACTAAGTCAAAGGAACAGACGTCAGCATTTAGCCAGTCATATCCACTCTGTCATTCAGCGAAATCTTGGCTAATCCAATAATTCTTAATTCAAATCTCTTGACTTTTCCATATAACCCTCAATTTCCATAATGATTAAAATAGAATATTCAAGGCTGAGATGGACATAACGACCCAGGCTCCACTGCCCTCTGCAGCAAGGATTTCCACAGATGCACTACCCTTAGCAAAAACTCCTCCTCATCTATGTTCTAACTGGACAATCCCTTAATCTAAGATTATGCCCTGTGGTCCTACAGTCTCTCGCAAGGGAAACATCCTTTCAGCATCTTCACTTTTCAAGTCCTCTAAAGACGTTATATGTTTCAATAAGCTCAACTCTCATTAGAGGTCCTGGAGAAAATTCAAGACGATCTTATAATTGTAGCATGAGAACTGGGACATCATGTCACAGCTGTACAAGACACATTTCAAGAGATTAAGATTAAACCGTGTTGAGGGCAGGTAAGACAGACACACTACTGTGACTCTGGAGTTGTATATAGGCAGATTTGCTTCCCTAAAGGACATTAATGAATCAGATCAACAATGCAGCATTTCACAGTGGCTACTTGGTTGCCATTAAATAGCTTACTTTTTTATTCCAGAGTAAATTAAAACTTCATCAGCCACAGATGAACCCATGTTCCATAGAACATTACCCTGGCTTTCTGGATTACAAATCCAGTAACATTAATCACTACACCACTGCCTCCCTGTATGCACTGTACACCTGGATCTCTTTGCAAGTCCACTCCACAAAGATTTTTATTTTCTGAGTAATGTGTGACCTTTTTACGTGGGTGAAAGATTGATAAGATATCAAACTAAGACCATTCATTACATTAGTTGTGAGTTGGTCTACGTAGCCTGGCCTGAAACTATTGACTATGTTCAAGTGCACTTTCTTTAAAATGTTTTTATTATCTGAAGACAAAGGAATTTATAGTAGCTGTTAGTTTTATTATGTATTGTTTAATGTAAGCTCTTCCCCGTCAGATGCTCAGTCCAGCAAACCATGAAGCAAGCATCAGATCAAATCTTCACAGAAGCCACATACTTGTTCCAGCAATAGCGGTCTTATCCAGTAAGAAAACAAAGTTTAAAAGGTGACAAAGTCACTTGGCAGATACTGAGATAAGGTAAGTGGGTGTAGAGTAGGATGACAGGTGAGTGGGTACCAGGGCATCCTCAGCTTTATAGTTATCTAGGAGTTAGAACAAGTTTTAATGCCTGTATTGTTTCCTGGCTGGGATTAAAGGAATTAAATTAGAATCCTCCAGAGTTTCAAACGGGGAGTTGAGAACTTTATCAGGTTATGCTCAGAGACCAGAAAAATTGTCCATGTAAATTGGCTGCACTGTACTTACGCCCTATGGCCGGCAGTGATGTTGAATTGTCTTAGCTGTGTATCACTAGACCCCTCAACCTGTGTTATAGAAAAACTTCATTATTTAAATCAACACTACTTCCTAAATTTCCACATATCTTCCTATTGCATTGCAAGTAATATGGAATTAATGTATTATATAAAAATGATGGAATGTATAACTGCAAAATAGAATTAAACTACATTTATGGTCTACATCTCCAAGTCTGCTTCACTTGAAGACTGGACACAGAGAACCAAGTCTAACCACGTCATGAGAGAGTCATTAGCATAATTAAATGTTGTGGATTTTAATGCTATAAATCCTACTGTATACAGAATTGGTTACATTGTTTATAGAACACAAAGTAGAACATAGAGTGGTACAACACAAAAACAGGCCCTTCGACCCATGTCTGTATATTTGAACCCTGTTCCAACTATGAGACTTTAGCACAGTTGAAATCTTTCCCTCCCAAGATTTAGATTGGGTGTGTATTTTAAATTACGAATAGCTATATGTTGTTTGGGACCAGATTTCAGTGGAAATGCCTGTACTCGTTAAACACAATAGCATTGTGATGGATACTTTGTACCAAATGATAATATCTTTAATACTAATCTGGTTATCATTCCCAAAATCTCTCAAAAACTTTCAGAAAATCCTTTTAACTATTTAAAAAACATGCTATTCAAACATCAAAACAATGCTTTTAACAATTCTTAAATACATTTCATAATATCATGTTTTGATGTATCCATAGCATTACATTTTTACTTAAATGTAGGAGGCTTTGCCTCCCTCCAAAATTGGCTTAAACCAGACACTGATGTTCAGACATGTCTAAGCTGAATTTGGATTGTGTGGTTTGAACATTTACTTTCCCAGGATAGGTCAGTTAAATTCCATTTTCCGTGCGCAGTGTTTTTTTTTTAATCAACCATTTTTCAGATTTACTTAACAAGCCAAGGATAAACACAATCTTTAGTGGAGTAAAATTTATATTATTTTACTTTGTGCAAGTATATGCAAGTATGTGAAAGAGAAATACCAGTGTTCTCAGTACACATTTCATATAACTATTTTGCGTTTTATAAAATTCATTTAGTAAAGGCCAGAGGCCCTCAGCAATCTCTCAATATCTGAGTTTGTCTATATTTTCAGGGTAGCACAAAACTTAGCAGAATCAGAGAATCAAACAGTGCAGAATGGGCTCTTCAGTCTAGTAAGCTGCATCACCATAGCTACATTAGTGCCACTTTCCAGTACTTGGCCCAAAGCCTTGAATGTTATGACATTTTAAGTGCTCATCCAAGTACTTTTTAAAGGTTCTGAGGCTTCCCTCCTCAGTTTCCCTCCTAGACAATGCACTATGTTTCCTATCACATGCCCCCTCCCCGTCAGGTGAAGACATTTAAATCCCGTCTAAACCTCCTGCCTTTCACCTGGAAATTATGCCTCCTCATTCAAAGAAGGGGAACAGCTGTTTTCTATCCACCCTGCCCTTGCAATCTTATAAATCATAACCTTATAAATCTCAGTCAGGCTCCCTCTCAACCTTCTTTGCTTTAAAGAAAACAATCCGAGCCTATCCAGTCTCTTTTAATAGCTAAACTATTCCATCCCAGGTAACACCCTGGTGAACCTCCTCTGAAACCTTTCCAACACAATCACATAAGTGCAATAGCAATATTTTATACAGAGGTATAAAACCAAAATACCATTTTAATAGAACTATTTATATTAGAAGGCACAGATTATAGTTGATAATAGCCCTTCACAATATGTTTCATGTGTTTTTTGTGACTGCAATATAAAGAGAGGGAAGTTTTAGCAGCCAAATTATTTCTTCCATAATTTATTTCAGAGATGGTTTAAAGCAAAATGCCTACAGCTTTCCACTCCCTGTCACTAAAAATAAACTATTAGTAATGTGTATTTATGTAATAATTTGGAAAGGTTTTAGAATTTTCTTATCTTGCAGCAGTCTCTCAGAATTATATGTAGATGTGACTAATGTAACAGCAGTACCTAACAAGGCTGTTAGTCAGTGCAACAGATGGAGAATTTCTCACAGATTATCAGTAGTTATTGCCTCACACTATTCGTTTATTTTTACATATTTGTCCCCACTCCTCTCACACCAATTCTACAACAGCTGTGCACACACCTTAGTCACCAAACAAGCAAAGGCAAACATACCTGTGGTGTAGAGATCTCTACACAAGGATCTTGCGTCACTCCCTGACTAGGCTAACAATTTATTTTCAGTGAAGCAAGATCAATCTTTTTTCAAGTATAATACACACCAGCTTGTTGCCCTGAGAAATTAATAAATCATATTAATATTGGAAACCATTTCAAGATTTATTTCCATTTAAACTCAAATTGATATTATTTTAACCACCTTACTTGGATATGTTATTATTTGAAAGGTTTGTCAAGTGTAGAATAGTAATAATGGTGTTTCCATTTCCAATCCTTATTACTGTGAGGATACACACTGAGAAAAATGGGTAAAGCCAAAATTATATTTCCAAAATGAATAATATTGATTTCAATTACATGTAATGTGCCCAGTGACAGGAAGAGATGCATAGGGACTTTGGTAGATGGAATCAAATTTTGATAACTACATCTAAAGCACTATAAAGTTGGAATGTACATATTTGAAGGATATTTAACAGAACTGTGAACATAATTTAATAAAATGTATGCTTATTTAACAAAAAAAGGCAATCTTAGCTTTTAGTACATTAGAATAAAATGAAACAGGTGATTTGAATAATACAATTAAAAGTTTTTTTTTATTTCTAGCAGTTGCAAAGAATGCAAGCAACATTGTAGGTATTTTCCAGGTCTTTTATTCACTGCACAAAAACCTCAACCAGAACCAAAGTTAGATGTTCAAAAGAAAAAATAATCAGACTGTCATATTATAAGGTCATGCTGGTAATCAAGAGATGGTTGATTCCCAATCATCAGGTTTTCTTCTTAGTCTTGCTATTTCAGAGAGCAACTAGTCAAGATTTATACAGCAAGGAAAAAAGCCCTCAGCCAGCCAACTCTATGCCAACCAAACACCAAATTACACTAATTCCACTTACATGCACTTGGTCCAGAGCCTATTATGCCCCAGCATTTTAAGCAATCGTCCAGGTGCTTCTTAAATATTGAGATTATCTGCCTCCACCACTCTCTCAGGCAGCATGCTCTATATTTCAAACCTTTCTGGGTGAAAAAATTCATACAGTCATCTGGCATTTTACCTGTGGCAGCAAAGTATTAAATATATCTGTCAGGGCCTGAGCAATCTCCTCCTTTGTACCCCACAATAACAGCCTGGGATACAGTTCATTAGGCCCTGTCGATTTAGGAACATTTATGCCTTCTAAAACATCTACATACCTTCTCCTTACTAATCTTAATTAATTCTAAAACCTCAACATCCCAACTTCTATCCCTGGCTACATTGTCTTTCTTCTCCATGAATACTGATGCAAAGTATTAAATTGAGTTCACCAACGTCCAGTGGCTGCACATACAGGTCGGATCTGGTCTCTATTAGGTCCCAACTCTTCCTCTGCTCCTAAAATGCTTTGGCACTTTTCTTGATCCCATGTGCCAAGGATATTTCGTGTCCCCTCTTTGCCTCCTAATTTCATTTATTAAGCAATCTCCTTTACTTTGGGAGTACCTTCCCTGTTTTTAATGTACTGTATCTGACATATGCTTCCTCTTCTAAAAAAAAATCAAACTCTCAAAAATCCCTTAACATCCAGGGTCTCTGGTCCTAATGTCCTTGCCCTTCACATTTAGAGGAACACACTGGCCCTGAATTCTCATTGTACTACATTTAAAACACTCCCATTTTCTGAATGTAGACTTACCTGCAAGTGGCTGCTCCCAGTCCATGTTTTGCAGATCTTGTCTGACATATTGAAATAAGCCTTCACCCAATTTAAACACAACTTCTGCTCTATCTTCGTTCCTTCCATAATGACTTTGAAAAATTGAATTATGGTCACTATCACCAAAATGCTTGCCCACTGAAACTTCAATCACTTGACTGGCTTCATTCTCTAGGACTAGGTCTAGCACTGTCCCATCTTTAGTAGGACCATCTCCAAAAAGCTCTCTGGGATGCACTTTAAAAATTCCACCCTGCCTAACCCTTTCACACAAAGGTGATCCCAGTTAATGTTAGGAAAGCTGAAACCTCCTACAACTATAACTCTGTTCCTCTCACACATTTCTGTGATTTGTCTACATATCCGCCCCTCTTTTTTCCTCTCTTGGGAGGCCTGTGGTGTAATTCCAGCAAGGTAATTTTATTTCTAAGTCTGCACAGATAGGCTCATTTGAAGACCCTTCTATGACATCCTCCCTCATTACTGCAGTGATGGTTTCCTTTTTCATTAAAGAAACACCCCCACCTCTCTTACTCTCCATCCCCCCCGCCCCAGCCGCCCATCTCGCTTGAAACCTCTATATCTGGAATGTTGAGCTGCCAGTCCTGTCCTTTCTTCAATCTTGTCTCAGTGATTGCAACAATATCATATTTCCACATACTGATCAATGCTCTAACTTCATCTGCCTTACCAATCAAGCTTTTTCCATTAAAATAGATACAATTTAACTTTCTGGACTTCCTATGTGTTATCCCATCCATATCATCTACCCCTGCTGGACTATTCTAGTATTCCTTCTATATCTGATTGGATCTTGCTCCTGACTGTATATCTGGTCTGTGCCCCATCCCCCTGCCAAATCAGTTTAAAACCTCCCATGAGCACAAGCAAATCTCGCAGCAAGGATATTAGACCCATTCCAGTTCAGGTGCAACCTGACCTGTTTGTACAGGTCCTACCTACCCCAGGTGTTCCAATGGTCCAAAAAACCAAAGCCCTCCTCCTACACCATCCCTTTAGTCTCACGTTCATCTGATCATCTTCATACTACATTACTTAGGAGCAGACGGCACTAGAAGTACTTCAGAGATTATAACTTTAGTAATCTTCCTCATTAATCTATAAATCCCTGCTGCAGGATTTCAATTCTTTTCTTTATCAATATGTACCACAACTTCTGGCTGTTCACCCTCCCGCTTCGGATTGCCCTGCAGCACTCTTACCTCAATGTTATTATGGAAAGGACATTAAGTTTTTTTTTAAATTCACTCCCAGGGTGTGGCCATCACTGGCAAGAGACATTACCTCTATCTTTATCACAACCAAGTGGTTTAGGAGGCTGTATCAGAAGGCAGTCAGGAGTCAACAGTGCTGTTGTGTGACCAGAGTCACACTGGAGTCACATACAGGGATGACAGTACAAGGATGGGGATGGCAGGTTTTTTTTTAATTGAAAGGACATCAGGAAACTAGTTGGATTTTTTTTGGCAATAGTTTCATGGTCAAATTGTTACTAGTTTTTCAATTTCAGATATTTCAAAATAAGTTCAAATTCTAAAATTTCCAAGGGATAGCATATCAGTTTGTCTTGCTAGCCCAGTAACACCATCAGCACAGAATATCAACTATGATAATTTTGTTGAACGTAAAAGTGCTTGTGATACATGGTTAGCTAAATCAATTTCAATGTTTTATGTTTTGACATCAGGATTCATGTAATTGTGGTTTTGGAACACAGCCTTAATCATTGTAAACTTTATGGCACGAAAAATAAGGGTGACATTTGAGTGAAGAAACAAGAGTATAGTAGCCCCTTTGCATAAAATCCAGAATAGTACTTGCATTTATCTATTTTCACACTTGGACTCAGTTTAAAAATCTATGTACCTCATTTCTAAAGTTTAAATCTTCCTCTATTGATTGTTTGAAGGTTTGCCAAATTATTGTATTTCCATATTAACATTTCTATTTATTAGCAACAAGTATTCTCTATTAATCTGTCTACATTCTCTGCAAGTTTATCCTTTCAATTTGTGAAAAAAAACTAATTTGATACAATCAGAAAACTCCAAGATAATTTCTCAACTACCTAAGTGTCCTGGACCAAGAGACAAGAGGTAACCTTTAAAGGAGGCTGAGCAGGATATTTGGTGCAGTTTAGTGGCAGTTTCTGTTTTTCCCTTTTGCTCATTCACAAAAGACCCGAAAAGTTTACACTAAAAACTAGATATAAAGAGTACTCAGCAGGACTGGCAGAATATAATGCGTAGTTTTTCTTGAATTACATCAGATGATGGTAAGGCACAGAATAGGCACTCATGCCAGGACTATACAGAATAATTCACTGTATTCAGTCCATAAGTACAAATAATTCTGCGGAACGCAAGGAGGGGAGTTTGGCACCAGAGTCAGTTTACATAGTATCTCAGCTAAAGCGCCAAGAAAGCCTTGTTTTCACTTTGCTAACCAGCCAGTCCAGTCCACTGTGGTAGCATCTAGAAGCTAGAGTTTAGAGCACCATTCTCAATTCAGTTTGTATATCAGGACTATGATGGAAAACATTTGGAGCATGTAGACAATGTTTACTTATTAAAAGTATACCGGTACTCAAGTTGTTTGTACAGAGTATTCTTGAAAAGGTTGCGAACAGATGGCACTGTTGACGGATTTGCAAATATAACACTAAAGACAGAAAACATTGCATGTAAAGTCACAAGTGTTGAGGACATTGGGACAAAGACAATGAAATTAATGCAGAAAAGTACAATTCCAAATTGAGAAGTCGTTTACATTACAGCTTCACGAACTTGCCCCACAGAAACTTTATTCTTCTTCAGCTACTTCCCTGACCGCATCTGATGCCTTGCATTTGCAGCCTCCTAACACTGCCCTTTTGCAAGGTGAATTTACATACTGTTGAGGACCCGACAGTATTTAAAATTTAAACAGAACTATATATTACAGTGCCCTCCAACAGAACTTTTAAGGCATTTTTGAAATTACAATGGGAATAGGATAATATAAAGTTTCAAGTGAGCTACCTGTGCGATCTAAACATATAAACTTGTTTTCACGTGGGGAACAGTACCTAGCAACCATCGATAGCCAGTTTATTTGGATGGGTATATTAAACAATTTTAAATGGGCAGGAAAACTGACTGAAAAGTATATTGCGTCATCATCAGACTTAATTTTCACCAGCACTCATACCTCTGACCTCAATTGCATTATCTTATAGCAATCTCCACTACTTACAGAAACTGGGTACTTTCTCAAGCTGGGATTGGCAAAACATACTTTGTGAAAATAGCAAGTACTTCTTATTAGAGACTGGGAAACATTAGTCTGACTATGAATCTTTTGTCATATACTATAGTACTGATGACCAGTTTGGTGACCAACAGACTTGCAAACATCATCTTTAGTAATAAAGGCAAAATGCCAAGGAAACTGAAATTCTGAAGCAAACAGAGCACTGCAAAAAACTCAGGTGTGGCAGCATCTGTGCAGAGGGAAACATAGTTAACATTGAATCGGGTATGACCCTTCTTCAGAACTCTTCTCCTTCAACAGTCCCTCAAAGGTCTTGTTTCCATGGTGGTTTAATGAATTCTGAGAAGTCCAATTCACATTCTACAGATTCTGCTTCATTTTGGTTGGTCACAGACTGTAGACTGTCATGAGTGGGCAAGATAGTTGTCCTCTTCATGGATTTTTGAGGACAGCCCTACAACAATTCACCTGTTTATTTTCTCGTGCAATTGAGTTCTGAGTAGCTGCTTTGGGAGTCTGGGAACAGGTACACAAATTACATGCTCTGCCCAACAGAGATAGTTTTGAGTGATTACCACCTCAATGTTGGGAATTTTAGCTGGGAGAGGCTGCTGCTGTTGAAACAGCCTTTCTTTTGGCATATCTTGCAAAAGGACCACTAGTGGTACTTCTCCAGCACCATGTACCTGCTGTACATCATCCAAATGTTTTAAGTGGGAAATGTATTCAGGTGTGGTTCAAATATTTTAAAATAAAAATCTAAACTTCAGTGTATTGTAATGTTCTGCAAGGTATCTGTTTAGTCGTATATCTCAGAAAGCCAGAGAAAAAATTCAATTGAAGACCAATTATTGGGCATGCTTTACGTTTTGCGATTTGATGTTTATTTTACAATAAAAACAAAATGTATAAACAATGCTAGTTTTTCAGGTCCAAAAATTTTGCAACTATTCAAAGCTTTGGACCAATGTAAATTTTACAAGCAAAAATAAGTTACCTGCATACTGCAAAAAAAAAATTGTTCTTTTAGACACAACTGGCATTCTTTAATCGGGATTCATCAGCTTCTAGAGCTTTTATACTGCATTCAGATGCAGCTGCTTGCAACATGCCCAAGGGAACCTGTACGAACACTGAGAACTTGAGTAATTTTATGAACGAACGGGTTGCTCCATCAACATGGCATATAACTAAAACTTGTTACGTCAGATTATATTTCTGTAAATTAAATCACCACTGCAGACCACGTGAAATGCATTCATTAAAGTTGGAATCAGATGGCTGAAAAAAATGGTCTGTATAAATGAGTATCTTTTACCTCTATCACAACTAAACAGCATTAGTTGGACTACCAATAAAGAATGTTAGTAACAGTCTGAACAATCTGATAAATACAACACGCTGCTAAGACAGGCAGGGGTGGCATACCTAACTAAGTTGGAGTTGAATTAACAAATGATTTTTAGGCAGCAGAGTTGTAAAATCAAGACAAGAAACAAAATTAGTAAATGTAATAGATGTCTAAATCAAACATCCATGACTAAGTGTGCTAATAGAATTTTGGAAAATGTTATCAGTACAAATTTGGTTTCCCTCATACCTGATTCCCAAAGTACTGTCTTCGCATCAATGACTGAAACAATTCTCCCAATACTCTTACTGGGTTCCTGAATTAATAGTCCAGTGATAATACCACTAGGTCATCACTTCTCCCTTGCTGAGTTGAAATGTACAGTGTGTGTTCACGTTCTCTGTGATAAGGCAACAATCTACAATCCTAAATTGGTTGCCAGCACAATTCTTCGCACAAATTATCCAGCAAATATTCAATTGTGGAATCATGCTTAATGTTGGACACTGTTTTGAGTTTTACAAGTGTGGGCTGATTGGGTACAGTTAGTACATTGCTTATTGTGAACAGCTGAAGGTATATGATGCCTGATACAATCCATCAGTCTTTGGGATGTACGGCCCACAAACTTAGCAACACAGCAGCACAAATTCTTGAGTCATTTTACTCATTATTGCTGGAAGCTACTATTGGTAGCACACTCAAGATCCGATTATTTGTAGACAAAAAAAAACGTGAACACACACTGCACCTGTTTCAATCAGCAAGAGGGAGGTGACGGCCTAGTGGTATTATCATTGCCCTACTGAACCAGAGGCCCAGAAAATGTTCTGAGGACCCAGTTTCAAATCCCACCAAACAAAATATAGTCTAATGATGATGATGAAAACTTTGTTGATTGTTGGAAAAACACTAATGTCTTATAAAGGAAGGAAAATTCTGCCTTTACCTGGTTTGGCCTACATGTGACGCCACACCACTAGGGATCAACAATAAATGCTGGCGAGCCAGCAAACCCCACATCCAATGAACGAATAAAGTCAAGTCAAAACTCAGTTATCATTAACTGATGTATTCTCCAGGCAAAGCTTTGACAAAAAAGTATTGCTGAGAAAGTACACAAGTTCTGGACTATCAAATGATTACGTTCATCACCTTAAAACCTTGGAAAATTATTTTCCAAGTACAATCCCTGAAGATTAAAAACGAGGAAGAAACAAATAAGCATATTCTATGATATACTGCATAAACATGACTTCATTCATCTGTTAGCATCTGTAAACAAAAACAAATTAAAGTCACCAATCTTTGCCATTTGATTTTTTTTATCTCAATCTTATAAGACAGCTTTAAAATAACACACTTTTCAATCCTTTGAAAATGAAATGTATTTTCTCTACAAATGTTTTGTGATCTCTGCCTCTACTAAAATGTGGTGTTGTGGTAAGAAGATTTAGCATTTACCTATGTATAATCACTCTACTATTTTTTCAAATGGACTAGAATATGTTTGTTGATTCTACACAATATTTATGGAAACAATTCTTTACCGACTTTTACAAAAGGATCAAAGCTTCAATGTACATCTCTCCCCAAATCTTAATATAACTTAAAAACTGTTTGAAGACAGATCTAGAACTTATATAGACAATTTTTTGTATTGTTGCAATAGACTTGGCTTTCAGTTTAATTATTTTTATGGTGTGATCAAATGTCTTAACGTATATATTCATTGCTACAGATCTTGTAATTTATTCAAAGGTTATGCACCTAAATAGATGGCACTGGTTTTACATGACATTAATGCCAATCTGCTTGTGTGGGGCAAAGAATTTCAGGCATAACAACTTCCCAACAGTACGCTCTCCTATTTGGCCTCTTAGAAATTCCAACAGGGTAGGGCGCCAAGTGATTATTCTACCACATGCTGACACCTGCTCCTCCATTACTACAATGCCAATCTTGGCAATGACATTGGTGGAATTCTAGATTTGCCTAGGAAGCTTGGAGATGCTGCCCAGTGTACAGGATGTAGTACAGATTATAAACAAGGCATACTTGTCAAATAAATGCTTGATGGAGATACTATGTGTCACATCCAAGTGGTTATAGATCTAAGAGACTGATTGCTATTTCCAAAGTAGCAGAATGAAGAAACAGCCAGATTATGCTTTTGTACTGATTAACAGTTACGGCAAGATCCTAACCGTTCTGTTAATCTTCCCCCAGTTGAGTAGCAAGGAAAACATGCTGAAATGCTCCTGGCTCTGTAGAGTCAGGACTCAAGTAGTTCCTATTGTTCACATGAGCCCTCCTGGAATTTGGGCTACATTTTAGGAACCTTGTACGAACAGACTTCTGGAGGTGGACAACTTCCAGAATTTCTAATCTCTCATTGTCTAGTGGCTAATTTAACTTTTTCATGCTTACTTAATGGTGCTGCCACTGCCTGAAGTCTTCACTTTGAACACAAAAGCCAGCACCAGCCTGTTTAGTTCACAATCTTGCTTTGAAAATTCCGGATATAGTCCAATTTATTATAGACATCTGTGAGAATTTGCTTTTCTGTCAGACACAGGAGTAAGCAAGCAAAGATTCTATATGCTATAAAATTGTAACAACATTCAACAAGCATATATGACAGTAGTTCCAATTGAGCCACAAGCCTGCATGCGTGGCGACATTGTGCAATAATAAAAATTATAGATTTACATCTATATTTAGTCATAAATACAGTGATTTCAAATAGATGATAAGTGTACCTCAGACAAGAGTTAAAAAGATAATGCATATTCAGGTGCTTTCATCAAGTAGATCTGGTTGATTTTCTGCCAACAAATCAAGAACAGCATCCAGAGGATGAACCTAAGGTACCCACAATAACCTCACAATGACAAGACACTTGGGGGCCCAGGAGGGAATACCAAGAGGGGAAAACTAAAACATCCTCAAAGAAACAAAAAATGGTTTCGTAAATTCCATGCTCAAATCGTGTAGTTATTCCACTATTTTAAGTTTATACTTGCATCTCAGATGCACCTAGCCCAATGTGAAAACTTTCTGGTTTCCAAATGGGGGCAGAGGAGATTAAAAAGAGTTTAACTGTGAAATTTTCAAGATCCAATTAGATCACCTGAAAATACACTAATCCGATACTGTGCCAGAGCATTTAACTGCAAAAACAAAGCCGTACAATTTTGTTTTTTCACTATTTCAGCAGCCGTGCAATTCTGTTTCAGATTAGCCCATGACAATGAAAGTTATCTGAAACACCCTTAGAACATACATTAAAAGATTAGAAAAACAGCACTTCAAACTTTCTTGCAGTCAAGTGTGGAACTGCAGTTGTCGATCATTTATAATTTATCTTACATCCAGGAATAATGAATTCCCTATCTTCCAAATGCTCGGCTGTATCCTTGGGAGTTACATTAATCACCCAAATGAGTGAGAAGTAATTTTCCTACATAGCATGAGCTAATGCAATATTCATCTTTGGAGAGTACAGGAAGGCCACAACTGTGAATTCAGTGCAGGAAGCAGCAGATAGATCAGCCAACACGCTCTGACTAATGTGGGAAACGTATACAGTCATTCAGTACCAGGTTTTGCTTCCTCAGGATTATCCTCAAACGGCCTGAAACAACAAAACAAAGAAGAAACAATAGCTATCAACTGCACTAACCAATATTCTTCAGCTATTATTTTGAACACTGTTTATTTTAAATTCCTGTGGAAAGATAACTCTTTTAACAAAAAAAAATATTGTTTATGTACTTCAATTTCTTTTATAGAACACTGCGTGCAAGAGTGGGATCAGTGTGTTACAAGAACTCTGTATGCGAAGTTACCATGGCAAGTAACTCACCTCCTTACTCCCCAAAGCCTGTCCAACCATCTACAATGCTCAAATCGGGGTTGTGATGGAATACTCCCCACTTGCCTGGGTAAGTGCAGCCCAAACAACACACAAGCAGCTTGACAGCATTCAGGACAAAGCAGCTCACCTAATTGGCGCTACATCCACAAACATCCACTTCCTCCATCACTGATGCTCAGTAGCAGCAGTGCGTAATATCTACAAGAGGCACTGAAGAAATTCACCAAAGTTCCTTAGACAACACGTTCCAAACCCATGACCACTTTCATCTAGAAGGACAAGTGCAGCAAATACTTGGGAACTCCTCCACTTGCAAGTTCCCCTCCAAGCCACTCACCAGCCTGACTTGGAAATATATTGCTGTTCCTTCACTGTCACTGGGTCAAAATTCCTCAGGTTTAACCTACAGAACGTGGGCTGCAGTGATTCAAGAATACAGGTCAACACCATCTTCTCAAGGGCAACTGGGGACAGTCAAGAAATGCTGATCAGGCAGTGATGCTCATATCCCACAAGTGAATAACAAAAAAAAAAAATCTAAAAACTGCAACTGTCATAGGATCAAATCAGTTACAATGGAATCACAAAAATGAATGTATTCTGGAAATGTTCTTTTTGATGTAAGGAGTGGTTTTCGAAGTGTTCCAAAATGCATATAATATTGATTTTAATACTCATCAGGTTAACTCAATTTTACGTCTTGACTAGATTTAATTATTTAACTGTCCCAAGCACTTGTCAGTGTTCAGATAAGAAACTGTAAAAATAAAATATCACTGTGTGACAAAATGACTAAATACTACTATTAAATGGCTAACATCAGGAACTCCTGACAAAGTATACTTCTATTCATAAATAACTGACTCTGTTGAATGCCAAGGCCTTTGCTTGAAATGAGGCTTGGTCAACTCAAGCAAAAACAATATATATCTAATTTAGCAATCTTACTCAATGGCTATTGTTGAAAACAAATTTGGGGCAGGCTTAGGAGGTGAGAAGAGAAGGATGACATGCCTGATTATCTAAAGAGCAGAGACAGGAGAGAAGGTGCAAGAGTCATCAGAAGTAATTGCTGCCAAAATCTCCACTCACATGCTCTTGAAAAGACATAGCAAAAGACCAGGAGAGAAATACTCTGGTTGTGAATAGACAGCAGAAAAGAGACAAAATTACAGAGTCTAAAAGTTAAAATCTGAGGTCCAATAATGGAAAAAAGGTTCATTTATAGCCAGCGTGGAGAGAACTTGGGGCATCAATAAAAATGTTTGGACACATTTCAAGAAGAGGAATTGAATGAAGCGACTGCATGAAAAGCAGAGTATTAGTGGGAACACTTCCAGAAACCAAAGAATTTAGTCAAGAATACAGTCAACCATGAGTCAATATCTGATTATCAAAGAGTCCAGCAAAAACGTGTCTAGCATCAAGATTAGAAATATACAGCAGCAGATTCAACATCAGCACAGGAGAGAAATAGAGTAAAACACAAGGGCCAGGACAAGCGAAGTCCAGGAATCTAGACAATGGTTAAAAAGGTGATGAGTATAGATGAAACTGGTGTTGTGCAGCAGCTGAGGTGAGGAATGAGAAGGAGGCAGCAGAATCTTGAGAAGCCAGTTCTGTGCAGTCTAGCAAGGCAACAAAGGAAACAGTAAGGGAAGTTTACACTGAGTCTGAAATTGCTTCAGCAACAAATAGTAAATGTATGCACATCTGTTTTAATAAACCTTACATATAGAAATCATTAGGACATATATTATTCTTTATGAACAAATTTTTACTATATATAGATTCACGTGGGTTCAATGTGTAGAAGTGGAGGAGGCAGCAAAAAGACGGTAACGCAAGTGTTTGTATATTGATACTTGGAAATCAACAGTGATCCCACAGTGCTAGGAAGTAACACCTGAAGAAATATAAGGCACAATGTACACATGGATGCAGCAATTTTAAGAACATAAATGTTCAATATTATACAGATCAATTATAAGCATCATTCCCTGTCTATTTTTATTCATTACTCTTATTCAAATAAAACCTTTAAATTATTTGTGTACTTGTTTATTTTGGGCAAAATAAAAGCTAACAAATTTCTTGTTTTGGCCAAATTCAGGAATTATGATCAGATGATTGAGACTAGTAGTAAACTGAACATCTCTATTTAACTTAAGTGTAATAAACAGGACAATTCCTTCTTTTTTACTATAAAAATAAGTCTTATCCTAGAGCTGTAGATGTCAAACTAAATGTTTCTTTCACAGGACATATAAGTTTTCTGTAAAACCCTAATATCTGGCAAATACCAGGATTGACAACATGACATGGGTTAATGCTAAATATATTTGGACAACAGGTTTATACTATTTTGGAACAGACTTGTTACAGACTCTCAGAATTGTTCTGATGCAACAAGACGTCATTTGACCCATCATGTCTGCACTAACTCTAACATGCATTATGAAATAATGCCATTTGCCTGTATTTTCCCTCATACTGATGCACATTGTTTCTATTTAAATAATTGTATGATGTTCTCGAATGCTTTAATTTAATCCGCCTCCACCATACTTTCAGGCAGTGCATTCTAGTCTCAAACCATTTATCAATAAGTTTCTTCCCTCACATCATACTTGCAAATCACTTCAAGTCAGTGTCCTAGCGTTCTTGATCCTTTTATAAGTAGAAACAGTTTCTCTCTATTTACTCAATCTAAATCTCAGAATTCGGAAAATTTCCGTGAGGTCTCTTAGCCTGCAAGACCAGTCCTCACTTCTCTTCATAATTGAAGTTTCTTATTCATGGACTTGCAAAAAGGATTAGGAAGAATCTGAAGATATTTTATAAATACATTAAAGGGAAGAAGTTAACCAGGGAATGACTAGGCCCATTAGGGTCCAAGAGGCAACCTGTGTGTGAAGCTGCAGGATATTGGAAGAGTGTTAAATTACTACTTCTCTGCAGTCTTCACTCTGGGAAAGGAGAATGTAAGTATGGAATTCAGGAAAAGGGGCAGTGAGGAACTTGAGCATAGTTTGACATAGGAAATGGGATGGTACTGCAGGCTATGTCAGGCTTAAAAACGGACAAATCCCCTGGTCCAGATAAACTGCATCCCTCAGGCTGCTGTGGGAGGTGGGCAGGAAATTGCAAGGGCTCCAACAGAAATTTTTAAGTCTTCTCTAGCTACATGGGAAGGGCCAGAGGACTGAAGGGCAGCTAATGTGCTTCCATGTTTTAAAAAAGGGATGATAGAGATGAACCAGGAAATTACAAACTGGTGAGTCTCACATCAGTGGTAGGAAAACTATTGGATAAGATTCTGAAAGAGCAAATTAATACCCACTTGAAAAGACATTGGTTAATTAGGGATTGTCAGCAAGACTTTGTCAGAGGGAGGTCATGCCTAACAAATTTGTTACAATTTTTTGAAAATGTGATCATGTGTGTGAATGAGGGAAATCAGTTGATGTGGTATACGTGGGAATTAGCAAAGCTTTTGACAAGGTCCCACAAGGGAGACTGATTGAGAAGGTTAAAGCACGTAGAATTGAGGGAAACGTGGAGGGATGAATCAGAAACTGGCCTAGTACTGGACACAAAGGGTAGTAGTAGAAGACTGTTTGTAAGACTGGAGACCAGTGTCCAGCAGTGTACCACAAGGATCAATAAATGATATAGATGAAAATGTAGGGGAATGTAAAGCAAATTTGCACACAGCACCAAGATTGGTAGAGTGGTTAAAAGTGAAGATGATGGTTGTAGGTTACAGGAAGATATAGATGGGTTGGTCAGATGGGCAGACCAATGAGAGATAGCATTTAACCCAATAAGTGTGAGGTGATGCACTCTGGAAGAAGAAACAAGATGAGGGAGTAATTAACAATGGCAGGACACTGGATTAGCTTATAGAAACAGCGGGATCTTGGAGCAATTATTCACAGATTCCTTAAGTCAGCAGAGCACGTGAATAGGATAGTTAGGGCCGCATATGGGACACTTGCTTTCATCAGTGATGGCACAGAGTATAAGGGCAAGGAGGTAAAGTTGGAGTTGTATACAGCATTGGTTAGGCCACAACTGGAGTGCTGTGTGCAGTTCCGGTCACCTCACTACAGGAAGGATGTGACAGTACTAGAGGAGGTTCACCAGGATGTTTCTTGGGATGGAGAAATTGAGCCAAAGGGAGACAAAGGATAGGCTTGGATTGTTTTCTTTAAAGCAGAGAAGACTGAACAGGGATGTGATTGAGGTGCATAAGATTATGAGGGGTATGGACAGGGTGAATACAGAGCAGCTGTTCTCTTTGGTTGAGGGATCAATGATGACAGGGTTAATGAGATAATAGGTGCTGCAGATGCTGGAGAATCCAAGATAACGAGGTGTGGAGCTGGATGAACACAGCAGGCCAAGCAGCATCATAGGAGCAGGAAAGCTTGACGTTTC
>JAHRHZ010000013.1:44385960-44447838 GCA_024137785.1 Ginglymostoma cirratum
CCCCCCCCCCCCCCCCCCCCCCCCCCCCCCCGGGGGGGGGGGGGAGATGGGTGGGATGGTGCTGTCCTTTACAAAGCTGGACATGAGCCACACCTCCCTGTAATTGCAACTGAATGAGGTGTCCCCACTACAATTAATACCCATAAAGGGTTTATAAGATGCCAGATGGGGTATATCAGCCTACGTCCTTTTCCAGTGGGCCAGGTAGAACATTTTACAATGGCTAACCCAGGTTGCCATTTATCTGGATGACTTGCTGACAACAGGGAAGACCAATAAGAGCACCTTAGAGAACTTGGACATTGTGCTTAAATGTTTCTCCCAGGCAAGTATACACTGTAGGAGGGAAAAATGTGCGTCCAAGTTATCCCAAGTGACCTACTTGGGTGACAGTCGACAAAACTGGGTTACATCCAGTGGAAGATAAAGTGAGGATGATCAAAGGAGCCCTAGCTCCCATGCCTGTACCAGAGCTTAGGTCTTTCCTTGGGTTAGTGAATTATTACAGAACATTCATTTGTAACCTGGCCTCCATCTTGGCACCCTTACACCTGCTATTTCAAAAGGATCAGCCTTGGTAATGGTTGTGCAGCCAAGTAGTAGCCTTTGGGGAAGTGTAAAAGCAGCTAACGTTTTAGCCCACTATAATCCAAAGCAAGAAGTACTGCTGACACATGATTCCCTTGTATAGTATCAGGGTGGTGTTGGCTCACTGGTAGCCCAATGAAGAAGAATGCCCCATAGTGTATGGTTCCCAGACTTTGGCTGATGCCAAATGCAAATATGCCCAGACAGAAGGTTGCATTAGTGTGGTGCCTTTAAAAGTACTTGAGCATTTTTACTTTAAGTTGACAAGGGGAATAAAATAGAAATCTAAACAAGAGGGTGGTGTATGGAATGAACTGCCAGGCGAAGTTGTAGAGGCTAGTACAATTGCAGCATTTAAAAGGCATCTGGATTGGTATATGAATAGGAAGCATTCAGAGGGATATGGGCCAAATGCTAGTAAATGGGACTAGATTAATTTGGGCTAGCTGGTAAGCATAGACAAGTTGGACCAACAGGTCTGTTTCCATGCTGTACCTCTCTGACCCTGACTTTGCCAAACCTTCTTTTTAGTCATCTTTGGTGTGAGGAAGTTCCACCAGTACCTTTACAGACAGGCATTTGTCATAGTATCCGATCACAAACCCCTGCTAGGGCTACTGAAGGAGGACAAGGTGGTGCTGCCCATAGCTTCCAGTAGAATTTAGCATTAGGCCCTTATTCTCAGCACACACGGTTACAAGTTAGAACACTGTGCAGATAGCCAAGTGGTTAATGTGGATACCCTGAGCTGCTCCCACTGGCAGAAACTCCACTCGTGGTGCCTCCCTGGAAGGATCAGTTTTGGTTTTCAACTTCCTGGACACCGTTCTGGTCACACTGACAATATCTGACTGTGGACACAAAGACCCTGTCCTTGCTAAACTGAAACGGCTGGTGGTAAAGGGGGAAAACAGAATGGCCATCACAACCAGGAGTGAAATCTTTCTGGACCTGATGAGACCAGATCACCATACAGGACGACATATTACAATGGGGAGCAAGGGGATTGTCACAAGTAAAGGTTACCGCCAAATACTGGCTGAACTCCAAGGTCATCCGGGGGTTTCCAAGATGAAGATGCTAGCAAGAAACTGTCTAGTGGCCAGTGTTGGACACGGACATGGCTGCATTGGTGGGGCACTGCCCAGAGTGCCAACAAGGACAAAATCTGCCACCAAGTTTCCCCACATTCATGGGAATGGCCAGGTAAACTCTGGATTTGGTTGCATTTCGACTGTGCCAGCCCTTTCATGGGCTCAACGTTCATGGACACCTGTTCAAAGTGGTTGGACATGCATAAAGTTCTTTTGGCAAACTAAGCGATGATGACTGAGAAGCGGAGAGTGTTGTTTGCGATACACAGACCCCTGGAAATTTTGGTCACTGACAATGGGACATCATTTATCATCAGGGAATTTGAATACTTCCTAAACTCAAAAGGCATTTTGGCCAACAAAGACAACGCCATACCATCCATCGCCCAATGATCTAGCAGGGAGGGCGGTCCAAAGGTTGAAGGCAATTTAAAGAAGCAGTCTATAGGATCATCTGATACCACAGTCCTGGTTCCTGTTCAATTACAGGTTGCATGTGGGATGGTCAACAGGGACCGCTCCAGAAGACTTGCTGATTGGGAGAAGACTCTGCATGAGGTTAAAACTGATACTTCCAGATCTGGAGTTGGGAAGGAGGAACAGTAGCAGGAACGCCAATGCCAGCCACATGCCTCCTCTAAGTGAGAGAGACAATTTAATTCAGGGGATGAAGTTTAGTGCAGGAACCATGGGAATGGCCCTATTTGGGTATGAGGCAAAGTTGAAGCAAGGGCAAGTCCCATCACTTACATAGTCCTGAACAAACACATGGATCACCTGAAAGCTGTCACCTCACAAGCAGGGCAGGAGTAAAACATACCCAATCCTTCAACAGCCAAAGGTCTGTTAGAAACCATAGGGTTTTCCCCCTCCTTCTAGTGTCATGGAAACCTCAGAGTCCAATGATGCAGCTCTGATGCCATTATTGCCTGAAGAAAGGGGGGAAAACTCTCAAGGTGCTCCAGTCGCAAGCGACAGGCTATGGTCCAGTACAGGCTACCCATCTCAGAGTCAGAGGAACAAGATCTGACTCAAACATTGCAGGAAAAGTTACGGGAGGGTTGGGGTGAGGGGATGTAGTAACTGGAACCAAATGGATCTTGTTGACCAAGAGATCCTTGATTGGGCAAGGTTAACAGACCCAATCAGGAAAGCCTTGGCTGACCAATACAACCAAGAGACTTTGAATCTCCTCAATTCAGAGGACTGACTCTGAGCTGGCTGGCCACAGCCAATGTACTGTGCACATGCAGATAATGGGTGATTTGACGAAGGACACCAGCCTCTGAGCAGTTACTTCAGCACCCTAGCTCAGTGTAAGGGCTTGGACATGGTCATTCAGCCTTCTGGCGATAAAGTCTGGACATTCACTCCTTGAAGTTTGGGGAGTGAACTGTGGTCAGTGCTGCAGATTGAGTTCAATCAGTCCAGAGATTAGCGGTAAGTCAGTCAGGGAGCTGCAGAAAGATCAATCGGGGTCAATGCCATAATTAGTTGCAGTGTCATTCCAAGTCAGAGGGGTAGGCCATGCGAGTCCTGGGGGTATATGCACAGAGGGTCAAGGGAATAATTAGGAGTCAGTGTGCTAATGGGAAGGTTGGGGAAATCAAGCATGGAGATTGGAGGCAGCATGCTGAGATGCAGCGGGAACAATTATTGTGAAGGTGGACAGCTCAACATTTAAGCGCAGGAAACGATACAGCGTGACAGGGCATGGGGTACAAAATAGAAATGTGAACAGCATCAAAAGTCACCACCACCCTGGCTTTGATCAGGCATGATGGAGTCTCAAACCTACTGGGGTTGACAGGGAGAACAAGACAGAAAGGAACATGGAATTTGGGGTCTCTCTTTATTCTAGAGCTAGTATAACGGGCAAGAGATTCCAACTCATTCTCCGAAGCACTAGCTCTGTTGCTGCCCACCTCTGGCAGCCAGTGAGTATTCTGCTGGACCTTGCTCTCAACAACAGCCTCCAATCTGCCCACGGAGACAGCCAGTCACACGCATGCCAGAAGCAGCACAGTACAGATTACACTGATGGATTTCTCCAACCTTCAATCCACTTTCACCCAATGTGTATGACAAACCTGTCTGGTGCTCCTGTGTACGTTTGTGCGTTTCACAAAGTTATAAATGGCGGACAACATTCCCGCCTGGTGTTCAGCAGGTGTCTGGTCAAAGTCATTCAGCACGGAAACAGACCCTGCAGTCCAACTCGTCCATGCGGACCAAGTTTCCCAAACTAAAACCAGTCCCACTTTCCTGCATTTGGTCCATATCCTTCTAAACCTTTCCTATTCATGTACCTGTCCAACTGACTTTTAAATGTTGTAACTGTACCTGTTTCTACCACTTTCTCTGGTAGTTCATTCCACGTATGAACCACACTGTGTGGAAAAAGTTCCCCTTGGGTCCCTTTTAAATTTTTCTCTTATCTTAAAAATGTCCCTAGTTTTGAACTCCCCACGCTAGGGAAAAGACCTTTGCTATTCACCTCATCTAGGTCCTTCATGATTTTATAAAACTCTAAGGTCACCCTTCAAACGCCTACACTTCATTGAAAAGAAGTCCCGGCCTTTCCCTATAACTCAAAAGCTCTAGACCCGGCAACATCCTAGTAAATCTTTTCTGAACTCTCGTGAATTTTGTCTCTAGCAGTCTCCAGGGTGCTTTATCGAATTAGAAAACAGATTTAATGATGCTCAAAAAACT
The DNA here is from genome assembly GCA_024137785.1 of Ginglymostoma cirratum. Taxonomy (NCBI): domain Eukaryota; kingdom Metazoa; phylum Chordata; class Chondrichthyes; order Orectolobiformes; family Ginglymostomatidae; genus Ginglymostoma; species Ginglymostoma cirratum. Next base: position 44,390,358 of record JAHRHZ010000013.1, read on the forward strand.
GGATTTAAAAATTCTTAAAGCTCATCCAAGAGAAATCTTGCTAGCTATATCAGTTAGAGACAAAAAACAGTTCACAATGGAAAAATAGGATTTACACGTTTTGTTTTGGGAATGGACAACAAGATATCGGCCAGAATCTTATCAGCGATTTGGAGACAAATCTAGAAAGCACCATGGGTGGTCAAATGGCAGCAGTATGTCATATATTCTCTGCTTCAGCTCAATGATCATCCTTTTCACCAACACTTTTGTTATAAACTTTTGTTGCACCCCCGCCCCCATAGCCAGAATATCCATCCTCAAACAGGAGGTCGAAACTGTACAAATACTCTAGGTGTGGTTTCACCAAGGGTCTGTACAATTGCAGTAGGACATCCCTGCTCCTGCACGCAAATCTGCTCACTATAAAAGGTCAACATACTATTTGCCTTTCTCACAAAAGATGCCTGCAGCATCTGCATGCTTATTCATGTAGAAGGACACCCAAGTCTTGTTCCACCTCCCCCTTTTCGAATCTATTGCCATTCAGATAATCTGCCTTCCTGTTTTTGCCAGTGAATAACCTTACATTTATCCACAATGCATTTCATCTACCACGCATTTGCCCACCCATTCAATTTGTGCAAATCATACTGAAGCATCTCTGTATCCTCTTCAAAGTTCACACAGCTTTGTGTTATTTGCAAGCGTGATTTGTCTGGACAGAACCAAAATAGATTAATGAAGGGGAAGTCACATTTGACAAACCTGATAGTTTTTTGAGCGGTCACTAGCAGTGTCGATAAGGGGATCAGGTGAGTGTTGAGTATTTGTATTTGCAGGAGACTTCTGATGTGTCTCATGCAGGAAGTTACTGAACAAAATTGAAGCAGACTGATTTCAGGGTACTTTACTAACATGGATTGAGGATTGGCTCACGGGCAGAGAGCAAAGTGCAGAACTAAAATGGGAATTCCCAGGTTGGCTGGCTGTAACCAGTGTGGTACCGCAAAGATCAATGCTTGTTCAAATTCCAGATCAATAGTTTGAATGTGGGAGTCAATCTGATATTTCCAATTGGTGGGAAAGAGTTCTGAGGAGGATTCAAGAGGACTTAGGCTGAGAGATTGGACAAAAGACCAGCAGATTGAATATAACGTGGATACATATGAGGTTATCCACTTTGATAGGAGGAAAAGGCAGTGAAGAGTATTTCTTAAAATACTGGAAAGTTTTCACATCCAAAAGACCCTACATGTCCCTGTTCAGAAGTCACTGAAAGCTAACATACAGGCGCAGCAAGCAAATCGGTATGTTAGTCCATACTGCAAGAAGAACTGAGCAGAGGAGACTTGAGTCATTGGTGTAGAACACTGGCAGTAAGACACAGAGAGTATTATAAGCCTTAAAAACTGGAAGAAGTTGCTAGAAAAACTCAGCAGACCTGGCAGCATCCGTCAAGAAAAAAAAATCAGAGTTAACGTTTCAGGTCTGGTGACCATTTCTCTGACCTGATGGCAGCTAGGAAAACTTTGGTTTACCTACAAAAGGTAGGGCAGCGGAGAAGGTAGGGAATAAACAATGGGTGGGGATAGAACCCAAATGAGACAGAAGAGCAGTTGGGTAGACAAAGGAGTTAATAATGATCTGGCTAGGAGGGTGATTAGCCGTTATTGGGGACTGTTAGGTGACTTTTCTTGTATTAGGAGCCTTAATCTGGTTAATGATTATCTTGCTGCTTAATGGCTCATCTTGCTTAATATCCCAATGGGACAGAGATTGGGGTAAAATATATTCATTGAGTTTTAAAATGAACCTACATTATATTTCCTCCCATGGCACCTGCAGTATTTAATACTAGATTTAAAATGTATCACAATGTGGGAAATGTTCCATTCCGTAAAATGTAAATCTCACTTCGTTGGAGAACGACAATTCTTCTCACTAATACATAGAAATCTGAAATTTGCATTGTATTGTAAAGACTAATATTTCCCATGAAGACAAGATTATAACCCAACCACATTTTAAAAAATTGTTTTTGTTAAAACTAAAATGATATTTTCTTTTGTAAAATCAATTTCAACAATTCAAAGATAAAACTGCGGAAATTGCCTCTGACACTCACCCAGAAATATCAGAATAAATAGCTGTATCCACAAAATAGGTTGGTAGCAAGTGGCAAATGAGGAGGAGGATCGCCATAAAGTTCTCTCCTTGGGTCAACCAGAGGTCTATCACTGCTGGCATAGCAGCCCAATAAGTTCCCAGAAAAGGGACAGCTCCAAGCGTGGCTGCGAGAGCTGACAAAGAAAGGGACAAATGAATGTTTACAGCAAGGATCACTTTACCACAGCACTTCTAAGTTGCAACCTAAATGAATGCCCGTCTTTCGTTTAGCCATAACAGTTGGCTACCTGAAGTCAATTTTTGCCCCCAAAGACATGCTCCTTTTGAGAAAGCTAAACCAAGCCTTAGGATGTGCCTTTAGCAAAGCCTAAGACTACCTCATGATCCTGAAACATTTCGGTGTTTAACATCAGACATCCTCACTGGGTGTCTCACTAAAATTTGAGGTTAGTTAGACCTCCAACTTCCCTAAACCCACCATCATAATGTTATCCATTTTGTTATCATTCTTGACAGTGTTTGTGCTATTTGTACTATCTAGGATATAGACAGCTATGCAAGTTACGATTAGGCAGACCATCAGTTTCAATTTCAAAGCAACAGTGCAGTTATTTTCAATATTGACATCACCTCAGTACTGACTTAAACAGACAAATCAAAATTGGTCAAAAGAAAGATCTCTTAACAATTGTCCATCTTTTCCAGGTTGATCACAAATGCTTGGTTCTGTGATAAAACATGTCATGTGCATTGCGACATCAAAAAAAATTAAAGGGATCATGAAAGGAAAACAAAGGAGCGATGTAAACAGGTAAATTTTAAAGTGAATATTGTTGGGAACACAACAATAAAAGAGACAAGTCATGAGATTAAATTTAATCTATCTGGTAATATGCAAATTGGTACTGAGGAAAATAACTGTGACTACTGCTGGAAAGCATACAAATCCAACTGACTTACACATGTCTTTCACAGGGACCTAGCACGCCACTCTAGTCAGGTGTACAAAGACTTAGGCCAGAAGTTTTGCTGCTGATTTAGGACAGCAGAGTCAGAACAAATCACAGCACTACAAATCCAGCCTCTGAGATTGTGACCCAACAGGTCAAATTTTGGTTCTCTGGGGGTGGGGACCAAAATGTGATTAGTAGTAGGCCACTCTAGAAACAGTGAGGAGGCAGCGTCGGATGTACAGATGACCTGCCTTGGCAGTTTATCAAAGAATTTTTTCAAGTGCAGAATAACAAAAAATGCAGCTATTAAAAAGTGCGACTCCGGATTGTTAAATTCTAAAACAATGTGTTCCTAATATCTGAATCAGAATGGAAAAACATTTCTACTGAATTACAACTAATAATCTATATTTGAAATTGTATCTTAAATGTGAAAAATATTTCTAAGCAGTACCTGAAGGAATGAAGACAATGTTGATTCCAAATATAGTGTGCGTCAACCAGGTGTAAAGCCCGTAGAAAGCAGCCATCTTCAGGGATGCATCAAACACACCACTTGAGTGGAAACAGATAATTGCAAGTCATTTTTTTTGTAGCAATGTCATTTGTGTGTTAAGATATGCCACAACTGAAGCTAGATATACTAGTTACAGGATAGAATACAGGAACCTCTGAAAACAAAAATAACTGAAAACTGTATTTCATATATTTCTAAACCATTTTTGCAAACTAACTAAACTGCACACAAAGTTTAAAACTTAGCAAACACAAATTATAATTGTCCCACTAGGTAATTATCAAAATTAAGTGTTTCTTGGTTGAGTCACCCAAGTCAGTGAATTTTCCTCACAGAAATGGAATGGAATACAGCCAGAGCCAAAATGGCTTATTTTTTATTTGTACTTGGGCATCCCTGGTTAGGCTAGCAATTATTACTCATTCCAAATTACACTGGAAATGCTAATGTAGTGTTTCCTTCCTTAACTAATGCGGTTCTTCAGATATACAGACACCCAGTGTTGTTAGGGAGTTTTAACATCGTGACTAATAAATTCCAATATAGTTCCAAGTCAGAATGGTATGGGTTTTGGAAGGCAACTTGCAGCTGGTGGTGTTCTCATTCATCTGCTATCCTTGCCTTTCCTGATTAGGAGGATTTGAAAGGTACTGTTGAATCAGACTTGGGGAGTTACTGCAGTGCATTTTGTTGAAGGTAATCATTGCCAACAACATGCATCAGTGGTGAAAGAAGTAAATGTTGAAGCGTATCAAACAAGTGGGCCGCTTTGTTGTAGATGGTGTATTGTTAGAGCCGCACTCACTCAGGCCATCAGAAAGTATTCTATCACACTCCTGCTGTGTGGATACTGGAAAGGCTTTGTAGAAGCAGGTGGTGAGTTACATGCCACAGAATTCAAAGCCTCTGATCTGTTCTTGTAGCTGCAGTAATTTTTATGGCTGCTTCAGTTTCTGGTTGATATTAACCCCCACAGTGTTCATAATGTGGCAGAATCAGTGATGGTAATGCAGTTGAATAATCAAGAGGTGATGGTTAAATTCTCTTTTGTTGGAGATGATCGTTGTTCGGTACTTGTGTGGCATGAACATTACTTGTCGCTTATCAGCCCAAACTTGGATAGCGGCCAGGTCTTGCTGTGTCTGAGCAGGGACTGCTTCAGTATCTGAGTAGATGCAAGTGGTGCTGAACATTGAAATGAGGATGATCGCTGATGATTGCACAAACCTCAATTGAGCAACTGAAGATGGCTGTGTGTAAGCAACTACCCAAGGAATTCCTGCAGTGATTTCCTCAGATTTGGACGATTGACCTCCAACAAGCACATCTATCTTTTTTAGTATTGGGTATGATTCCAACCAATGAAATTTTCCCCTGAATCTCCATTGACTCCATTTTTCTAGGGTTCTTTAATGCCATTGTCTGCACTGAATTCAAGCTTCTGCTAAACTATCCACAGTCAATTAATCGTCAAGTCATCTTGAAGTATCGACACCTCGTTCCAGATCTCTCTACCTTATCCTCATACATGCTCATTTTCCATTGTCTGTATTTTCATGGCAAAGCAAATGCTGGTAAAGTTTATGGTTATATCCTTTTGTTTTCGGTGGCTCCAAGATCAACGGTCCTGAGATTCTCAAGAAGTAGAAGTTGTTAAAAGGTTAAAGTCACCATAGTCCCAGAGGATGACAGGCAGTTCTCCCATTAGAGAAAGACATCTGATGGCAAGTTTAACCTGCGGATCCCCAGGCCTCAGGTGAGACTGAGTGACTTCAGCTAGTATAAAAAAATGAACCTGCACTGTTGGTGTCATTTTGAGTCACTAGCCATTAAGCCAACTGAGCTAACAGAGATGACTGATTTCAAATCAAGGCATTGTTTATCCACAAGCTCAACAGTGATGGAATATTCATTAGGACAAAAAACAAGTGATTCAACAGACGTGCATAAATTAGTGCAAGAATCTAACATGGCAGAAGCAACTGTTTTCCAGTTGTTGAGGTAACTAGCCCAAGGGTCTTAAGTGCAAATTTATAAGCAAAAGATTGAAGATGAAGAATTAAATATACTTGTGAAACAATGAAATTAATTCCAGCAGCTAATGGCTGCAGTAGAACCAGGTCAACATTTAAAAACATACCAGATAGGTTATTGTCATTTTTTTTAATGATATATATAGTGTGACATTAAAAAGTAAGTCCAAAGTCCTAAGACAAAGCAGACAGTCTGATGATAACTCATTTGCAGTGTTGAAGCCCGGCACACTTAATTAGCTGCCGACTCATCCCCACCACTAGCCCAATAGTGTAGCTATGACGATTGTATGTATGGAAAAACACATGAATTTCAGACCAATTACCATCCTGTGTTCTTTCTTTATGCATTTGAAAAGTGATGGAAGGAGCCATTGATAAAAGTATGCAATTGTGTAATCATTCCGTACTTGTGAAAAACATGCTTACCAAACTAATCCAGATATAGTTATGAATTGCAAAAACAGTTCTGAACACCACTCTAAAGAAAAAAAATCTTGTTTTTCTCACCAAGCTTTTTTTCCACTGGTATTTTTGTAAAATTGAAAATCCCAAGTGATAATTCTGTTTGATACTTGATTGTCTAATGTCCTAATTTAATTCCAGAATCTTCCAGCTGTCTATAGCAAATTTCCAATACTGTGTATGGCACCATCCCCAAACTGAATCCCCTGGTATTGTGAATTAAGAACTTCTCAGAGTAAATGAAATGGCACAATGATATGGCCTGCAATTAATACTGCTCCATATTTTCCCTTGCTAAACACTCTGGGAAATTTTATACATCGAAAGATTTAATTGCCAGTCCTGCCTAACTGCAGCCACGTTTCAGTTAGCGATTATACCTAATTTGAAAATCAATGACCCTAATTACATTCTATGCATTAATATTCCGGCTTGTATTGCCTTATTTTCCGAATTTTCCTTTTCACATTCCGATTTCTTCCTTCCTTTGTTTATACAGTGTAACTTTATAACCTTTCTCTCCTTTCATTCATTTCAGACAAAGCTTAGTTTCTTTTCCAAACATCTAATCAACAGTCTTTCTTTACCTAAGTCGTGTAACACTTTTCCACAACTCTAATGATCCATTGACAAAGGATACTAGTCTCAAGCAAAAGAGTAATATTTGCAATCACATGGTACTTCTCAATGTCCCAGAACATAGCAAAGTTTTTTATTTTAAGCCAAAGTATTATATTTGAAGTGTAATTGTGTTATAGGAAATATCCCTCAACAGATCACACCTCAATGTAAGAGAGTCTTGTGTGCTCCAATGACCCCATAACCACTGCTGCTTAGAACTCCTTGCTCCTGGTATCCATCCATGGTAGCAGGCTGGATGAGGTGCTGCCAAGCAAAGCAAAATCCAAACAGTTCTCATCAGTAGAATAGGTGAAGGAAGACTGAAGCTACACTGCAAAAGCAGAAAACAGCTACAGTGTCAAGATGGTCCCAGTCAATGTGGTTTGACATGTCACTGAAATCTGAAGAGCAATCCATCAAGATTGTGTGAACAATGATTCCATGTTAGTTCAGCACAGGCTTCTGTCCAGGGCCCATTTTCCAAGCCCAGCAGTGATGGAAAATGAAGAAAGACAGGGCTCTGGATCTAGGAGTCTCCAGTCAAGACTGTATACAGGCAACAAATGCATGAAGTCAATGGACACCTTGCTTGGGACAGAGATGTCTTTGGACAGCAGCATCAGGAGCACTAGTCCTCTTCCCAATACCCTCTGCTTCAAACCAGATAGGAAAGGGGCTAGAAAAGATTTCCTAAAAACAGACTGTTCCTCTTAGTTGGGAAGTCACATGTTGCAGGATCACCATCTTTGTGGTCAAAGAGAGAAATCTTAGATTTTGCAGCTTGGAATGTTAGAAAATGCATGGACAATCTCAAAAGTAACCATCTGGTAAGAAGAACTGCAGTTATATTGCATGAACTGTCAAAACTCCAAAGTGACATCGCTGCCCACAATGAGGCCTACCTTCCTGAGGACAGCAGCTGAAGGTATATACGAGCGGACACAACTTCCACTGGAAAGTAAAGGCTGATGGTCAGCCACATGTCTAGCAAGTTGGTTTTGTCATTCGGAAGAGAATTCTAGATGCATGGCAGAACTCCCAGTTGTATAAAACGAAAGGCTCATGACAACCCTTACCAATATGCAACATTCACCAGATTTTACACCTCAACACTAGACATTGCTGAAGGAGCTGAAGAAACATTCTGTTCTAACTTTGCCAAAATCTTCACTACCATTCCAAAAGAAGGCAAGATCATCACCCTGCAAGCATTTAATTTTGTGTTTGGCTGTAATCTTGATGTCTGGAGAGGAGCCATTGGGAAAAATCCCCATGGAAAAGCCAATGCAAACAGTAATCTCCTGCTGACAAAGTTTGCTCAGCAATGGCATCAATATAGCTAATATCCCCTTCCACCAGAAGGCCAGAAAACAAAAATGTGGAGCATTCTATATCAAAATGCCAGCATCTCCTGGGTTATGGAATTACTTGGGGCGAAGATCTAGGTGATGGCCGTATCACTCGACCTCTGCAGAAAAATAATGCCTACTGGATACTTCATCAACCAGCTCAATTGGTTCTTAATGATCATCCAGCACCATGACATCACAACAGACAAAACTACAAGTGGAAAAAGATCAATGTCTCAACCTAAAATAGCCCAACTAAAACTAGAAACTCCATGCAGACCTCAATCAAATCTCGATTATCTTTACACATACAACTTAAGTTCAGAGCAGTGGGATGAAACAACAGTTTTTCTACACTCCTGCGTCCAAACTGTTGGGTTCAAGCACCTTTTTATGAGGACTCGTTCGAAACGTATGTTCTGCTGGAACAAAATCAAGCAGTCTTCTTTGCTTGGCAGAACCAAAGAGCACAAGTCAAAAAGACAACATTCCAATAGCTTAAAGCTGCCCACTAAAGACAAATCTAAAAGGTTAAAAAACAATGTCACAGAAACAGAGATATACAGCACAGAAACAGACCCTTCAGTCCAACTCACCCATGCCGACCAGATATTCTATATAAATCTGGTCCCATTTGCCAGCATTTGGCCCAACGCCCTCTAAACCCTTTCTATTCATGTACCTTTCAGATGTTGCAATTGTACCAGCCTCCACCACTTCATCTAGCGGCTCATTCCATACATGCACCACCCCCTGCGTGGAAAATGTTGCCCTTAGGTCCCTTTTATATCTTTCTCCTCTCACCTTAAACCAATGCCCTCTAGTTTCAGACTCTTCACCCAAAGATAAATAGAGATCAAACAGCTGCTCAACATGACTTGAAAAGATGTTTTCGAGCCACCTATAGAGCAAGATAAAGGGGACAAAATTCCCCTTGGATAGAGGATTGCACCTTTCTTCTCAAGAAAGAATGCCTTTAATGCTGGAAACTACAATTTCAATGGCTCGATGAATCCGTAGTGACAGCAGCTACCCTTCAGGCAACCTCTAGTACCCTGTGAGTGAATCACCATCAATGGGAGGGGTACAATAAGTGAACTGATTTTTTAAAAAAACGAAAGCTCCAATGGCAGTCCCACTGAGGTTTTCAAAAGGTGTGGCTTTTGCTTATATTAAGACTCCATGCACTCATCCTAGAGGTTTGGGCGAAAAAGGACCTTCCCATCAGGAAAATGACAACTGGAACTATCTTAAAGAAGGGAGATTTATTATGCTGTGGAAATCATCAAGGTATTCCCTTGACATGCATTCTCCAGAACTGCTGAATTCCTGTGGAATTCCTGTCAGAGACAGACGCTGTGGCTTTGGACTTCCTCAAACGGCCTCTAACATTGTCTTTGTTTTTAGACAACTTCAATAAAATTTCAAGAATACCACTAGGAGCTCCTCAATGCGTTCACTGACCTGAAAGCATCAGAGTCTGTAAGCTGCTAGGATCTATGGATTGTGCTAAATACATATGGATGTTCAAGAAACTGCTTCAGAAGAGGTTCTGAGGAAGGGTCACTGGACCCGAAACATTAACTCTTTTTTTTCTTCACAGATGCTGCCAGACCTGCTGAGCTTTTCCAGAAACTTCTGTTTTGGCTTCAGAAGAGTGCCATTGCTTAAAAATGATCTAAATGCAACTGTTTTGAATGGGAAGATCTGAAAACATCCCCTTTAAGATCTCGACAGGTGTCTGTTTGATAGCTCACAAACTGTTTAAAATTTACTTGACAGGGGCCAATCACCTGCCATCTGGTGTAAACATTAAGTACCACCTCGATTAAAAAATCTTCAAACTAATTTGCCTCCATGGCAAAACTAAATTAATCACCATAGTTACTTTACTTAAGGTTTATGAATGACTGCTGTGTTGTTGCTCTCTCTGCACTAGATTTGCAAGCCACTCTCAATCTGTTCAATTCACCTATCCTTAAATGTTTTCAAACTGAAGCGCAAATCTTTTCACACCTGGTTAGTCAACTATTATTCCTCCTATAAAGTGTTCAAGGACACATTCTTGAATTTGTCAACAAGGGGAGGTGATGGCCTAGTGGTAGTATCGCTAGACTGTTAATCCAGAGACCCAGATAACATTCTGGGGATGCGGATTCGAATCCCACCATGGCAGATGTTGGTATTTGAATTCAATAAAATATCTGGTATTAAGAATCTAATGATGACCATGAACTCATTGTCGACTGTCAGGAAAAACCCATCTGGTTCACTACTATCCTTTAGGGAAGGAAACTGCCATCCTTACCTGGTCTGGCCTACGTGTGACTCCAGACCCACAGCAATGTGGTTGATTATCAACTGCCCTCTGGGCAATTAGGGATGGGCAATAAATGCTGCCTGGCCAGCGATGCCCTCATCCCGTTAATGAATAAAAGAATGAACAAAAAGAATTCTCATACCTGGAGCACCTATTCTTTTAATAAGCTACCGAGGTCATCCAACACCAGATCCTTTGTTACAACAAGTCAGAGAATGCAAAACCTGGAGTGAATAACTCATATCCTAACTCCTCAAAATCTTTCCAGTATGTACAAGGTACAAGTTGAGAGCATGATCAAAACATTTCTTCCCTGGTGTGTTGGTCCAATACATAAGCTCGACATCATCAACGATAAAAAAGCACAATTGATCAGTGACCCAACTACCATCAACATTCATTCCCTTCATTTTTAATGCACAACAGGAGCAGTGCTTAATATCCAAGATGCACTACAGCTACTCAACAGGACTCCTTCCACAGGATCTTCAAAACGCACCTCTAGTCCCAAGAAAGACAATGTCAGTAGATGCATAGGAGTGCCACCACCTGCAAGTTGCCCATCAAGCTGCATGCGATCTAAACTTGGAACAATGTCACTGTTGTTTCATTGTCAGAGTCAAAATTAAGGAACTCCCTTCGTAGCAGCATTATGGGTGTACTTATAGCACATGGACTGCAGTGATTCAAGTTGGTAGCTCACCACCAATTTCTTCAAGGCAATTAGGAATATACAATAAATGCTGGGCCAGCAATTGATCCACAAAATCCATGAACAAGTTTAAAGAAAAAGGGATGTGTACCGAGCCTCCTATAAATTACAAAAGGAAGTGTTCCACAACAAATAAGCTTAGCAAGTCAACAATATCTCATGTACAAAGTTGTTGCCATTTTCACATTCCTGTTCTGCAGAGCAACCCAGACTAAGTATCAGAAACAAAGTTCCCTGGAGAAATTTCACCTTCAATGTCTGTACCAAATCCTCCAGATTCAATGGGAGATCAGCCCTTCTTGAAGCCAGCTCCCAAAGTATTCAAATAAAACTCAGGCAAAATCAGCAATGACGGAATAGACAGTGTCATGGCCAAAAAGCACTTCTCTGACCAGATTCTGTTTGCTCACCTCCCAAACAGTCAGCATTCCAAGGGAATAGCAAATAGACACAATACACTCTGAAGGTCCTTATGAAATGTAACAGCATTTGTCAGCAGTCACATGAGCAGTTTTGGTTCTTTACGAAAGAAAAAATTGTCATATCTGGAGTACAGTTCACCAGGCTCATTCTTGGGATGGTAGGTTTGTTGCATCAGAAGAGATGATTGTGTGAGCCTGTATTCACTGTAGTTCAAAAAAAAAAAAAAATCAAGGAGCATCTCACTCAAGCATACAAAATTCTGACAACCTGGACAGGCTGGATACAGGGATGGTGATTCCTCTTGTTCTGGATCCCGCCAGCCAGAGGTTAAAGTCACAGGAGACAAGGTAAGCTATTTCAGACTAAGATGAGGAGAAATATCTTCAGACAGAGAATCTGCGGAACGCTCTATCACAGAAATCCATGAGGCCAAGTCACTGACTATATTGTTGTCGAGGGTGTGAGGAAACCAGGGCAGAGCTTATACAATTAATGGTAGGGCCGTGGGTAGTGTTGTAGAATAGAGGGACCTAGCAGTGCAGGTACATAATTCTTTGAAGTTTGCATCACATATACGCACAGACTGGTTAAAAAGGCATTTGGCATACTTGCCTTTATTGCACAGTCCTTTGAGTATAGGAGTTGTGAAGTCATGTTGAGGTTGTACAGGACATTGGTGAGGCCTCTTCTGGAATATTATTTCCATTTCTGGTCGACCAGTATAGGAGGGATATTATCAAGCTGGAAAGGATTCAGAAGAGATTTACTAGGACGTTGCTGGGTATAGAAGTTTGAGTTATAAAGAATGGCCGGATAGGCTGTGACATTTTTCACTGAAATGTAGGAGGTTGACAGGTGACTTGATAGAAGTTTATAAAACAATGAGAGGTATAAATAAAGTTAATGGTAGTTGTCTTTTCCCTAAGATGGGGGATTTCAAGACTAGGCGGCACATTTTCAAGGTGAGAGAAGAGAGATTTAAAAAAGACGAGGGGCAATTTTTTTTTTTACGAGGTGGTTTGTGTGTGGCATGAACTTCCTGAGGAAGTGGTGGATGCAGGCACGATTACAACATTTATAAGACATTCGGACAGATACATGAATAGGAAAGGTTTTGAGGGATATGGGCCAGGAGCACGTAGGTGGGGCTAGTTTAGTTTGGGATGACATTGAGCATGGACGGTTGGGCCAAAGAGTCTGGTTCCCTGCTGTATGACTATGATTCCATGAGTGTGTAGTAGTATGGTGTTGAGCTGGATGATCAGCCTCATGTCAAGGTGAAGAGAGCTCGATGGGCCAAATGGCTTACACTTGTTCCTAATTTTCTCTGTTTCTCTGACATACAGAAAAACTCTCTTGGTCTTCTTTGATATGGTGGATCATTTGTGTCCTCATGAAGGTCTGTCTCTCTCTCCCCTGCGCACTACTAGTTCCAAAGCTTTGAGATGCTAAACCCTACCCTCCTCCATCACGTCAGTAGCCATACCTATCTCCCTAACATAGCAGTTGTTGTATTAGCAAACAAGTGACAAGTGATAATCCAGAGGCTCCTACTTGTGATCCTATTTCATAATTTACCTCCCAATACCCAGAATTCTGAGTGTGGGATCTTCTTACGTCATCAGTTACAATACAAATTTATTTCTGGATGACCTTCCTCCTTATCCAAAAGCTCCTTTATACCCTTAGAGTGGCACTACGGACAACATATCACCAATATTAACATTACCTACTTCAACTAATTTCCCACTGGCACAGAATTTCTGTACAATATTTTTCCCATTAATTAATAGCTCCAGGATGCTGTGGAATTGGTCATGATTTTCCGTCCAAATCACTCTCCCATGTATATCATAGGTTTATCAGCACCATTTGCAAAGCAGCTTCAAAACTCAAGGAGCTACCAAGCACTATTTTAACCTTAGTCATCGTCTTTCTCCCTAAGCAATGGTCATTTATTGCAAGACACTCTCTAGGTCTGTGATTGCTCTTAACTCTAGGGGCTGGGTTTTCCCCCATGGGAGATAGAAGACAAATGCACCATCTGCTTTTGAGTTAGAAACCCTGTCTCTGTTGGGAACCCAACTGAGTTTTGCATTTTCCTGGTCATCAGCTCTAAATTAGAATGGAGATAGGCTTTCTCTCAAACTAAAGGAAGCAAGGGCAGGAGTAGAAACTGGTCTCAGAAACCCGTGGCAACCAATGAGGCTGCTCTATGTCCTATGACAGGATTTACGCAAAAGCCTGCTCTTAGAGCTCCAAATAGAGAAGGTCCTTTTCTCCTTACAGGAGAATGGAGGAGACAGCCACCTTGACCCATCAATTATGATTTTTGTGTCTTCCAGCTGCAGGAAACAGAGTATCAGTCACTTGGGTGGTTCACAGGTGGTCACCTACTGGAGAGATGCTGTAGCATTCTGCAACTGATAACAGCACAGATATTGGTGAACATTTGCCCACAGAGGCAGAGTCCCCTTTGTCATGGTTCACAATCATCTTACAGGTGCCTCTGCATCTGTCCATAGATCTTATCCTTAGTACAGTGTCTTCTTCTTTGAGGTGTTTTTCCTAAAAAAAAATTATTTGTGGGATGTGGGCATGGCTGGCTGGCCGGCCAGCCAGCATTTACTGCCCATTATAGTTGCTCGAGAAGGTGGTGGCGAGCTGCCTTCTCAAACTGTTGCAATCTACTTGATGTAGGTTGATCCACAATGCTCTTAGAGAGGGATTTCCAAGATTTTGACCGAGCAATAGTGAAGAAATGGTGATATATCTTCAAGTCAGAGTGGTGATTGGCTTGGAGGGAATCTTGAAGGTGGTGGTGTTCCCATGTATCTGCTGCCCTTGTCGTTCTGGGTGGAAGTGGTCATGGGTTTGGAAGGTGCAGTCTAAGGAACTTTGGTGAATTTCTGCAGTGCACTCCGTAGATACTGCACACTGCTGCTACTGAGTATTGGTGGTGGAGACTGCGTGGATTCTTGTGGATGTGGTGCCAATCAAGCAGGCTTTTTTTTTCCTGGATGGCGTTAAGCTTCTTGAGTGTTGTTGGGGCTGCAATCATCCAGGCGAGTGGGGAGTATTCCATCACAATCCTCACTTGTGCCTTTTAAATGGTAGACAGGCTTTGAGGAATCAGGTGGTGAGTTACTTGTGGCAGTATTCCTAGTATCTGACTGCTCTTGTAGACACTGTGTTTACGTGGAGTCCAGCCGAGTTTCTGGTCAATGGTAACCCTCACGATGTTGATAGCAGGAGGATTCAAATGAAGGTAACACCACTGAGTGTCAAGGGGCGCTGGTTAGATTGTCTCTTACTGGTGATTGTGGGCATTTTTGTAGTGCAAGTATGCTTGCCATTTGTCAGCCCAAGCCTGGGCATTGCCCAGATCCTGTTTCAATTGAACAGTCTCAGGCATCCCAAATGGTGCTGAACATTGTGCAATAATCAGCGAACATCCCCATTTCTGTTCTTATGATGGAGGGAAGGTCAGTCATGATGCAACTGAAGACAACTGGAACATGGACACTTCACAATAGAACTCCTGCATAGATGTCCTGCAGCTGAGATGACTGACCTCCAATAACCACAACCATCTTCCGATGTGCCAGCTATGACTCTTCATCCTTCTTGCCTAGTCTCCTGATGCCTGACACTCTGTACTTCTTGTTCAGTCTGCTGTTTCTCATCTCCAAAGATAGATACAGCATCATTTTCAGCCTCAGCCTTCCCAATGCTCTGAGATACTCCAAAGAGCCATGTCCACTGATCAGTGCCAATGTGACTCAAGGAGTGCGACAACCTAATGAACTGGCAATTTTTAAAATTCTGGCCCTTCCCTTGACCTGTAAAGGATTAAGCTCATGAAACCATAAAAGACAACTTGACTTGCCTTTTAAAGCTCTCCCCACCTCCATGTAGCTTGCCTGAATATTAAATGACTTATTAGACAAAAGCTCTTCAAGAACCCACAATGACAAATTAGCTCCTTAATTGCTACAGGTTGATTCCTAAGGCCTGCTCCCTTCCCTATCCTCAGGAAAATGGGAGGACACGAATGGCATTGGAACTTCCAGTCATAGAGCTTAAATGGTCACTTGTTCTCTGTCCAGTTGGGGATGGTAGACTTCAACCCCAAGTTTCCAGAAATTCCCACAACATGGAAGTCTGCTCGTCTGCAAGTTTTCATGGTCCTGCCAATCCAGTAGTCTGTAACACAAATAATAGTCCCGATCAAATACACTTCTGAATCCTACTCCAATTCAGGCTAAAGTCACTGTGCTCATTATGTTGACTTCTCGCTTTTAAAAGTGAGCTATTATCTATTTATATTATTTCAACCAACATACGCAGTTTGTGCACAATATACCTAGCATGTTCATGATCGGCGTCTCAGACCTAAACCTCTGCGCATGCCAAACTCATTCCATTACCCACACTCAGCAAAAATATAATAAAAAGTCAAAATAGAAATGTCAGTCCATCAAGCGCTTGCCAGCAGAGCCTAATAAGATCTCTCCAAGAATCTTTCCAACACCTCATCCCAGGAATTCATTTGGGTCTCCAACATCAGCACATTCCAGTAAACTGAGTAAATTTTGCAGTTTAAACCACTTACTGCAAGTAACACCTTAGCATAATCGTTAGACAGCCTCAGTTACATCACCACACTGGCAGCATAATCACCTGTTCCATGGGAACTTAAATTTGCTTTTATGCCTCGTCTCAGCAAAAACTCAACTTTATTCATTCAAACAAACCTCTCAAAAGGCATATTTCTTTTTATTTCCCACATGGTACAATGGCCGTCATCAGCAAGACGAGTATTTGTTCTCCAGCCTGAAATACCCTTCAGAACGTGGTGCTAAGTTGCCTTCTTGAACTGCCGTAGTCCATCTGAAGTAGGTATATTCATGGTGCCATTATGGAATTGCAGGATTTTGATCCAGAGGCAGTGAGGGAGCAATAATATAATTCCAGGTCAGCATAATCTTGGGCAGAGAAATTTGCAGGTGGCAACGCTCCCATGCATTAACTACCTCACATCCTCCTAGATGACACAAGTCTCAGATTCTGAAGGTGCTGTCAAAGGAGGACTGGCAACTTGGTGCGATATACCTTGTAGACGCTACAGACTGCTGTTGTTGTGTGTCTGTGGCACTTGCAACCATCTTGGGGCAGATCATCCAATGTTGCCCCTCTTGAGGTTCCCAGCATCACAAGTGCCAGTCTTCAGGCGATTTGATTCACTCCATTCCATACCATGATATAGCTGAAGGCATGTAACACTGCACGGCTATGGGCTCTGTCAACATCCTAGCAACCGTACTAAAGACTATGCTTCAAAATGAGCTGCAATGTTAGCCAAGTTGTTCAAGTGCAGCTCTAGCACTAGCATCCACCTGGCAATGTGGAAAATTGTTTAGGTATATCCATTCTATAAAATGCAGGCCAGATCCATTCTAGTCAATTATAACTCCAGTCTATTCTCAATCATGAGCAAAGCAAAGGGGTGCTGACATTGCTATTAAGTGGAACTTGTTCAGCAATAAACTGATCACTGATGCTCATTTTGGAATCTGCTCTAGTGCCACTCGCTCCTAACTTCATGGTGGCCTTAGTTCAAGCATGGACAACAAAGCTTAACTCCAGAGGTGAAATAAGAAACTGAAGCAGCACATGACCCAGTAGAGCATCAAGGAGCCTCAGCACAATTGGAGCCAATAAGGAATTAGAGCTGAAAATTCTCCATTGGTTGGAGAACTACCTAGAACAAAAATGGCTGTGGTTGTCAGAGGTCAATCATCACAACTCGGTAACATACTACAGGACACTCTCGGGTGAATATTTTCTAATCAACCTGTTCGGAGATGCTATTACACACTTCTGGAGTAGGTGGGATTTGAACTTGGATATCCTGGTTCAGAGGTAGGGACACTACCACTGTACCAAGAGGTCCATTATTCTCAGGGTAGTGTCTTAGGCCCAACAATTTTCACCTGCAATGATCTTCTCTCCATAAGGTCAGAAGTAGGACGTTTCACTGAAGACTGCATAATGCTCATCACCATTTGTGACTCCTCAAAGTCTACGGTTGTTTGTGTTCACAAGCAGCAAGACATGGACAATATCTAGATATTGACTGATACGCGAGAAGCAACATTTGCACCATACGAGTACCAGGCAACGACCATCTCCAACTGGAGAGAATCTAACCATCTTCCTTCAGCATTCCATGACATTACACCCATAGAATCCTCTGTTGTCAACATCTTGGGGTTATGACTGACAAGAGACTGAACTGGACCAGCTATATAAACAACTGTGGCTAAAACAGCAGATCAGAGGCTAGGAATTCTGCAACAAGTAGCTCATCTCCTGATTTACTAAAGCCTGTCCAAACCAACAAAGGTACAAATTAGAAGTGAGATGGAACACTCTCCACTTGCCTGGATAAGCATGGCTCCAATAACTCAAGAAGCTCCAAGACAAAGGAGCCTACTTGACGAGCACGCCTTCCACAGAATTCACTTCTAACTCCCTCCGCTACTGATGCACTGTGGCAGCAATGTAAAGCATCTACAGGATGCATGCAGCAACTCAAAGCTTCTTCGACAGCATCTTTCAAACCCATGACCTAATACTAATTGGTAGGATAAGAGGAGCACAATAATAAATTCAATGACCCCAGAAATAGGAGGCTTCCATTTTTTTTTTTTAATTCCAGTGCCTAAGAATAACAAGTATAAAACGTCATGCTCAAATGTACAAGTCACATACTTAAAGACACATTAAAAAAAAACTATCTTTGCTCATTATCTTAAAAAGAAATGAAGGAAAAATCCTCCCAAACTTTATTACAAGTTGTCGAGGCTGTAGGTCAGTTAATTTCCACTAGTCCCTCTTTGTCAAGTGGAACTGGCTACCATAGCAGTGGGAAGACTAAAATATTTGGATTTCAACTTGCCAATGGTTCACAATCTTAAACTATGTTGCAATAAGAGGAGGTACCAGTCAAGGGCTTCTTTAAGCTCCCTCTTCTGTGAAAAGGGATCAATTCAAAGGATAGAAATTAATTTTTATTTTGGAGATGAAGAGGATCGTAGTCATCTGCAGGATTGTACATTTTCATTGCAGTTTGTGAAATAGGTTTCGAGACCCAGCAAATGTTTAAACTGATTTTGTTCACCATGCTTGAATCTATTAACAAGCTTGATATGACTGACCGACCAACTCCGCTCCTCCCACCACCTCCACAGCCAGCAGCTCCAGAGGAGACAATAGCACCCAGCCCTGCCGGGTCTTCATCATCCCCCCAGACCTCCCCCTTACTGAGGACGAATGGTCAGTCCTCAGTAAAGGGATCACCTTTAGCCCTGTCCACCCAAACATTAACGAATACGTTCATGCGTGGACTTTGAATAGTTTTTCTGCCGCCTCTGCGCTTACTTCTTCAATTGTGAGCCTAACCGTCCCTCCACTGACCCCTTCTCTCGCCTCCAACACACCCCCTCCTCCTGGAGGCCAACCCAAGGCCTCTTAGCCTCCCTTAAGCTCTTCATCTCCAACTGCCGTCGCGACATCGATCGCCTCAACCTCTCCGCCCCTCTCATCCACTCCAACCTCTCCCCCACAGAACCGGCAGCCCTCTGCTCCCTCCGCTCCAATCCCAACCTCACCACATAAGCCGCGGACATGGGAGGCGCAGTTGTAGTATGGTGCATTGACCGCTACATCGTCGAGGCCAGAAGCCAGCTCTCTGACACCTTCTCCTACCGCCCCCTTGATCATGACCCTACCCCTGACCACCAAAACACCATCTCCCAAACCATGCACAACCCCATCATTTCAGGTGACCTCCCACCCATAGCCTCCAACCTCATCGTTCCCCAACCCTGCACCGCCCATTTCTATCTCCTTCCCAAAATCCACAAACCTGACTGCCCTGGTTGACCCATTGTCTCGGCCTGCTCCTACCCCACCGAACTTATCTCTACTTACTTCGACTCCATTTTCTCCCCCTTGGTCCAGCAACTCCCCACCTTTGTCCGTGATACCACCCACGCCCTCCACCTCCTCCAAAACTTCCGATTCCCTGGTCCCCAACACCTCATCTTTACCATGGACGTCCAGTCCCTATACGCTTGCATTCCCCATGCAGGGCCTAAAGCCCTCCGCTCCGTCCTGTCCCGCAGGCCCGACCAGTCCCCCTCCATTGACACCCTCATCCGTTTAGCTGACCTCGTCCTCACCCTCAACAACTTCTCTTTCAATTCCTCCCACTTCCTACAGACAAAGGCGGTGGCCACGGGTACCCGCATGGGCCCAAGCTTTGCCTGCCTCTTTGTAGGATACGTGGAATAATCCCTCTTCCGTACCTACACTGGCCCTAAACCCCACCTCTTCCTCCGTTACATTGATGACTGTATTGGTGCCGCCTCGTCCTCCCACGAGGAACTCGAACAGTTCATTCACTTCACCCACACTTTCCACCCCAACCTTAAGTTCACTTGGACCATCTCTGATACCTCTCTCTCCTTCCTGGACCTCTGTTTCCATCTCTGGCAACCACCTGGAAACCAATATCCATTTCAAGCCTACTGACTCCCACAGCTACCGAGAATACACCTCCTCCCACCTACCTTCCTGCAAAAATGCCATCCCCTATTCCCAATTCCTTCACCTCCGCCACATCTGCTCCCAGGATGAGGCATTCCACTCCCGGACATTTCAGATGTCCTTGTTTTTCAAGAACCGCAACTTCCCCCCACTCAGTGGTCGAGAACGCACTTGACCGTGTCTCCCACATTTCCCGCAACTCACCCCTTACACCCCCTCCCCGCAATAACAACCAAAACAAAATCCCCCTCGTCCTCACGTACCAGCCCACCAACCTCCGGATCCAACCCATCGTCCTCTGACACTTCCGCCATCTGCAATCTGACCCCACCACCAAAGACATCTTTCCCACCCTTGTCTGCTTTCCGGAGGGACCACTCTCTCCATGACTCCCTTGTCCGCTCCACACTCCCTTCCAGCCCCACCACACCCGGCACTTTTCCCTGCAACCGGAGGAATTGTTACACCTGCCCCTACACCTCCCCCCTCACCCCCATCCTAGGCCCCAAGACGACCTTCCACATCAGGCAGATGTTCACCTGCACATCTGCTTATGTGGTATACTGCATCCGCTGTTCCTGATGTGGCCTCCTCTACATTGGACAAACCAAGTGGAGGCTTGGTGGCCGCTTTGCAGAACACCTTTGCTCTGTTCGCAACAAACAACTGCACCTCCCAGTCGTAAACCATTTCAACTCGCCCTCCCATTCCTCTGATGACATGTCCATCCTGGGCCTCCTGCAGTGCCACAACAATGCCACCTGAAGGTAGCAGGAACAGCACCTCATTTTTCGCTTGGGAACCCTGCAGCCCAATGATACCAATGTGGACTTCACAAGCTTCAAAATCTCACCTCCCCCAACCGCATCCCAAAACCAGCCCAGCTTGTCCTCGCCTCCCTAACCTGTCCTTCCTCCCACCTATCCCCTCCACCCACCTCAAGCCCCACCCCCATCTCCTACCTACCAGCCTCATCCTGCCCCCTTGACCTGTCCGTCCTCCCTGGACTGACCTATCCCCTCCCTAACTCCTCACCTACACTCACCTTTACTGGCTGCACCGCCACCTCTTTGACCTGTCTGTCTCCTCTCCACCTATTTTCTCCTTTATCCATCTTCCATCCATCTCCCCCTCTCTCCCTATTTATTTCAGAATCCCCTTCCCCTCCCCCATTTCTGAAAAAGGGTCTAGGCCCGAAACGTCAGCTTTCCTGCTCCTCTGATGCTGCTTGGCCTGCTGTGTTCATCCAGCTCTACAATTGCTATCCTTGATATTACACTGACCATTTTCCTCAGAATAATTTTCTTGAACTTGGGGTGCATGGCCAACATGCTTTATTTTTAGTCTCTTTTGGTTTGATACCTGACTACATGAGTACACCTTCAAGGGAACCTTCTTGTGTGTACTCAGTATACAACACATTTCTGACTGCTGCTCAGTTGAGCACTCATGCATCTCAGCAGCATGTTAAAATGACAGGAACTTACCTCTATCGCTACTGTTTAAAAAAATGTTACGTACTTGTCTTGCTCCCATTGGGGACCCGACATTTTCAACTGTCTTTATTCGGCAACAAAATTCTCAGAAGATAACTGTCACAATGGGATTTTCTATGATCTCAATCGTCATTTTGGATGTTTAAAATGCCAGCTGGTACAGAGAGACAGAAAAAGGTAACTAACTTCGAATCTTGCTGTGAATTTTGAACACAGGGTGCTTGAAGCAGCATTAAAGCCCAAAATTTGGAGTTTTGCTCATTTCAGTTTCAAGACTTGTGTTGCATTCTCCTAGCTGTCCAAAGCCCCAAACAAATCTTGAGGTGAAGCAGCAATCTACTTGCATTTCTTTCAATCTATTCTACTGTATTCACCGCTGTGAATGTAGTCTCCTATACATTGGTGAGATTAAACATACACTGGTTGACCACTTTACAGACCATCTCCACTCTGTCCACAGGAATGACCCTGACCTTTGAGTTCTGAGGAAGGGTCACCGGACCCGAAACGTTAACTCTGTTTTCTCCTCCACAGATGCTGCCAGACTTGCTGAGCTTTTCCAGCAACTTTGTTTTTGTTCCTGACCTTCCAGTTGCTTGCCATGTCAATACACCATCTTTCTCTCCTGCTAATACTACTGTCCTAGACCTGCTGTAGTGTTCTAACAAAGTCTAACGTTAACTGGAGGAGCAGCAACTTGTTTCAGTTCAACAACTTCAAACCATGAACTCTGTTCTCCGTTTTGATTGCATTCTCTCCCCAACCCCCAATGCCTTGTTTAAATGGATTTGCTGTCAGCAAAGCTGACCTATTTTCTGCAATTAACATTTATTTTTCATTAATATTATTTCTGCATTACCATTAACACTCCTGTTGTCTTTCACTTAGACAACACTCACTATCTTTACCATGTTTTTGTCCTTCACTATTTATCAACAGCATAACAACAATCTTTTCAGTCCCCTTCAGGTGTCAAAGAAGAGTCATGTTGAACATGAAACATTGACTATTTCACCCTCCACAGATGCTGCTAGTCCTGTCGACTTTCTCCAGAACTTTGCTTTTATTTCAGATTTCCACTATCCAGAATACTTTGCTATAATTTGGATAGGTTTGCATTTATGTGGCATTAGTGCTTCAAAAGAGAGTAAAGTCATCAACCATACCTACACAGTGAATTACTAGGGTCCAGTATAGATTCTTAGCTTAGTTGGATTTGTAACCAAACTCCAAACAAATTTTGAATTTTGCTTCTCTCTAATACTAAATAGGTTTGTGGAAGACACACTGGACAGGTGGTTAATAGTAAGGAAGCTGGCCGAGGGTTACAGGAGGATATAGATGGATTGATCTGATGGTTAGATCGGTGGCAGATGGATTTTAACATTGAAAAGTGAGAGGGATGCACTTTGGAAGAAGCAGCAAGATAGGAAACATTCAATGAGTAGCAGAACACTAGAAAGCTCAGCAATCTTGGGATACTTGTCCACAGATCTCTGAAGGCAGCAGGATAGGTTAATAGGGTAGTTAAGAAGGCATACCTGCCTTTATCAGTTATGACACAGATTTTAAGAGAATGGAGGTTATGTTGGAGCTGCACGAAACTTTGGCTGGAGCACTGTGTTTAGTTCTGGTTATCTCACTAAAGGATGTGATTGCACTGAATGGGATGCAGAGAGGATTCACCAGGCCATTGCCTAGGTTGCAGCTTTTTAGTGGTGAAGAGAGTCTGGATTGCTTCAGATTGTTTTCTTTGGAGCAGATCAGGCCGAGGGAGAAACCTGGCTGAGGTGTATAAGATTATGAACCACATGGACAGGGTGTCGGAAGCAGCTGTTTCCCTTAGTTTAATTGAAGGATCAATAACAAGGGGACATAATTTTAAGGTGAAGGGCAGGAAGTTTAGCAAGCATTTGAGGAAAACTTTTTTTCACTCAGCGGGAGGTGGGAATCTTGAATGCACTGCCTGGGAAGACAGTAGAGGTAGGAAACCTCAACCTTTAAAGAAGATGAGCACTTGAAATGCCATAACATTCAATGCCTTAACCCACGTGCTGGAAAATGGGATTAGTGTATATAGGTCGGTGCAGACTCAATGGGCCTGTTCTGTGCCATATGCCTGTAACCTCACACCCACTCCATCTCTGCTACTGTCCCACCTCCAACAAGGCTCATGTTCTATCATTCTTACAACTGCCTGTAATACCTTTCCCACACACCTTCAGCCACCCCAAACCTCGAAAGCACTAATCTGCCTGCACTCTGTACTGCCAACTCCCATCTGCACCAATGGTAGTAGTGGTACCGCCCACTTCCATCTGCCATAATGCATGTCTCCCCCTCATTCCATGAGTGAAACAGCCCCACAATAGGGCAGAAAATGTCAAGATGGATGTTAGATGCTGGAGCCCAGTTTCCAACATGGAGGTTGTCACAGCAAAAAGCGAGTTGAATCTGCCGTGTAGCTACTCTAATCTTCTTGTCAAGGTTTCCTGATATCAAGCTTGCTTGGCAAGATTGGCAAGATGGGAGGCTGAATATTTATGAGCTGAGTTGGGCTTATAATAAGATGTTTAGCAGACAATAATCCCTGTGTACTAGCAACTCATTGCTGCCTAACCAGAATCTTGTGAAAAGCAAGGAAATTGAAGGGACAGATTTCAACATCAAGATAGGCCTTGCCAAACTTATTGCCCAATTCTTCTAAACATTTCACCACAGCCCACATTGCTCAAGCCAAAGAAAGACTCTGTCTCACCTACACCCTATATAGCTAGTGCATAATAGCCTTACTGTATTGTTGAATTTGCCTCCTCAAAGAACAGAATCCTATGAGCTCTCCTGGTCTTTTATTTATTTGTTCATTTTTTAAATTCATTCATGTAGGCATCGCTGACTGCCCAGCATTTATTGCCCATCCCTAGTTGCCCTCAAGAAGGTGGTGGTGAGCTGCCTTCTTGAAACGCGACAGTCCTCCTGCTGTGGGTTGACCCACACTGCCATGAGGGAGGGAATTCCAGGATTCTGACCCAGCAATAGTGAAGAAACGGCAAAATATTTCCAAGTTAGGATGGTAAGTAGTTCGAAGGGGATCTTGAAGGTGGCGCTGTTCCCATATATCTGCTGCCCTTGTCTTTCTAGATAGAAGTGGTCATGGGTTTGGAAGGTGCTGTCTGAGGATCTTTGGTAAACTTCTGCAGCATGTCTTGTAGATGGTGCACACTGCTGCTACTGAGCATCGGTGGTGGAGGGGATGGATGCAGTGCCAATCAAACGGGATGCTTTGTCCTGGACGGTTTCAAGCTTCTTGAGTATTAGTTGGGCTGCACTCATCCAGGCAAGTGGGGAGTATTCCATCACACTCCTGACTTGTGCCTTGTAGTTGGCGGACAGGCTTTCAGGAGTCAGGAGATGAGCTACTTGCCGCAGTATTCCTAGCCTCTGACCTGCTCTTGTAGCTACTGTGTTTATGTGGTGATTCCAGTTGAGTTTTTGATCAATGATAACTCCCAGGATGTTGATAGTCAGGGATTCAGTGATGTTAACACCACTGAGTGTCAAGGGGTGGTGTTTAGATTGTCTCTCATTGGTCATGGTCATGGTCATGGTCATAACCTGGCATTTGTGTGGCACGAATGTTACTTGCCACTTGTCAGCCCAAATCTGGATATTGTCCAGATCTTGCTGCATTTGGACATGTGACTCCTTAGATACTGAAGCAGTCCGAGTGGTGCTTAACGCTGTGCAGTCATTAGTGAACATCCCCACTTCGTACCTTATGACGGAGTGGGAGTCATTGATTAAGCAGCTGAAGATGGTTGGGGCCAGGACACTGAGGAACTCCTGCAGAGATGTCCTGGCGCTGAGATGACTTATCTCCAACAACCATGATCATTTTCCTACGTGTCAGTTAGGACTCTAACCCCTGGAGAGTTGTCCCCCGATATCCATCGATTCCAGTTTTGCAAGGTCTCATGGATGCCACATTTGGTCAAATGCAGCTTTGACATAAAGAGCTGTCACTCTCACCTCACCTCTGGAATTCAGCTCTTTTGTCCATGTTTGAACCAAGGCTGTAATGAGATCAGGAGCTCCGTGCCCCTGGCGGAACCCAATCTGGCATTACTGAGAAGGTTATTGTTGAGCAGGTGCTGTTTGATAGCACTGTTGATGACACCTTCCATCACTTTACCAATGAACAACAGTAGACTGATGGAATGGTAATTGGCAGGGTTGGATTTGTCCTGCTTTTTATGTACAGGATGTACTTGGCAATTTTCCACATTGTCCGTTAGATGCTAGTGTTGTAAGTATACTGGAACAACTTAGCTAGGGAAGAGGCAAGTTCTGGAGCACAGGTCTTCAGTACTATTCCGGGAATGCTATAAGGGCCAGTAGCCTTTGAAGTATCCACTGTCTCTGATCGTTTCTTGATATTATGTGGAGTGAACTGAATTGGCTGAAGACTAGTATCTGTAATGCTGGGGACCACTGCAGGACACTGAGACGGATCATTCATTTGGCACTTATGGCTGAAGACTGCTGCAAAAGCTTCAGCCTTGTCTTTTGCACTGATGTTCTCGGCTCTTCCATCATTAAGGATGGGGATATTTATGGAGTCTCCTCCTCCAGTGAGTTGTTTAATCGTCCACCACCATTCAGAACTGGATGTGGCAGGACTGCAGTGCTTAGATCTGATGTGTTGGTTCTGGGATCACGTAACTCTATCAGTTCCAGCTTATTTTATTTGGCATGCAAACAGACCTGTTTGGTGGCTTCACCAGGCTGAACTTCATCTTCAGGTATGCCTGGTGCTGCTCCTGGCATGCACTCCTGCACTCTTCATTGAACCAGGGTGGATCCGCTGACTTGATGGTGATGGTTGAGTGGGGATATGCTAGGCCATGAGGTTACACAAATTGTGCTGGACTACAATTCTGCTGCTGTCGATGGCCCACAGCGCCTCATGAATGCCTAGTCTTAAGTTGCTAGGTCTGTTTGAAGTCTGTCCCATCCAACACCGTGATAGTGACACACAACACAATGGAGGTCATTCTCAATGTGGAGGCGGGACTTCATCTCCACAGGGCTGTGCGATGGTCGCTCTTACCAATATTGTCATGGACAGAAGCATCTGCAGCTGGCAGACTGGAATGGATGAGGTCAAGTACGTTTTTCCCTCTTGTTGGTTCCCTCACCACTTGCTGCAGATTCAGTCTAGCAACTGTGTCTTTTAGGACATGACCAGCTCAACCAGTAGTACTGCTGCCTAGCCACTCTTGGTGGTGGATATTGAGATCTGCCACCCAGAGTACATTCTGTGCCCTTGTCATCCTTCTTGTCAGGGGAGGGAGGGAGCGGCCTAGTGGTATTATCGTTGGACTGTTAATCCAGAAATCCAGATAACATTCTGGGATCCAGGTTCGAATCCCACCACAGCAGATGGTGGAATTTGAATTCAATAAAATATCCGGAATTAAGAATCTAATGATGGCTGTGAATTCATTTTTGATTGCCGGAAAAACCTATCTGGTTCATGGATGTTCTTTAGGGAAGGAAAATGCCATCCTTACCTGGTCTGGCCTACACGTGACTCCAGACCCACAGCAGCGTGGTTGTCTCTCAGATGGGCTTTTCCGACAATCAACAATGGTTTCGTGGTTATCAGCTGACATTTAATTCCAGATGTTTTATATTAAACTCAAATTCCACCATCTGCCATTGAGGGATTCGAACCTGGGTCTCGAGAACATTATCTGGGTCTCTAGATTAATCATCTAGCAATAATAACTCTAGGCCATCGCCTTCCCCTATGTGCCATATATCAATATTTTGAGTCTTGATCATTGGAACGCCTCAAAACCTCTGCACCTTGGATTTCCAGTCAGTTTCCCATTAGGCAATATTTTTCTTTCGCATTAGACGCTTATTAAAATATGTAAATCAAGGTCCCAAAGTGAGAATGAAAATCTGATTTGAAACTATCAGCATCGGCCAGGTTTGAGGATTTGGGAAACTCAACAGCCATATGCAGAAGGGAATAGCTGCCTTCAGCAATTAAGTGCTTTCTAAGAACAGTCCATGCAAGCCAAGAGAAGCATGGGCCTTTCAAGCAAACCATCAGTCGTTCTGCTGAATGACAGGTCTTCATATTGTAACAATTAACCCCACACCATGTTTTCCTGCACCACCCTTGCAAATAATACCTGGTCAAATGTACCACCAAATTAAGGTATGATTTGCGTGATAAAGTTCAAAAACAGTGAATTAATTTGTTAAATTGTTAAAATAGGAAATAATGTCAAAAATATGTGTGTTAAAGAATGCTGCCAACAAATGACCTGCCAGTGTAAAAAAATTCCAATAATAGTTTGATAGAGCTATAAACTTCTTTTAACTTCTGCCTGCCTACATCAAATGTGCACATTTCTTGAACTAGTAGCTCTGAATATGCATTTGAAAGAGTTAATTTAATAAATTCTCATGGAATGTGTGGTCCTTCTTGAATACAACCATTTTTGACAAGAAAATTATGCGTTTTGACAAGGCAAGAACACATTGCTCAAATTTGGTGAGAATGAGTAATTGCTTCAAATTCAAACAATAACTGAGATCATATACTTTTTAACAGTTCTACAGATTTCAAATCCATTAAATGAACAACAGCACTTTACCCATCTCCACAAGATGCAGTCATACCAGTGCACATGCACTCACATGAAAGTATCACACACACCAAGCTGCACTGGGGCTCTCACAACATGCAACTTGGTAGTGTGCAATGCCTCCACCAGAGCAAGCAGAATGGGAAGTGAAGAATGGCAAGTATGATCTACTCAGTGACTGGGATACAAAACTGCATGCTACTTAAGAAAGAAGGATGGTCAAATGGAACTTCATGCTCATGCAGCGTTTCTAATTCTAGACGTTAGTTCTATTACTAAATACATTTCAGCACAGTAAACATGCATAAAAGCATATCTATTATAATGTCATCAAATGCCAATTTGTAGTTATGTGAATGGTTTGAAAATAAAGATGTTTTAATCAATATTTAAATAGTCCAAAGTCAGAAGAAAACATATCTAAGTAATGACGATGAACCAAATTGTTAGGAGTTTTTTTTTGAGAGGGTAGAGAAATTAAAGTCTGTCTGATCCAGGTTTAATAACAGAATTGCTGACTGGTGTGAGCCTACCGTATAGCTTCTTCAACTGACTGACCCACAATATTGGAGGAAGGTCCAGGCTGGGAAAGGGGTGTCAGACTGATAACCCATTTCACAGGCTTGTAGTATTCATCATTGGAACTTAGGAGATAGAACAGTGTAGTTAAGAAAATGACCTACAGGGGAAAAAAAAAAAAAAAAAAATCAGAATTAAGCCACATCAGAGCATTAGATAAAACACTTCTTAAATCGGGTCAGTATTAAAACTGCAGCTTGTCTTTCCGAAGTAAACTGACACAAATAGAAGAGAAATGACTACAAATAGTTTCTCATATTTTTTGGGCCATTAGCTCAATTAGTATTTAAGGAGTGAGACATTACTTTGGGATTCAACTTTCCTGGATTTCTCCTGTTTCTGATTTTAACTAAATATACTGCAATTATAAAAAAAGTATTGTGGTTCCTTATATTTGTGATTTCCTTTTGAAGACAGTAAAAATATGGAAAAATTACCAAAATCATACTTGAATACAAAGATTTATTATTATTCCCACTCCTCCTCCTCCTCCAACGTAGTATTTCCTTGGATTTTGCAGTTTCTTTGGAATTTTTACATTTCCATACCTGCAGCTGTACTTTCAAACTGGAAAGAGTGAAGGGACTAGAACAGAGGTGCAACAATTAAGGATTTGATGACATTTGTGGCTGTAACAATGTGACAGAGTTTAGGTTAAATTTAAAATTTGAAGGTACTGCAATGCATTAGGATGTCAAGTCACAGCTCCAACGATACAACAAAGATGGTCAGAGAATTGCCTATTACACAGGTCGTCTGCTAGTATATTGAATTCTACAATCTGTTCAAAACATAAATGAATAGATATCCTAAGTTAGAGATTTGCACCTCCTGAGCAATGTAGGGATAAAATCTGAGTTGAGGGCAATGAACATCCAAATCTAAAATGTCACTGATTATCATTCTTTTCCATTGTTTATTCCTTAATGGGATGTGGGCATCATCAGCAAGGTCAGCATTTGCTACCATCCCTAATTGCTCTTGAGAACAGTTAAGAAGCAACTACATTGCTGAGAGCATGAAGTCCTTCTGCTGCAGAAATCCTCATATGTGCCTGAGTAACCTTCAGACTTGATTATTTTAATGCCTTGATTGAGACTCTCATTCTCTACTTGTAACGAATGTTAAAAGTGGTTCAGGAGCTAACTTACTTATTTAAAGTGGAGTTTCTTAGATTCCTTTATCTACAATATACTAAATCCTTAATAGTAGCAGGGGATACAGGCACAGACTTACTGCAGATAAGAAAAAAAAGTGACACCACTATAATGTAAATCCTCTATCTATAACGAAGGACTGTGTAAGCTGTCAGGACTGTGCAACTACAGTTGGGGGGGTGGATATTCAGGTCTGGGGGTGACCTTGCAAGTAGGCGGATCCAGGGGTAGCAAATCTGCACATAAGATAACAGGGTGTAGAGCTGGATGAACACAACAGGCCAGGCAGCATCAGAGGAGCAGGAAACTTGGCAACCGCTTTGCAGAACATCTACGTTCTGCTCGCAACAAAGACCCTGAAACTACCTGTTGCCTGCCACTTCAATGCACCACCATGCTCCCTGGCCAACATCTCTGTCTCTGGCTTGCTGCAGTGTTCCAGTGAAGCCCAAAGCAAGCTGGAGGAACAACACCTCATTTTCCGCTTGGGGACCCTACAGCCCTCCGGACTCAATATGGAGTTCAATAATTTTAGGGCCTAAACTCTCCCATGTCCCAGCACCCCACCCCACCCCACCCCACCCCACACACCAGGCCTTGTTATCACAGCCTGCCATTACACACCCCCTGTTGTTAGTCACTAACAGGTCCCATTAACAACTACTCACCCTCCCAGTCTGATCGTTAGTAACTCCTTTGTCTGTCCAACTGTCTCTCTCTCTCTTTGGGCTCTATCCTATCGTTTACTCCCTACCCCACCCACCTCCCTATTTTCTGCATATAAACTGGCGTTTTCCCAGCCACCATCAGTTCTGAGGAAGGGTCAGCGGACCCGAAACGTTAACTTTGTTTTCTTCTTCACAGATGCTGCCAAACCTGCTGAGCTTTTCCAACAACTTTGTTTTTGTTCTTGATTTACAGCATTCGCAGTTCTTTTAGTTTTTATAAAGAAGGAGTGTTTGTACACAAAATTCCAACAGTTTTTATTAATATTAAAATGATCCCACAACATCGTATA
The DNA here is from genome assembly GCA_024137785.1 of Ginglymostoma cirratum. NCBI lineage: Eukaryota > Metazoa > Chordata > Chondrichthyes > Orectolobiformes > Ginglymostomatidae > Ginglymostoma > Ginglymostoma cirratum. The sequence goes on from JAHRHZ010000013.1 coordinate 44,421,391, forward strand.
AAGTTCAGCTTATAATGTAGTTTCAACATTAAACTCCTTACCAATGAAAGAGCAAAGTTGAGAAGTGCTGTACCACCGTGGAATAGAATTGTCAGTAAGGTGGTTGCAGTCGTGAACAACAAACTCACATTTCGGCTCATCACAATCCAGAGAGACTCCAATATCTACGGAAATACAATTGCAAAAAAAATCAGAAGTGCTCTCAGCTGCAGTCAGCCCTTTGCCTAATTACCTAGGCCCCAACAGCTGAGGGCAATACAACAAAATCAGACACACATGGAAGTCAGAAGATATTACCCACAACACATGTAGAATGGATGAAAACAAATTTTGCTGAACGTTATTAATAGAAGTTTAAAAACCTGAAACAACATCAGCAAATGTTTCTGACAAAAAGAGAGTTTAAATCACCAATCCTGTCAATCACATGAAATTGTTTCTTCCTCCTAGATAACTGCCTATATTCATGAAGAATTCAAGTAAGAGAAAGGCTAAAACCCGTTAGAAATGTGGACCCAAAGCAGGAACTGGATTAATCTCTAGGTCAAACATGGAAGTTTTTAGGTTTATGAAATTAGGGAATATAAACTCAAGGAATGGGAGGAGGAGTGGACCATATGGTCCATCGAGCCTGCTCCACCATTCGATAAAATTATGATTGATCTTGGGTTCAACTTTCCTGTTTGCTCTCCATACCTTTGATTTCCTCAAACACAAAAAAAATCTGTTCATCTGTGAAAAGTAGTCTCCACAAACCTCTCGGACAGAGAATTCAAAAGTTTTACGACCCTTTTGACTGAAGAAATTTCACTTGTTCGACACCGAAATGATTGGCCCATCATCCTGAGATTGCCCCTATATTTTTGTTTCCAATGGTCACGGAATCTTTCTCTCAGCATCTAACATAAAGTGCCTTCAGACTCTTATTTCAAAGCGATTGTCTCTCATTTCACTAAACTCCCCACAGGATTTACGTTAAAAAACCAAGCTCTTGCCATAGGACAACTCTCAGCCTTGGGACTAACTTAGGGAAGCTTTACAATCTCCAAGATAAGTATATATTTTCTTAAATGTAGAGGCCAAAACCGACTGTACTGCTTCAGATTTCACCAAAGCTTTTTACAATTGTAAAAGACTTCTTTATTTCCCACTCCAATCCCCTTGCAAGGGCAACAGACTTTTTGCTTTTTTGATTGCTTCCTGTTCTTGCATGTTAATTTACTACATACCTTGCACAAGCACACTCAAGAAGTTTTGAACGTAATCGCTGAAAGTTTTACACTTTTTTAACGAAATATTTTTATATCCTTTGAACCAAAGTGAGCACTTTCACACTTATTCCATTTGCGACTTTTTGCCAATCACTTAATCGGTCTATATTTCTTTATAGCCAATATGTCCTCCCTGCAGCTTACCATTCCATCTAACTTTGCAAGATCAACAAACATGGATACATTACCAATTCTTCAAATCAGTCAGTAATCCAGGCAGAATAACAAGCCCAGAGGGTACAGTTTACTGTAGCAAAGCATCAACCTATGACAGTGAAAGTAGAAGATAGGAAACAAAAGATATGCGAGAGTTTCATTGTATGATGAAAAAAGTACTCAAGTAGTCTATTAGTTCAAGTCTCCCAAGGATTTATCCTAAGTCTTCAAGTGCCTCATGACCGTCAAAGGTCTCAACCGTGCCTTTGTCACCTCCAGACTTGACTACTTCTGTAGTCTGTTGACTGTTCATCTATTCTCCACATGCTACAAAATTTTGGGAGTTTATTCCAAACTGTTGGTTGAAATCCGTCCAGCACCTTGGCTTCGTTCTTCACAATGCCAAGCTGGTAAAAGTTCACACTCATCCAGGGCTATTTGTCGTACAAGCAGCCTAACAACAGGAAAGAATTCAAACGTGATGGTAGTGCAGGGTACCACGGCAATCATGTGAAAGCTGATCCTATGTTTGAAGACAATGTTTCTTCCAGCGAGGATGTGAAGAATAGACAGAAGCTTTTGGAGCCATGGGTATTAATCCTCCCCAAGACACTTTTCATTCAAAACATACAATATTCACCTTGATCGTTATAGGTTGACTGCAGTTTTCTTGGGTATGTCTATCTAGGCTTGCTGTTTCAATTTACAAAATTCTCCTTGTTACACAATCAACAGAATTATCTAGATTTTTCTTATGTGGAGTTGGGAAAGGCACTCTAATATTAATGATTTGATGCTGATATGAATTTGACTTTTGTTTTTAAAGGTATTCATTCACATGATGTGGGCAATGCTGGGCCAGCATTTATTGCCTATCCCTAGCTGCCTTTGAGATGGTGGTGATAAGCTACTTTTTTAAACCGCTGTAGGTAGACCCAAAATAATATTAGGAATTGAGTTTAAAGTAGTTTAATCCAGTGACACTGAAGAAACTGCGATATATTTCCAAAACCGGATGGTGAGTGGATAAGGAAGGAACTTTCAGGTGATGGTGTTTCCCATGTATCTGCTGCTCTTGTCCTTCTGGATGGTGCTGGTTGTGTATTTGGAAGGTGCTGGTTAAGCAGGCTTCAGGAATTTCTATAGTACATATTGTAGATAGAACACATTGTTGCTACTTTGCGTTAGTGGTGGAGGGAGTAAATATTTGTGAATGTGATGCCAGATTGCTTTGCTCTTGGATGGTGTCAAGCTGTTTGAAAGTTATTGCAACTGCTTTCATCAAGTAGTTGAGTTTTCCATCACTTTTGATTTGTGTCTTGTAGATAATGGACAGGCTTTAGGGAGTTAGAAGGTGAGTTATTCGCAGCAAGGTTTTAGCTTCTAATCTGCTCTTGTAGCACATATTCTTGTGTGACTAGCCCAATTCAGTTTCTGGTCAAGGGCAAATCTCAGGATGTTGACAGCAGGAGATTCAGTGATAGTCAGATTCCCTCTTGTTGGGCATAGTCATTGCTAGGCACTTATGTTGCATGAATGTTACTTGCCACTTACCATGCCCAAATCTGGATATTGTCCTGGTCTTGCTTCATTTGGACATGGACTGCCTCAGTATCTGAGGAGTTATTAATGGCATTGAACATTGTGCAATCATTGGCAAATATCCCCACTTCTAACTTATGATGGAGGGAATGTCAGTGATCAATACCTGATGTTTGGACCATGGGCAGTCCCCCTGAGGGACTGTTGCAGAAATGTCTTGGAACCGAGGTGACTGACCTCTACTCACTACAGCCATCCCACCTGCCTCACCAGTGAGACCAGTTTTGCTAGAGGTCCCTGATGCCACATGGTCACAAGTGGCCTTGATGTCAAGAGCAGTCATACTCACCTCACCTTGAATTCAACTCTTTTGCCCATGCCTGGGCCAAGCCTGTAATGAGGTTAGGAGCCGAGCACCCTGACAGACCCAAACTGAGCAGTGTACAGGTAATTGCTAAGCAGGTACTACTGGATAGCACTGTTGATGACACCTTCCATTAATGTACAATTCCTTCACTTTGCACAGTCATTATCTCTATTCAGAAGGTAAACTTTCATAATGTACTGACGACTATTTCGTAATATTTCTGAACAAGATGTGAGGGTAAGCCAGAGTGCAACTAATCAAGTACAAATAATACATCAGAAGTAATCATGCAGGAAGTCAGTATAACTTTGAACACTGTTTAGCTTGGAGAAAAGTTAGGTAGAGGGGAAAGTTCCTTCTATTCTTCTAAAATACACCTTAACCCAACTTCAAGTACCATATTCTCCAGCAGTAATCTTTTCATATTACAAACACGTAAATGAAAAGAGAGAACTCATCCAAAAGCAAAAGATTTTCATTTCAGCAGTTAGGGCTGGAGACAAAACCAAGTTACAGAAATAAAAATACAAAGTGCCGACTTCCTGTGCCTAGAGTGGAATCCGAGAGCTAACAGTCCCCTAAACGCATTGCTAATCTGGTTAAGATCACTACGTAGTTCATTCTGCTCAATGTGATGCAAGATTATCTTTTCTTTCTGGATTAATTTCAGTTGTCAGATATTTCATTACAAGTCTGATTCTAACAGTGTTTTGTGCCTAGAAATGAGTGGGGGTATAAAACACAAACTGCTACCTCAGGATTGCTGTGATTTTTGGATTGATGCATGTCAATTACAGCCAGAAATTTTCTAGTGCTGGATATTCACTTTTAACTCCAAGAAGTTCCTTAATTGAGGTGTATACACCTTGATTGTCTGCTTCAGATCTAATATCAGTAGGGCTAGGTGCAAGCCATAAAGCTAAGCAGTGTGGACACTCCTCAGAATGATCACTCTGTCAGCATAAAGAAAAGGAGATGAGATAGGGAGTTCCTTGATATCAGTCCCACCACACTTGCATCAGTTTTCCACTTTGACACTGCTCATTAGAACATCCATCAGCATTATCTTCCTGCTTTTCCCCTTACCTCACTGTGCATCAGCATGAAATCCTTGTGCAACAGCTGGGGACAGAGGCCTTGTATTCTTTTTCCCTCTGCTTTGCACTGAAAATTCCCTTCTCAAATAGAAAGGAGGAAATTGGCTTTGAAAACAAGTATAATGGGTTCTAAAGATTACTTTTGATCATCATAATTTTTTTCACATTTCACATAACCATACTGCACTCTGTGCCCGGATTGTACTTTTGATCAGAAAGTACAAATGAGGCCAGTCAAGTTAAATCGCGCCTAGTTTTCTCCAGACGGAACACACTGGAATGCTGTTTGACTGTATTAAAAACCTGCCAAAAACAGAAAGATTATTCAACCACAGCTAATATATTTTGGCAAAAAAGAATAACCTGTCAAAGGATTCAAACTCAGAACCGTGTTTAGATTCAACTACATTAATACGTGAAGTTAATTAAAGTCAATTTGTTAAGTATTTAGCCAAACATGTAACAAAAATGTTTCACCACAGGAAAACTTCATACAACTACTTCTGATCCCAGCAAACATCAATAACAACTTTCAAATATTCAGGGGATCACAAATAGATTCAACTCAAGTTGGCACCGCACAACTACAAAAAGAACTGCGTGTCATCTTCAGGACAGATGTAACTTATTTCAGGCCAATGATACACTGTTCCTAGGAAAATGGCTCACAAAGTATGTCCTAAAGCAGAAAAGTTTGGTCTCAGTTTGAGGCACCGATACTTTTAACTTTTAAGAAAAAGGTTGCTGTTAAATGCACATGAATTATTTCATCTGTATACTTTACTAGAGTGTTAAGGTATTTTTAAACTCAATTCACAGCCCAGGTAATGGGCAATCTGCTCTGTGCTTTATAGGACATTGTTGCTTTGCCAGAAAAAGTATATTATTAAAATAGAGTTTGTAAGCTTGAAGGCACATTATTCCTATGTAGTGCTCATGTATAGATAGCATGTTCACAAATAAAACAGGGAAAGACTTGAATTGGTTGCCCAGAATATTGTAAATAATTGTGGCGCCGGCATTGAACTCTGTAGCAATCCACTAATTACAAGTTCCCATCTTCTATTAGTTAGCCATCCTCTATCCATGTTAATTACTATCCCCAATGCTATGGGCTCTTTGTACTGAGTAGCCTAACATATGATACCTTATTGAACTCAGATCTTCTTCAAAGTTACTTAGCCTAGCAAAGTAAATTCCCATTTTTTAAAAATCTTCTGTATTCTAGTGATTGGAACCAGGTGGATCACATTGGCTAAGATCCTTGATTGGCATTAACAACTTGGCTGACCAATATAAACAGGGGATTCAGAATCTCCTCACTTCAGTGATTGACTCTGAGCTGGCTGACCATAGCCAGTGTACTGTGCACATGTAGATAAAGGGTGACTTGGTAGTGAGATACCAGCCTCTGCAGTTATTTTATGTATTTATATTTTTTACCTACTAAGATATAACTATGCACTTGCAGAGTAACATTTATTATTAATTTCTGATTAAACAGAATCAAGGCATTAGAACAAATGTTTTAATTCCAAAGTGAAATTGAAGATCAGCAAGAAACATCTCCATAAAAGAGTCAACGCTAACAAAAACTAAACAATAACGTCTGTCTCAGTCATATGCTGCACCCTACTGGCATGACTGAAATCAAATGTGGTACAAGATCATTTTTAAGGGATACACAAGCAGGGATCAGAGGTTTCCAAGGACCTTGAAAAATCATGCTTTGTTGCAAATTTGAAGAGTTTTAAGTTTTGACTTTTGGAATCAGAGACTGAAGAAAAACAAAGGTAAAATTAAAGGAAAATAAGACCATTAAGCTTATTGACAACCAAAAATTGATAACAGGATTCGCAATCAAAGTTGGAGAAAAGATGTACAATAACCCAGATCAACAACAGCAGTCCATGTTTAAATGTTCACTGCGGTAAGTAACAGGACCCAGAAGTAGTTCAGCCTCCTCAGATGTGGTATTTACCTAGAAAATTTCAACTCTTGATGAGGATAATTAAGCTTACAGGCCTCTAGAAAATAAAATAAAACAAAACTCCCCAAAACTGACGTTAGTGACTTATACTTGATGCCCTACATTTGCCAAGATTTTTACCAAATCCTCCTTCTGCCATTAAACCAAGGTGTATGATCTTCATTAGCAATAGTAAATGTATAGTAAGGGCTTAAAATAAACTTGCCACCTAGATAAAAAATTAAAAAAAACCCTAAACCCGTCCCTTCAACTCAGATGCTGTTCCATCCTTCGTAATCTAATATAATTATATCTTTCAACCTCATATTTATTTAATTTCATCTTTAATGCTACAATATTGGTTACCTCATTTAGATTTCCACATTTTAAGCACGCTCTGGATATAGACTTTTTTTGAAGCTCCCTTCCTGGGTTTATTAATAACTATTATATTTTGACTTTATTTGATTTATTACTGTCACATGTACCAAAGTACAGTGAAAAGTGTTGTCTTATGTGATTTGCAGACAGATTGGATTACAAGTGCATCAGGGTAATAGAACACAGTGTTACAATGTTACAGCTACCAAGGTAGAGAGATCAACATTAACATCAAAGAGGTCCATTCAAAGTCTGATAACAGCGTGGAAGAAGCTGTTCTTGAATCTGTTTCCCGATGCATGAGGACGTATATCTGAAGTCAGCGGACGGGAAGCTGGTTTGCCCGATGGACTGGGCTGTATTCACAACTCTCTGTAGTTTCTTTTGGTCTTGGGAAGAGCACTTGCCATACCATGCTGTGATGCATCCGGATATAGATGCACCACAGAAAGTATCCTAAAAATTTGTCCGAGTCTTCACGGATATGCTGAATTTCCTTAATCCCCAGAAGTAGAGGAGTTGCTGTGTTTTTTTGACTGTAGGGTCAACGTGGGACGACCAGGACAGATTGATGATGATTGTCATTTCCAGAAATTCGATGCTCTCGTCCATCTCCACCTCAGCACCACACTCAGCACAGGGGCACGCCCTCCCCTCCGCTTCCTGAAGTCAACAACCAGCTCCTTTGTTTTGCTGATGTTGGAGAGATTGTTGTCTTTACACCATGCTGTTAAGCATTCTATCTCCTTCCTGTTGCAAGTTCTAGTCTCTTCCACACAGAAGAACTTTAACTCTTGCTCTAAAGATCCCCTCTGCCCTAACCTTGAACTAATATCTTTGCCAAGTTCCTCACCTCTGCCATGCCCTCTCCAAACTCATTTTTGTCCATAAGACTCACCTCCTGTTCCATCTACCCTCTTCCCACTAATCTGATCATCTAACTCCCTGTCCTAATCTCCATGTTTGCCAACATTATTAATGGTAATTTTGCTTCAAGTTATGCCACCCAAATCCCAGGGTTTGACATCGGTTTTGTATCTTACATAAAATACTTCTTTTCTTAAATATACAATAACTTTAGCTGAGAAGAAAATTTTAAAAAGATCAACTAATAAATGTCTATGCTTTGAACCAGAAACAAATTTTTTCAGCCTCCAGTCACAAAAAAGAGATACACATCAAACAGTTAAGTGATAAATAAAAGAAAGATAACAAAACTGGCCAGATTGCTTCTACGGTTTCCACAATGCATCACTTCACAGGATTTTTCCACTCACTCATGGGATGTGGGCATATCTGGCTAGGCCAGCATTTATGGTCCACCCTGAATTACCCAATAGGCAGTTAAGAATCAACCATAGTGCTGTGGATCCGGAGACACCTGTAGGCCAGATCAGGACATTTGTGAATCCAGATGGGTTTTCCTGACAATCAAAAAATGGTTTCATGGTCATCATTAGATCCTTAATGAAATTCATCTGCCACAGCAGGATTTGAACTGGTTTCCCAGAATATTAGCTGACTTTCTTGATTAATAGTCTAGCATTAATACAACTAGGCCATTGCCTCCCCTCTAATGTAGATGCGGACTCCTTCGGTTGCTTTTACAGAGTTGATCAGGGTTACCTTTTCAGTTCAATCACATACAGGCAGTAATATTTCTAACTCAGCTTTCTGCTCTTTGGGTTTCCAAAAGCTGGAAAGGCAGGTAGCTTTCAAATATTTATGCTGTGTTGTCAGCAACCAAATACTTCTCAGAAAATACAGCTCAAAAGAGAAAAAAAAAAAATCAACTATGGCCCTGAGAGGCTGAACATCTGAACTTGAATATAGGGTGCCTTCCAGACCCTCCACAATAAATTTCCAGGTACTGACCTGGTTGATAGCCAACTTCTGATATATGTTTAAACACAATGCTCCTCCCAGGGTCACTGTGTCTGTCAGAACTCTCTTAAATCAATAATCTGGTTGCAATTAACTTCCATTCTTGGCCTCACAAACAAAGGTTTGTTTAGTTTGTTCTTTTCCTTTTACCATGAGCTGTTTCCCAAATTTCACAAGTTATCTTCAGCTCACAATTTCTAATTCACAGTTTCAAACTATTTTAATAAAAAGAATTAAAATAAAAAGAACGAAAAATGATCAAGGGTTCTAACACTAACAATATCTTACTTGATTATTACAAGGGTAATCTTCATCCTTCTCAATCTGTCTACTTTTGATAAGGTTGACCAGATCATCTTTCTCTTAATACTGCTCCACTATTATCCATTCATACACAACTGCTCTCCCCTTATTTTATCCTACTTTTCTAGCATTTGTGTGACGACTCTTCCTGATTCTGCACGATTACCTCTGGTCTCCACTAAAGATTGAGCCCGAGTCCTCACCTATTTCTCAACCACATATAGTGACATCATCCAAGAGTACAGAGTTAGTTTCGATAGCTACATCTCCATCACCTTTCTCTCCTCCTCCATATCACTTAAGACCAGGCTGTTTATCTGATGTCCAATACTAGACAAACTGAAACTTCATCCATTTAAATATTGGAAAGACTGTAGCCATTTTTTGGGTCCCAGCTCCCAATTCCTTTTCCTAGCTACCGACTCCAGTCCACTCCCTGGCAACAGTCTGATTTAAGTCAGCCAGTTCACAATTTTGTGTCATAATGACACAAAATTGCCTAACATCATTAGTTTCAGTTTATCTGCTGCTGAATTCTTAATTACGCTTTTGCTACCTTCAGACTCAGCTATTCCAACTTCTCTTGGCTGCCTCCTCCATTCCACGTTTTGTAAACTTCAGGTCACCCAAAGCTCTGCTGCTCTTTGACTTGATAGAGTCCTGATTGCTTATCAGCTGTGCATGCTAATCTATTATAGAGGGGCATTACAAGAGCAAGGAAGAGATATTGTACTTGTACAAGAGACTTGTTAGACCTCACATGGAGTACTGTGTAAAGAGAAATCGGATGTCCCAGTGAATCATCAAATGTTAGTATGCATACATAGCAAAGGAATGTTGGTGTTAATCCCAAGGAGAATGGATTAGAAATACTAAATTGCTTCAGAATCAGAGAGAGGGCAAAATCTCAGCTGATGGAAAAAGATCTGAAGTACTAGCACAGAAGGTTACATTGTCCATACTATTATAATGGAGACAGAATCTGGGAGAATGAGATAGTATTCTTAAAAGGAAATGAGGTGTGAGGAAGTATTATTTGATGATCTATCCCAAGAAAGGGAGACAGAAATATCAAAGGATATGATATGAGAATAAGTCAACCACACAAAAGCAGGAGAAGCATGAAAATTGGAAGCAAAATCAATTAGATTTTCCAGTTCAGGCTGAAAACAAGAAACAGCATTAATACAGCCTTCAATATACAGTATCAGAAAAGGAAGGGAACAATGAGGCCCAAGAACACTATATCCGGTTTTATATGGTTAAAAAAACCACACAAATTTCATCTCTTAATTTTTCATTTAATCTATTTTAGCCAATTCTTATGGTTTCCAGTATCACATTTGCCGGCCATCAGCCATTTGAATTATTTTTATGTGATATTAAGAAATGGCTGAAGGCACTGGATATTGCAAAAGCTCCTGGCCCTGACAATTGTATTGAAGACTTGCACTGTAGAACTAGCCTCTCCCTTATCCTAGCTGTTGTAGTTCAGTTGTTCAGATATGTCCTGTCCATGAAAAAGGAGGACAAATCTAACTCATCTAATTATGACAGCATTCATCTACTGTCAATCTTCTACAAAGTGATGAAAGGGGTCATCATAGGGGTTCTTTAGGTTTGGGTTCCACTGGGCCCACTCAACTCCTGACTTCATTACACCCTAGGTCTTGAACATGGACAAAAAGAGATGAACTCATGAGGGGAAATTAGGGCAACTCCTTGATATCAAAGCAGAAAATCTTTCCTCCAGTTGTTTTCTAGCATTTGTGTGACCTCTCTTCCTGATTCTGCATGATTACCTCTGGTCTCCACTAAAGATTTAACCTGTGACCTCACCTATTTCTCAACTATATGTAGCATCATCATCCAAGAGTACGTGGGGTCATGTCTAGCGCAAAGCAGGATAGTTGTTGCTTGAAGTCAACCATCTCAGCCCCAGAAAATCACTGCAGAAGTTTATCAGCCCAAACATCTTCAGCTACTTCATCAATAACCTTGCTTCCATCATACAATCAGAGGTGAAGACATTCACTGATGTTTGCATAATGTTCGCAATATTTGCAACTTCTTTGACACTGAAGCAATCTGCGCCCGATGCAGTCAGATGTGGACAACATTCAGACTGGAGCTGATGAGTGACAAGCAACATTCATGCTACACAAGTCCCAGACTACGACCATCTCCAACAAGAGAGATTCCAAACTTCACCCCCTGAAATCTGGAAGTGTTACAATCGCTGAATGCTCCACTATCAACATACTGAAGATTACCACTGACCAGAAACTGAACTCGATTATCCATACGAATACTGTAGCTACAAGTGCAGGTCAGGGGCTGGGAATTCAATATGGACAAAAATTTGCTTCCTGATTCCTCAAAGTCTGTCTACCGTCTGCAAGGCGCAAGTAAAAAGAGTAAGGAGCATAGTCAATGAAAGTGGAGACTTCACCTGAGGATCTGAGACAAACACCGAGGGACTTTATTTGGAAATTTTGCGCAGAGGGGAAAAGAAGAGGTGTTTCCAATAAGGTTCACTACGAGTAGTAAAGACTCCAGAGCAAGAGGCGAACGGGAGAGGATAAAAAGGTGTAGATCAGGTGGTCTACCTGCAGTGAGACCAGCAGCAGACTGATGTCATGAACTACAATATGATGAGAACACATGGCAATGAGCTGATAGGTGACGATCTCTCGTCTTTAAAGTCTTTAAGGTCTTTCAGTGTTTAGGTCTCCAGTTATTTTCTCCTCCCCTCTCAAAGTTAGCTTGTTAAGTACAAGGTAGATATTGGCATTTAAAAAAAAAAATCAGTTGCCAGGGTACAAGAACTGCATAATTTACGAAAACTCAACAACTAGAATTTCCCCTGCTTTAAGCAGTTTTAGAACTGTTGACCTAGCAGTGGGTATAGAACAAAGAGAGTCTAAAAATGTTTTTCTCATTTAAAACTCCAATCCCCTATCATTCCTTTACCTCAGGGGTGATATTGCCAATGAAAAAGGATGGCAGTCTACAACCCAATGGAAGGTGCATGCATTCTTCAGGGCATTGACATTTCCAGAGATCTAACAAGAGGCAGGCAGTAATGTCACCAGGCTAGCGATCCAAAAACCCAGTCTAATGGCCTAGGGACAGGGGTTCAAGCAACACCATGGTAGATAGTGAAATTAAAAAGCTAGTCTCATGGTGACCATGTAATCACCCAAGAAAGAAATTGGTCATCCTTACATGGTCTGGCCTGTAAGCAACCCCAGACCCACAGCAATACAGTTGACTCTTAACTACCCTCTGAAAGGATCTAGCTAGCGATTCAGTTCAAAGAGCCCAGCCAGCAGGCCCACATCCCACGAAAGAACTAAACAAAATTAAAATCAGTAAATATCAATGTTGGAAAAAGGTGAAATAAATCAACAGCAACATTCACAGGAGACTATTTTTTATTGTATATCTGTAATATTATAATGTTTTATAGTTTTTTTTTAATAGCTGTAGCTCTACTACAACAATAGCATATCTATACAGCATCTATAACAGTGATGAAATGTCCCAAAGCACTTCACAGTAATATTATTAAACTAAGCTTGACACCAAGCCACTTCAGGCAATATCAAGTTAAATTACCAAAAGCTTACCTCTTTGACCAAGCTTTAAGAAATGCCTTTATGTGGAAAGAAAGGTAAAGAGTTGGAAAGGTCCAGGGAGGGAATTCCAGCGCTTAAAGCTTAGGCAGCTGGAGGCACAGATATTAATGACTTAGCAATTATAATTGGCAATGCACAAGAGGCTAGAATTAAAGGAACACATATCTCGGAGGTTTGTGGGTTTGGAGGACATTACAGAGATGGAGAGGAGCAAACCTGTGGAAAGATTTGAAAAGGATGGGGATTTAACTCGACTGAGATCCAATGTAGCTTAACAAACACAGAGCTGATCAGGTTTTGGGACTTGCTGCAGGTAAAGACGTGGAATTTTGCATGTCCTCCCGTATACAGAAAGTACAGGGTCAGGGAGACCAGCCAGGAGTGCACTGGCATACTTGAACCTAGAAGAAACTATGATACAATGAAGGTTTTAAAAGCAGTTCAGCTGAAACTCTAAGGATACAGGATTCTTTTTTGTTGTCAATCTAAGGAAAAAAGTAAACAACAATAAATTGCCACTTAGCATGACCTATTTGTTGCCTAATAAGTTATGCTTGTTAAATATTTCCGACATCTGTAAACCTTGGAAGGAAACATTCATTACAGATATTTTTTGAGAATCTAAAGTGGTTTATGGAATTCTGCCCTCCTTCCTCTGACAAAAGTGGTAAATGATTTCATGGGGGAGGTGATGGCCTACCAGTATTATTACTGGACTATTAACCCAGAGACCCAAATAACGTTCTCCAGACCTGGGTTTGAATCCCACCATGGCAGATGGTGGAATCGAGATACTGATGATGACCATGAATCCATTTGACAATTGTCAGAAAATCCCATCTGGTTCACTAATGTCCTTTAGGGAAGGAAGCTGCTGTCCTTACCTTGTCTCGTCTACAAATGACTCGAGATCCACAGCAATGTGGGTGACTCTTAAGTGTCCTCTAGACAATTAGGAATGGGTAATAAATGCTGCCTGGCCAGCAACACCCTCATCCCGTCAACGAATAAAGAAATGAAAATTTCCAAACGTGACGTGTTACTTTTAACTAGCTCTTTATGGTACAGATTAATTCTATTTCTTACACTAAAGGCTACAATCAGGGAGAATATGCGCCAAACATAATTGAACAGTAGTCAGAATTTGATTCGTAGTTATATAATTTTTTTTGAAAACCTTCTCCAGAATGTGGTCCATTTTCGCAATGCACTACTGTGAGGCAGCTAAGATTAGTCATTAATACAGTGGGACATTTCATATTAGGGAACTGCAGTATTGTCTAAGTTTAAGATAAATATTTGCAGGGTCAAAATCTGCATACTTCTTACCAATTAGTATTGTGGGAGTACCTTCACTGCATTAATTCCAGTGGTTCAAGAGGTTGGCCTACTTTCTTAACAAACTTCACATGTGGATGTTAAAAAAAAAAAATCCACATTTAAACATTTTTATTTAAAGGCCAGAAATATTGTATTTTGAATTTCATTATTTAAACAATTATTCTTAGAACTAATTGTTTTATGATACTGAATTGTGAATCTACTCTCTGGTTTAACCATCTCTCAACCTCTGCAATTTCTTTTCATGAATCCTGGTCTGTTAGGTCTTGCCAATTTATTACTGGGACAATACAAATATCATGGGGAAAAAGGGAAGGAATAATCAGAAAAAAGGACAGTATTCAAGTTAAAAACAAATGTACAATGTAGCTCAAATAGAACATTAAAGAAGTTACTAAACAGTCTAAATAAGTTACTGTCTACAGAACTTAAACATTGGTACAAGATGATTATTTGGTAGATTTTAAACTATGCTGTTAAGGCTTCAGCCTCAGGACCATATTACAAAAATAACATCTCTACTTTTAACTAACTTATATTTAAGATACTCACAGAAAGAAAAGTTTCAATGTTTTCATGAATAAAAGAGGCAACATCCTGCCAGTCCAAAATGTCTCCAAGCCAACTACTTTGGCGATGGATAGTGAATTTGTGACCTTTGTGTCTTCCAGAATGAGTTACATTCTAAGGAATGAAGTAAAGAAATGTCAAAGCAAATCATCGAAATGTGTATTCTAGACAACTGTTCACTCTTTTCATTAACTTCAATTACAGCGGAAAAGATATGTGATATTGAGCTCCAAACATCTCTCAAAAGCTCTGAATGAAACCTTTGAAAATAGGTGAGAGGTTGGCTGAAGAATAACATTTGTTATGAGAAAGATGTCCTATTTGGCAAGTGCTTAATGGAGGATCCACAAGGAGACGGTGATTATATACGAGGCTAAGAAGTACAGGAAATATGACAGAGCAGACATCAAGAGATAAATGAGACAATTTGGGAGACAGTAGTAGGGGAAATGAGACAACAGAAAGGAAGTATATCAGATAAATACCATAGAGAAAGTAACATGAAGTGTCCAGCACTTTTATTTTGTTGCCAATCTACAGAACAACAAATTCTGTTTTTCTGTTAATTATTTTCACTGGATTTACATGTTAAGAATATTTATAATTCAATTTTGGACCATTTCTTTCTTTTCAACACTCACCTTCACAAACCAATTATGATACAATCTGTCCCATAGCTCCAAGACTTGTTTCTCTATAACTGCTGTATTGTTCACCTTGTCTCCTAACATCTTATGAAGCTGAACAATCAAAAATAGTAAACATTATTGAATAAAAAGGTTAAATACGAAGTAAAACTTAGAGTCAAGTATTTTTAATACATTTTCAGAGAAAACATTCCCAGGCACTTTGGTGGTAATCAGAGGATGGCGAGATCAAGAAAGGAACAAAGATAGAGAAGGCAACAAAAAGTATATTCAAAGAGTACAGTTTGAGAAGGTTTGTTAAGAGGAGAAAGAATCTCTTTTGAATTGCCAGTATATCTTTTCTAAAACACAGGAGCAAAATTGTATGCACTATTCCAGGTGCAGCCTCATCAAGACTTCCGTATTTTTAAACTCAACTCTCCCATATTAAAGGTCAAAATTCCATTTGCCACTTTAATTACTTGCTGCAGCCACATGCAAACATTTTGCGTCTCATACACGAACACCCAGATCCCTCCGTGCTACACATTTTTTGAAGACTTTCTCCATTTAAATAATAGTCTGCCTTTTGATTCTTCCTGCCAAAGTGTATGACCGCACTTTTCTACATTAAACTTCTTCTGCCAAGCTTTCCACTTACTCATCCTATTTATGCTGCCCATATGGACACATCACAGTGCCCTCCGATCTATTTTCGTATCATAAAACTTAGATAACATTACACTTTGTACCTTCCTCCAAGTTATTAATATAGTAAATAATTCAGGGCCCTAGGACTGATCCTTGTGGCATTCCAATAGTTGCATCTTTCCAACCTGAAAAAGACCCATTAATCCCGACTTTTGTCCTCTGTTAACCAATCCTCAATCGATTCCAGCATATTACCACCATACTGCGAGCTCCTATCTTGTGCCATCATCTTTTATGTGGCACCATGCTGAATGCCTCCTGGAAATCCAAATACACATCTACCAGTTCTGCTTTAACTCTTTATTATCCTCAAAAACACATCTAGAAAAGTTGTCAAACACGATTTTTCCTTTCACAAAACCACGTTGACACCATTTGACTGTATTAAGCTTTTCTAAATGTCCTGCTATTTCTTCCTTAACATTGGGCTCGAGCATTTTCTCAATGATCACTGTTGAACTAGCTGGCCTATAGTTTACAAAATCCAAAAGAACTACGGATGCTATAAATCAGGAACAAGAACAAAGAGGGGGTTAGATAGATAGATAGACCTTTCCTCAAAGTTGATGGTGGAGTTGAAAAAGAAGTTGTTGAGGGTTAGATAGATCTAACCCTAACTTTGTCATCAAGCCCGCCGATAAGGGTGGTGATGTTGTTGTCTGGCGTACTGACCTCTACCTTGCAGAGGGTGAGCACTAGCTCTCAGATACCTCCTCCTACCTTCCCCTGGATCATGAACCCACCATGGCACATCAGGCCATTGTATCCACTACGGTTACGGATCTCATTTCATCCGGTGATCTGCCCCCATCCGCTCCCAAGCTAATGGTACCCCAACCCCGCACAGCTCATTTCTACCTCCTGCCAAAAATCCACAAACAGGACTGTGCGGGTAGACCCATTGTTTCAGCCTGCTCATGCCCCACAGAACTCATCTCCTCCTACCTTGACTCAGTCTTCTCCCCCCCGATCCAATCCCTACCCACATACATCCATGATTCATCTTACGCCTTACGCCAGTTTCAAAGCTTCCTGTTTACCGGCTCCAGCCACCTCTTCTTTACCATGGATGTGCAATCCCTTTACACATCCATTCCCCACCAGGAGGGTCTGACGGCTCTCCACTTCTTCCTGGAGCAAAGACCTGAACCATCCCCACCCACCACCACCTTCCTCCGCTTGGCTGAGCTTGTCCTCACCCTCAACAACTTCTCTTTCAACTCCTCTCACTTTCTTCAGGTAAGAGGGGTTGCCATGGGTACCTGCATGGGCCCTAGTTATGCCTGTCTCTTTGTGGGGTACGTGGAACGTTCCTTGTTCCAGCCCTATTCCGGCCCCCACCCACAGCTCCTTCTCTGATACATCGATGATATCATCGGTGCTGCTTCCCTCTCTCATCTAGAATTGGAAAACTTCATCAATTTCGCCTCCAATTTCCACCCGGTCTATCTCTGACTCCTCCCTTCCCTTCCTCAACATTTCTGTTTCCATAGACTGGCCACTAATATCCATTACAAACCCACCAACTCCCATAGCTACCTGGACTATACATCCTCACACCCCACTTCCTGTAAAGACTCCATCCCATTTTCTCAGTTCCTCTGTCTCCGTCGCATGTGTTCAGGTGAGGCCAACTTCGACTAGGGAGCCTCCGAAATGTCCACATTCTTCCTCAACCGAGGATTCCCCAGCTCCGTTGTCGACAGGGTCCTCAATCGGGTCCGACCCATCTCCCGCACTTCTGCCCTCACCCCTTCTCTCCCGCAACAGCTATAGGGTTCCCCTTATCCTCACCTACCATCCCAATAGCATCAACATCCAGAAGATCATCAGATGCCAATTCCACAACCTCCAGCAAGATGCCACCACCAGACACATATTCTCCTCCCCTCCCTTGTCCGCCTTCCGCAGGGACCGTTCTCTCCAGGACACCCTGGTCCACACTTCCTTCACCCTCAACAACTCCCCACAGCCCTATGGCACCTTCCCTGTAGCCAGCGAAAGTGCAACACCTGCCCATTTACCTCCTCCCTCCCCAGTATCCAAGGGCCCCAAACATACCTTCCAGGTGAAGCAACACTTCACCTGCACTTCCAAGAATCTAGTCTACTGCATTCGCTGCTCAGTGTGGTCTCCTCTACATTGGGGAAACGAAGCTTGGACTTGGCGACCGCTTTGCAGAACATCTACATTCTGCTCGCAAAAAAGCGAGCCTGTTGCCTGCCACCTCAATGCACCACCCTGATCAACATCTCTGACTCCGGCTTGCTACAGTGTTCCAGTGAAGCCCAACGCAAGCTGGAGGAACAACACCTCATTTTCCGCTTGGGGACCCTACAGCCCTCCGGACTCAATATGGAGTTCAATAATTTTAGGGCCTAAACTCTCCCATGTCCCAGCCCCCAACCCCACACACCAGGCCTTGTTACCACATGGCCTGCCACTATACACACCCTGTTGTTAGTCACTAACAGTCCCCATTAACAACTATTCACCCTCCCAGTCTGATCGTTAGCAACTCCTTTGTCTGTCCAACTGTCTCTCTCTCTCTTTGGGCTCTATCCTATCGTTTACTCCCTACCCCACCTACCTCCCTATTTTCCCAGCCACCATCCATTCTGAGGAAGGGTCACCAGACCCGAAACGTTAACTCTGTTTTCTCCTCCACAGATGCTGCCAGACCTGCTGAGCTTTTCCAGCAACTTTGTTTTTGTTGTTGTGGCGTATAGTTTCTTGCTTCCTGTGTCTCTACCTTTTTGGGCAATTGGTGTAATGTTAGCATTTTTCCAATTCCTGGATTGACTGTTGTTTTGACTGGCATGATCCCACTGTAATTCCAGTATATGATGCAGGTAATACGAAAATTGGCAGCGGGGGGCGGGAGGATTGGGGGTGTAGAGAAGGGGATAAATAGTGAGAAGGCCAACCTTAGGTTACAGGGCTGATCAGTGGCAGGTGGATATTCAAATCAGGATAGTTTGACAAATCGAATTGCATCTGGAACACACTGATTTACACTTGCCGTTAATAATAAGAAACAGTTGGGGTCTGGGCTACCACCTTAATATTTTTTGAGGGGGTTTGGTCTGGTACATAACACTATTCTAACCCCATTTTCTAGCACTTGACCCAGAGCCTTATATGCTTTGGCATCATAAGTGCACATCTAATCTAAATACTACCAGGCTTGAAGCAAAACACACTTTATTCTTACACTACAGTTAAAATACAAAAGGAAGAATTGGAATAACAACTCTATTGAAAAACCTAACAGAATAATAAATAATTTAACTACTTCAAGCAATTTTGCTGTAGCAGGGAGAGCTGTATAGCAGCGTCCAAACCTCAACAGCTACTGAAAGTTAAACTAAAAGCCTGGCTCTGTAGGAGCTTGACCCCACTCCTTCATGCCGCTTCTATTGTTCCAACTTTTAAAAAAAAAAAGCTGGTTAGGCTCAAAGTAGACAGCTTGGCTCCAAGTTTACAACATTTGCTTTCCAAAGAAACAGGATAGAACAAATCCTTCTTAAAAGGCACATCCCATAACAAATATTTAGCTGCTTGTTTTTGATTTGCACAGACTTGATGGGCCTAAGAGCCTTTTTTTTGTTCAGTAAACCTCTACAACATAGCCAGAGCTACGTACTTCTAATACATAGATTTTGACAATTTTGGTACTCAACAATATTAATGCTGCTAGTGTTGCTTCTTCTTGCCATCTAGTTCCCCAATGTCCCAGCATGCCAATATCTCCAATCCATGTTTTATCTGACATTGGCAGTATTAAGAAGCCAGGAGCTCTAGGAGTGCACAAGTGTTTTGGTGCACCTGCTGATTTAAACAGCTGCACTCCAATGTAAGTGTTATAGTGAGGGCAGTGCAATCAGCTCAGTGCAACCACTTCAGGTGAAACAGTCCTGCCTCATTTACAGTAATCCTTCAGCATTCACCACTATTAGGACAAGATCTGGGCCATGTCTTTAAAATGATAACTTGAATTACTTCACTCACATTTTTTTTTACTTATTTGATGGGGAAGTTTGGAAAAATTGAGAACAGAATGGTTTTGGAGAATGAGACATCGAGAAAGTAGAAATTGCTCCAATACTAACTGATGAGGTATATGGGACTATTTGCAAGATTAAGTGCCACATTTTATTCCACAACAAATGAAACCTAATTGTAAATCTGATTTTGAACTGTTCACTAGCCTCTTTTATGTCAATTGAACAAAATCAAATGTTCATGAGACTTAAGGCTAATACTGTTCTCAACTTAAACTGTATCAAATATTAAATGTTAAAATTTTAGCCTTTACCTTGTGGGTTATCCACTCTCTTCCATACTGGTACACATTGTTAGCAGCAGAATTTAGTGCTTTCTGGATGACCTGTGCCTCAGGAAGCCAGCTGAAGCAAATTAGGGCAGTTATATAGTGAGATTTGGAGCAGAGGCAAAGAACTTAAACACTTCAAAAGAAAATCACGTTTCATTTCAGAAATATAAAAATTCAAGTTGTATTTGCAGAGTTCACTCACCAATTTTGTACCCTGAAAATTATACATCCAAGTGGAGTTGCAATTTAAGAGCTAACGTTTAAAATTGCTTTAAATTAGTGCCACCTGGTCCACAATTCTTAATTCATTTATGGAACATGCTCCAAAAGATCCACTAAAAAAATCTATTATTTATTATCTTCCTCCTGAGCTCTCTATATGACGATATACACAGAAAGAACAAGGAATGAAATTCTTTAATGAAATATCTGATTCTTTAGAGTAATGTTCCACACAAACAAATAATCCTAAACCCATATCCAACCACTCTTACTTTCATGAACTATTCAATTGATCTTAAATGCTGATATCTTACTTCAGAAATAAATTCTACAGCTCAATTCTGTGTTAACAAGTTTATCCTGCTCTCTATTGCAACTTGCATTTAATTTGGCATCTATAAATCCTTTTTTCTCAATTTTTGAGCTACTGAAAGTCAGCTTTTATTAACTTTGTCCTACCTATTAATATTGTGCTTTATTTTGTTACATTGTTCCAACAAAAATAAGACCATTTTTCTTGATTTCTTCCTTCCTACATTTTCTTATACTAAGTTACATTCTAACAAATCAGAACTGTACCTTTGAAGGTTTAAAATACTTCCTATAGCAACAGCACAATATTGGAATACAAAGTTATGGTACGCTTTCATGAAATATTGGTGTATCGTTGGTTGAATCTAGGCACCACATATTAGAAAGGATAAAAAGCACAGTAGGGGAGGCAAAAGGGATTTACATGAATGATTCTAAGGATGAGGAAGCTCAGTTAAGAGTACAGATCGGAGAAACTGGTTTGGTCTTCCCTGGAAAGAAGGGTCAAGAAGAAATTTAATTGAGAGATTCAAAATCATGAGAACAGACCAAAGTAATAGGGGATAAACTGCTCCTATCAGTGGAATGGTTAAGAACAAAAGGACATTGATTTAAACTGTTTGGTAAAAAAACCAAAAGCAACATGAGGCAAAGCCTTTTTAGGCACTGAGTGGTTATGATCAGGAATGCTTGCCCGAGATTGTGGTGAAGGTGCATCCAATTGTGATTTTCAAGAGAACTGCATAATTATCTAAAAGGAGAGGAGCTGCAATACTCTGGAATGAAAGATGGCCTCCTTTTTGACACAACCATTTTATGAGATATTTTCCAGTGTACTTGTTCAGAAATGCTACGACACACTTCTGGAGCAGATGGGACTTGAGCCTTTGCCTCCAGGTGCAGGGGCCAAGACACCACCATTGTGCCACATGAGCCCCCAGATGACCATTCTATGATCCTAAATACCAAAATGTATTTCAACTGCCATTTTTCAGCCACATCTCCATTGTTACACCAAGGTACCTTTCTTTTGGTCTGCAAAAGTATTAAGCAAATTTCCTATTATGATATAATATGCAAATGTGATTTTTTTTTGGCCTATACCAATGTCACTGTTACGCATTGAACAGAATTAGTCCAAGTGTTCCATGAGATGTGACTAATTATTTCCAACCACACTGAAGAACTGTATTTAATGTATCACTTCTGTCTAATAAACTTTGTGTTCAGTCACCATCCTGTTCCTGCCTCCATACTCCATCATCTAAGATCGTAATCAAAGTAGCAACTTCCCAACATTCATGAGAACTAAAGTCATACAGCAAAAAATAAAGTCTCAATCCATTATAGCAGTTATCAGAAAGAATTACCAATTCACATCACTCTCTAGCTATTCCTCTACCATGCTGAAAACTTCAACTATCTCGTTTGTAAGGAGATTTTCAAATCTCTTTTGTAAGTTGCATATCATATCTTGTTGAGAAATCCCCATTCTGACTTTTATGCTAATTATTTTAAATCTTCTCACTCTAGTCACTGATCCTTCTGCCACTGGAGACGGTTGATGTTTATGTATGTTAAACTCGCAATCATTTCAAACACCTGGATTAATTCCAGGGGCCATTCTGTGATTTATAAAGACTCATATAACTTCCTTACTTTTGTACTCTACACCTTGACTCATCAAGTCAAGGATCCATATTAATTTTTTTAAATCATCTCTATACACCCACATTAAAATTATACCATTTAGTTTACACTTACTTTAATCACTTAACCTTCCAAACTATATCTCTAGTGCAGACCCCTGCCCACTATTTCCACTGACCACTCAATAAGTTTGATGAGATTTATCATAATCATGCCTTGTAGATTCCACTCCAGCTTGATTAACTATATTCTCCTTGGTCTAGATATGTGCCAATATCATCCCTTATAAGTGACATTAGAAGTTTCCATGTCACAGATGATAAGATCACTCATCTGTAATTGCAGAAATTAGGTATTTTCACGATGTTGACTACTCAACAGCACCTTTGAAACTGTGACTCTACCACACAGAAGGACAAAACCAGGAGATGAATACAACCATGACTTAGAATTATATCACTGTTCTTTCATTTTTGCTGAGTCAACATCCTGGAATTCCCTCCCCAATTTTACTATGGGTATACTTCCACTAAAAGGAGTAAAGCAGTTCAAGGCAGCAACTCAATAGCACCTTTGCCAACGTAATTAGGCAAAACTTCCCAGCCTTACCAGTGACACACACCCAAAGAATGAATTAAAAAACATGCCTTTCCTCACCATCCATCAACAGAGTTCCAAAACATAATTTTACAATTTCTAGGAGCACAACTTTTTTTCTACAGACTTCCTCAAAATCTCAAACAAACAGTTAGCTTTTGGCATTTTGTCTTCCTTCAACTCAACTAATTTAATCAACATTTTGCTCTTAGCCAAAATTATCAATAACGCAAAAGTGTTATTAACTGTAGGGTTAAACAGATTCAATGGGAAGGGGGGAAAAAAAAAATCAGGACAGAGAGAAAAGTTAAAACAAACATCTTTAGTCTTGCAGCTTACTTTGCCCATTCAGGATGGTTAGCAACAGTCTCATTAATCAGGCTACTGGTGACTTTGATCATGTGCACACTTTCCTCGTGAACCTGCAAATATAATGCACATTTCAGAACCACTGAAGTAGTATTGTTTATTTCTCAATTGTTTGAAACAAAGTAATTTCTTGTCAGAATTTTTATTAAATTTTAATCTTGATTTAAAGCCATAAAGAGCCCAAACTACATTTTGTAAATATTCTGGAAAAAGACATTAACACTCTGTTGAAGAGATGCATATCACACGGTCGACACCTTGTGCTTTGTTTATAATGTGGTGATATGCGACAGTCCTGTCATATCCTATATAATTCTGGTCCCAAACTATGATTGTTTTTTTCTTTAGAACTTGCCAATTAGTGCCACAACCCACATCAGTAAAGTAGCATTGAGCATTCATCAACAACTTGCATTTGACAGACCAGAATTGTCTTGACATGCTGTAAAGGGACAACACAAAATTTGACACTAAGCCAATGCAAAGAAATATTAAGATAAGTTACCAAAAGTTAGTCAAAAATGTACTCTTTAAGGAACATCTTAAAAGGAGGAAAAGGGAATGAGATTATTTATGGATGAAATTCCAGCATTTAAAGCTTAAATAATAGGTGGTATGGTCAAACAAAGGAGGGGTATGGAAATTTGGCGAGTACAAGAGTTAAGAACTGGTGAAACATACAACAATCAAAAGATTGGTTGGAGGTTTCAATGATTGAGGGGGTCAGGGTCTTTCACCAATTAAGATAACATGCACTCAAAAGTTAGAATCCTGGAGGTCTCACAAAGAAGAGTTTAAAAATTATTTTGGAGATTAAATCTCTGAGCATTTCAACATTTATTATGTTTACACAGTCAAGTTTTATTCTCGTTTTAATCACAGCAGTTGGGGATGTCAAGGCAGAGTGTGTAAGCTGTATATAGCAGGTGAACCGACAAAGGATACATAATTACTCTCGGGTATAAGAATGATAAGGCATTGTTTTCTTTTATTAGTCCTCATTAAAAGATCAAGTTAATTCAATTTTCCCAACATATTGAGTACTTCATGATTTAGGATGCACCTTTCATATCCATCCCACACCTACCATTTTGCATTTATTTATGCTATGGTACCCATTATTAGCGATACATCAAATGCATAATACACATCCCAGAGAATGCTGGAGAAACTCAGGTTTGGCAGCATTCATTAATCCATAAAAGAGGACATACAATTTCCGTTTAGAACAACATCTTAAAATCTCCAACTTGATATCAAACCACGTTGCCTTAGTGTGAGCAGTCCCAGCATTTATGACTATGCTAATTAGCTAACTGAACATTAAAAACAGATGGAATAAAGGCATAGGAGCAGAATAAAATTTTAAAACAACCAATCTTACACCAAATAAATTCTCACATATTACAGTGCTTGTTAAACCAAAGACTGTTACTAATTACAGGAAGTTTCACATTGTAGATTTCAACAATTTAGATTTTCAATTAAGAGAATGAGACCTAATGAGCAAGCTATCTTTGTCAAGTTCTGAGGAAGGGTCACTGGGCCTGAAAAGTTAACTCTGATTTTGGTCCACAGATGCTGCCAGACCTGCTGTGTTTTTCCAGCAATTTTTGTTTTCGTTTGATTTCCAGCATCTGCAGTTATCTCAGTTTTTATCTTTGTCAATATTGTTTTTAAATATCTCGCCTTAGATTGATGAATAGGACGCAGGTAACATGGCCAGTGTGAAGTTAAACAAAACTTATGTTAAGGCAACATGTAAGTGAAAAACACATTCAGCATACCCTGCATCAAGAGAATATGCAGCCTTTCCAATCATTTTTTTGCAAACTGTACCTTTGCAGTAAGTAATAAAGCCAGCAGTAACGTTCCCATAACCAATAAAAAGATGATAAAAATGCTGATCAATTTATCCAGTGATTTCTCCAGACAAAAAATAATCTGCAGAATACAAGCAAAACATTGATCTCTTGGATGGAGAAGGTACCATTTCAAAGACAGAATTTAAAATATCTATGCTACATAACAACAGGAAGAAACTTGTGCCATAGAAACATGAGATTGTAAAGGGACTTGACAGGGTGGATGCTGATAGTTGACGTTTTCCCTTTTGGGAGAGATTGTTTTTGAACTTTACCCTTACTGCAGTTTCCCATTTCAGACAGAGGGAGGATTTTTGTTTCCTCTCAGAGGATCATTAGTCTATGGAATTCTCTTTCCCAACGAGGAGAGGAGGCAAGATTATTGAACATTTTTGATGCCAAGATAGATTAATTCTGGATTTACAAGGTAAACAGGAAAGTGGAGGCCACAATTAAATCGTCCATGACTTTATGAAATGGCAGATCAGACTCAAAGGGCCAAATGACTTATTCCTGCTCCTAATTTACATGAATGTGCATATTTGTTAATTACTTACACATAGAACAACACCTATTAAAATATTTCAATCAAAGCCCATTATGATCGGCTATTCCATCCTAGCTCTGACAAATGTCCACTAAAATCAGAATAACAGCACATCCTTGATTACTCGAGAGCTGATTTGTGGTTCTTCGGTATTTGTTGCATTGCAGTATCGTTGTAATCAATCTTGAGATGAAACATGATTGATAAAAACAAAAATTGTTCTGTGAATATTTAAGCAAATTTCTCTGTATATGGCATACCAATGTAATTCTTAATCAGACTTGATTTTCAAAGTGAAAGAAAAGTTCCATTTTAGTTTTGCATTCAATTTCATTTGTACTCCCAAAAGATATATATTGAGGGTTAGATACAGCTCTCCATAGGTAACTTTAACAACCTGCTTCAATCTGTCAACTTTTCAGAAACATTAACCAATGATAAATTTCAGAAATGCATCAAATAGGACACAAGAAATATTTCAGTCATAATTAGGTTCAGCACGTTTGTTGTAACAAAGTCTAAACATCTAAACCAAAAATCCTGTTTTCTCTGATAACAAGCATGGGGCTGGATGAACACAGCAGGTCAAGCAGCATCATAGGAGCAGGAAAACTTGACGTTTCGGGCCTAAACCCTTCATCAGAAAAACTTGACGTTTCGGGCCTAAACCCTTCTGATGAAGGGTTTAGGC
>JAHRHZ010000013.1:44448238-44503390 GCA_024137785.1 Ginglymostoma cirratum
CGGGCCTAAACCCTTCATCAGAAGGGTTTAGGCCCGAAACGTCAAGTTTTTCTGATGAAGGGTTTAGGCCCGAAACGTCAAGTTTTCCTGCTCCTATGATGCTGCTTGACCTGCTGTGTTCATCCAGCCCCATGCTTGTTATCTCGGATTCTCCAGCATCTGCAATACCTTTTATCCTGTTTTCTCTAACTGATTTAATTCTTAAGCATTTTCAGCATTTAGGTAAGATGTTCTTTGCTTGTCTACACCAAATGAACTGCAGCAATTCAAGAAGGCAGTTCATCACCACCTTCTCATGGACAATAAATTCTGACCCAGTCAGTGACACTCACATCTGGTAAATAAATAAAGGAAATTATCGATAGGCTGTGCGAGTGGGAAAAAATCTGGCAGGTGGAATATAATGTGGGAAACTGAAGTTATTTACTTTTCCAGAAAGAATAAAAACAAAGCAGAGTATTACTCAAATGGAGAAAAACTGGAATTCTGAGGTGTAGGAGCATCTAGGTGTCCATGAGTCACAAAATGATAGTATTTAGGTGCAATTCATAATCAAGACACATGATGGAGTGTCATCCTTTATGATGAGGGGAATTGAACATTAAAGTAAGGATATTATGCTTCAACTATACAGGGCACTTGTGACACCATATCTTGAACAGTATATACAGTTTTGGTCTTTTGTTTTGCTTAACATTGAATGTAAATGTGTTGAAGGCAACTCAGAGTGGTTTACTGGATTGATACCCGGAATGAGTGGGCTGTCTTGAGTCTAGGTTCGAAACACTAGTCTTGGCATATGGAAGAGTGAGGGATGACTTGATTGAAGTATATAAAATCTTGAACTGTCTTCATAATTTGGATGTAGAAGGGATCTTTCCCCTTGATGGTCAGTCCAGTCTAAGGGGCACCATTTTAAAAATAGGACAGAAATGAAAGACGTTTTCTGAGGGTTGTGCTACTTTGTAATTTTCTGTCTCAGAAGATGGCGTAAGCAGAGTTATTGATATTTGTTGGGCTGAGTTTTTTTTAATGCAACTGAATCAATTGTCATTTGGAGTTGATGGCGATGAGGAATTCAATACACAAGCAGACCGGCATGATCTTACTGAACAGCAACACTGGCTTGAGGGGCCAATTACCAACTTCTGCTTCTTTCTTTCATGTTTGTAAAGGCACTTCAGCTTGGGAAACCAAAACTTTGGCCAGGAACAGACTGCAGCTCAGGTGAAAATGACAGTGGAATCATTATTGTATTTGTACGGATGGGCTTCAACAGCTTTCCTCTCTTTTCAACTATATCAATTCCTGCATTGGCAAGCAACTGCTGAATCAACTGTTTTCAATGGTCTATCCTCCTTTCCTGACTTGAGCAGAGATGTCAAATTGGCTAATTTTCCTTCCACAGCAGAATATATGCGATAAGAATTGTTGAAAATGATGATCTGTGCCTCTGCTGTGTCCTGACTTCTTTCAAAACGCTAAGGTGCATGCCATCAAGACCTCCATCAATTAAAGTTGTTAGGCTTCTGCTCACCATAGCAAAGAAAAGCATTGTCAAATAAAACTGAAACCTCATGCTTCGTCAGATGATGAAAATGCACTGTTAAGCATGCAAGTTGACAAACAAGAAAATTAGCATTTTGATTAATAGTCCACAATGTATTAATATTCACATGTAACAAGCTTTTCATTCCTCCTACTCATAACACCAAATTTCACTAAACAGCTACAATATACTGCCTCAATTATGAACAAAAATGTTTTGTCTCAAATTATCTGCCTATTAGCAAATGCATCAAACTAAATTAAGTTAGTTTTTTTTTTAAGAAACAGCCATAGTCAGTAGCACACCATATCCTCTGGATGCTGTTCTCTCCCTTTAGAATTTACAGCTGGTCTCTATTGGGCTTGTTCAATAGCCAGTTAAGTGGTACACTGTTTGTACTTCCTCTAAAGGCAGTTTTGGAACTCAAAAAAAGTATGGTTCTAGGCATAATAACTTGTATGCATAACGCACTACCAAAGAGTGTAGGGACTGGAACAGGAGCAGACCATTCAACTCTTCAAGCCTGTTCTGCACCTAGTGACTTGTACCTCAGTTCAATTTAACCACTTCTACTTCATATTCCTATCACGCATCCTCCACATTTTTATGAACACAATATAATATTGCAAAATTACTTATAAATTTATACAACAATCTGCTTCAATAATATATCAATAAAGTAAACGTTTTGTAACTGATAATTGTTTTATTAAAAATAATTCAGGATGTTAAAAGGAGAATCTTCCGTACAGATTTAAAAGACACTCAAATATAAAATGATATCCTGTCAGTATGGTTGCAACTTCTACCATACTGCTTCCTTACTTAACTTTCCTCATCGAAAGAAACAGTGCAAAAACACAAAAATTACTGCCTGTCTCCAAACCTAATAAAGATGAATTTAACAAGTCATGGAATGAGGAAAATCAAGAGAAGCTGAAAATAACTGCAAAAAATAAAAGTACCTCTCCAGCTAGTGAGGGAAATAACAACTCACTATTTGAAATGCTGTTAACTCCGTTCAAACTTTTAAAAAATGATTGTAAACAATTATATTGTTATCTTGTCATCTTTTTCACAAAAAAGCATCACTGTCCATTTAAAAACATACTTTACTATTAATGACATGATCACTAATTCCATCTAACTTATGCAATATTAAATAAAATTCTTTTTCAGTATGTCATAATAAATATCAGATTATAAGTTTTAACTGATTGTCCAATAGCACAAGTTTCTTCATGTCCATCCATAGTCTCAGCACCAC
Source organism: Ginglymostoma cirratum (assembly GCA_024137785.1). Classification (NCBI taxonomy): domain Eukaryota; kingdom Metazoa; phylum Chordata; class Chondrichthyes; order Orectolobiformes; family Ginglymostomatidae; genus Ginglymostoma; species Ginglymostoma cirratum. The sequence continues at coordinate 44,451,055 of JAHRHZ010000013.1, forward strand.
ATGAATAAACAATTCAAAACCATTTTGGGCTGCTAGAATGCAAGGAACAAACGTGAACAACTAACAGCCCAAAAATGCAGCAAAATTCATGCAATTTAGCAATGCAAGCAGAAAACAAAACCAAAATCACATAAGCTGTAGAAGATCAAAATTATTAACCCAATTTGCTGAGCAAAACGACTGTTATTCCCTTGCAACCAAATTATCAACTCAGGATTAGATTCAATTACATTGGCAGCTGATAAAATTAAAAAATTATTTCAGCTGCACTCAGAGGTTTGATGAATTTACAGCAAGTCTGCAACTAACTGTTAGTGGATTACAAATTAGTTCTGTTAGTAGACTTGAATTGGCAGCAACACACCCTTGCAACTAATAGAAAGAGAAGTGTTAACAGCATACATCTGATGTTAAATGATTACTATTGTTCCGACAAATAACCAAGATACAGTATCATAGGTTTGCCAGAAACATAAGTGTAGTACTTTAAATGATTAAATATAACAATAAAAGTAGATACATGAACAAAAGTGTGTCAGTCAACCAAGTATTAAAGTAATTCAGGACATTAATATGTAGTAGTAAAATTAATGTTGTTACCCTCAAATTGTTTTTGATGGAAATACATATATTCAAGTCTGACCTCCCACAGCTTAAATAAACAATGTTTTGAAATATACCCAGAAACCTTGCTGAAAGAATGAAAAATAAGTTTAGTCCAATAAGTGTTTAAAAACTACACAATCCATGCGTAATCAATGAGCGCACAAATTGAAGCAAGTGTAGGATCTGAAATATCAACCTACTAGTTACCTGTTTATTAAGCCAATGCCACAGCTTTCGAAAAAAGACAAGAATTGGAGAGTTACTAAAATAAATTAACAAAGTAATGAAGGCAGATTAGGTAAAAAGCCAATGAAAATGTCACCTGTGCCAAAAACTACTATTTGTTTTAAGGGAATGATTAGAAATGAGAATAACGTCTGAGGATTACAAAGTATATAATCAAACTAAAATGGGGTATAGGGATTATCTGGGAAATTACAGACCACTGAATGTAATACCCGCTATGTGTAAATTATTAGACTCTCACAGGGCATAAATGAAATATGTGGATAGAAACGTAGGGATTGTTTCATGGTAAGGGAAGACCAATGTAGTTTTCTTTCACCAGCCTAATGATCAAATCATCAAATTATGTATAAATGGTTAATTATGTCTATCAGTTAGTCAAAAGCAGACACATGCAAGAAGAAAAAGTATCTAGTGGTGGAAAGTTTTAGGAACCAGAGGCCCAAAGTCAACCTGTTCCACAAAGTATGTTACACGTCATAAATATAGGGTATCACAAAGCCAGCTCAAACTTATGCGAAATCAATTTGACCTAACAAATTTAAAACAGCTCAAAAAAGGTACTTTCTTGACAATAGAAAATGTTGTTGCATGATGCATTTAGATTTCAGGAAGACATGGATACGAAGGCAAGCTCTGAGACGTACTGAAAGGAATTCAGACAATGGGTTATCATTCTTGAATGTTCTCTCTCTCTCACCACAGATGCTGGCTAACTTGGGTAATTCTGGCATTTTCTGCTTTTATTGCCATTACTGTTACTGGTTAATCTTTATCGAAGGTTTGGGAACTGAAACAGACATAAAGGGAAATTAATATTCAGAAAATATTAAGTAGAAGGGGAATTGATTTAAGATAATATGGAAAAAAGGGAAAGAAAATTAGAAAGGAGCTGCAGAGATTGGGAAAGTGACCAATGGATAGCAAACAGCATTTAATGTGAACCAATGCAAGATAATTGAATTACAAAAGGAAAATGGTGGCAAAACATTCTAAATGTTACAGACTGCAGGGCATACCAGGATGATCAAAAAGAAATGCAGCAGTCAGTAGCTACTGCACAAATTTCACAGGTGTTAAGTTTGTCCAAAGCACAGGTTCGGTCAGGTGGATTAACGTGTCTAATACAGAGGGCTGTATTATAGTAAGAATGTCCAAACATAGACAGACAAGAGCAACTAAGATGATATTTACCTTCTGGCATCCAAACTGTGTGCAGAGATTAAAACTCAAAGATTGTTTACCTTAAAGCAGAAGTTTAAGGGAATAAGTAAAATGAGCCTAGACGATGTGCCGCATTGCCATAAACCTAAAACTTGGGACTGGACGCTAGTTCAAGAGAAGGAAGTTGTACAGTTATGTTAGATTTAACTGCTTCATAGAATATTGAAAATGTGAGATGGGTTATCTATGGAGAATGAGGGGTAAACAATTTGAGAATTGGAAATCTTTTATAAGCAGTGGGTGAAAGAAGGGCATTAGATTTCAGGATCAACCACTCAAATGCCAATTATTGTCTGTTCTTATACTCCTGAATATTCGTGTTAACTTTATAAAAAATGAAAATAAACTTTAATATTTAATATAAATAAAACTGTTCCACTTAGAACACACAAATACAGAATATCTGATGAAACAATCAGTCAACTCAATTAATTCTCTTCCTCATGACTACAATGCAAGATGACTAACTTTAGATGAATTGGAAAAAGAAAAATCAGTGACAAATTTTTAGCCAGAGGTCATTCACAGTATTATTTTTGGATCGAATTTAAAGGACTTTGCCACATATGAATCTTACACAATCCTGTCAGCTTCATTGCATGAATGCAACAGTAACAGTTTTGCAAAATAAAAGGAGATCCGAAAATTAAATTCAAAATTAGCTTTGATCATTTGCATAATTTTAATTTTCAACTACAATTTAATAAGAATAACAATTTCTACATGAGCATGAAAGAGATTTGAGGATGAGAAGACGTAGGTAATTTTGAGCCAACTGTCCAAAATTTTTTACTGACAATTGTTGGATAAGAGCGATTCATACATAATTCATTATTAATCAACCTGGGCTTAAATATGATCCTAAAGCAAACTAATCTTGAGCCATTTAAAAATTTTTAATACATTTAGCCAAAAAGAGAAAGCATTAATCAAGTGTCAGGAAAGTGAGAAAAAAATAAACTGCATGTTAACTATCAACCCTTATGAGCATCTCCAGTATAGAACAGAAGAATCTTCCCAGTAGTAAGGGCATGGAATGCCTGGCCTGCAGCAGTCGTAGACTTGCCAACTTTAAGGGCATTTAAATGGTTGTTGGATAAACATATGGATGATAATGGAATAGTGTGGGTTAGATGGGCTTCAGATTGGTTTCACAGGTCAGCGCAACAACGAGGGCCAAAGGGCCTGTACTGCACTGTAATGTTCTATGTTCCAATCAGGGGAAGAAACAGGTAGAAAGAAAGGACAATCTTGATTAGTTTAGATAGAAGATAATAGTTGATAAATCATACCTTACTGTCAGCCTTAACTATGATTTTTCCCAGTCCTCGGATTGGTCTTGGAGCCAAAGCATCCTGTCTTTCTTTGACAAAGGTGGAGAGTACCTTCCAGTGTTTACTGATATGCCTCTCTGCAAAGTTCATTAATCCAAAACGTAGGACCAATTTCTTAAGACCCCAAACTGTTTACAAAAAAAAAACGGATTCAAGAATACTTCATAAAATTAGCGGTTAACAGGCAAATCTAAATTCAGCCATGACAATTTATTTTTGTCACTTAAATAGATCAATATCATTAATGTTTCAGGATGGTCAATGATTGCACAATGTTCAACACCATTTGTGACTCCTCAGATACCGAAGCTGTCCAAGTTCAAATGCAACAACATCTGGAAAACATTCACACTTCGGCCGACAAGTGACAAGTAACAAATGCCAGGCCAGGACCATCAATGAGACGCAATCTAACCACTGCCTCAAGATTCAAAGGCATTACCATCACTGAATCCCCCACTATAAACATCCTGGTGTTATCATTGACCAGAAACTCAACTGGACTCACTACATATTCATGGTGGCTACAACAACAGGTCAGAGGCTAGGAATACTGCAGCACGTAACTCTTGACTCCCCAAAGTCTGTACAACATCTAGAAAGCACAAGTCAGAAATGTGAGGGAATACTCCCCACTTGCCTGGACAAGTACATCCCCAACAACACTCAAGAAGCTTGACAGCATCCAGGGCAAGTAGCCCGCTTGACTGGTACTACATCCATTGCCTCCACCAGCAACGCTCAGTAACAGCAGTGTGTACTATCTACATTACGAACTGCAGAAATTCACCAAAGATTCTCAGATAGGACCTTCCAAACTCTCAGCCATTTCCATCTAGAAAGTCAAGAGCAGCAAATACATGGGAACAGCACCACCTTCAAATTCCTCTCCAGGCCACTCACCATCCCAATTTGGAAATATACCGCCATTTCTCCAATGTTGCTGGATCAAAATCCTGGAATTTCCTCCCTAATGGCATTGTGGGTCAACTCACAGCGGCAGCCCAAGACGACAGCTCACCACTTCCTTCTCAAGGGCAACTAGGGATGGGCAATAAATGCTGGCTAGCCAGTGATGCCCACATCCCACAAATGAATAGATAAAAAAGTTTTACTATTTCTAGTAGGACAGTAGCTGTATCGCATCTTAACAAAAATGTACAGATCAACAACACCTTTTCCTAAGAAACCATGAAACTGCAAGATATAGGAGCAAAATTTAGTGCGTACAGTTCTGGTCACCACACTACCAGAAGGTTGTTGTTGCTTTGGAGAGGGTACAGAAAAGATTTACCAGGATGTTGCCTGGTGTGGGGGATTTTAACAATGAACAAATTTTGGATAGACAGTTTGTTTTCACTCAAAAGCAGGAGTTTGAGGGGCAACCTGACAGAAGTTTATAAGATTGTGGCACAAATACAGTGGAGACAATGAGGCTTTTTCCCCAGGGTGGATAGATCAATTACTAGGGAACAAAGGTTCAAGGTGCTAGAGGGAAGGTTTTAAAAGAGATGCACGAGGTAAGTTTTTCCACACAAAAGGATGGTGAGTGCCTGGAACACATCGTCACAGGAGGTGGTGGAAACAAACACAATAGCAGCATTCAAGAAGCACCTGAACAAAAACATGAATAGGAAGGGAATACAGAGGTATGGATCGTGTAAGTGAAGACAGTTTTAATATGGAAGTGCAGGCTTGGAGGGCCAAAAGGCCTGTTCCTGTGCTGTATTGTTCTTTGTTCTTGTTCTAGGCCATTCGGCCTATTGAGTCTGCTCTGCCATTCGATCGTGGCTGATATGTTTCTCAAATACATTCTCCTGCCAACACCCTGTATCCCTTGATCCCCTCACTAATCAAAGGCATCCCAAGACACTTGACAGATGCACAATTAGATAAAAACTCAAAATACAAAATTATCGGTGATTTTTATACAAGGGAGCTCAAGAATCAGGGAGGATTCTGGAGGGAATTCAAAGCAAAAAGCCTACTCAACAAGGCACAGCCAATGTTAGTGAGGTGGCGGGTGGGGGGGGGGGGGGGGGGGGAAGAGAGGGTGGAGGGTCTCCATTAGACACCCAAGATGGAACTCAGTTCTCAGAGCTGGAGAACTGCATTATAAACAGAGAGGTCAAGGCAGTTGTAGAGGACTAAAGCTGGATGTCATCAGCATGCACATGGAACTGACTTTTTTCTCCTGAAGGTGATTTCCAAAAGAATTGTGATGAAAAAACAGGAATTGAAGAAGTGTTTATCCTTGGCAGACTCCACAGGCAATAGTTGTTAAGTCATTACAGAAACAAATCTGAAGATGTTCAGACTGTTAAAAATGGAAACTACAGGTAGCTCTGCTATAACACGTGTTTTGTTAGCTCCAATTGGCTGTAACGCGATTGGTGAGTAGGGAACACTGCTTGGATAACGTGAACTTTCTGCTGAACAGGTATAGTGATTTCCCTATAACGCAGGTTTCTATAGCACAAGGTCCTACAAAAACGCCATAACCTGTAGTAAGGACACTGTAATAACACATGAAGCCCAACTGGAAAGGAACATCACTCATTATTGAACAACAAAGAACAGCCACTTCTCGTGGCATACGTAGGCTAGTCCCAGCCCGAGGAACAATTTCAGCAGTCCCATCCCTCGGTCTGCTTAATGGATATTTTCTAATCAGTCTGCTCAGAGATGCCATTACAGATCTCAGGAGCAGGTGGAATTTGAACCCAGGCCTCATGGATCAGAGGCAGAGACACGATCACTTCATCACAAGAGCCCTCTGGATTTTTTTTTTTTAAGAGCAAAACAGTGTGAAGAACCCACTGAATCAGAAGTCCCACGAGGACCATCTGGAACGTTTGGACCATCTCACTCCATCTTTTAGATATTTTTAAATCAACCACTTCAGACATATTATGAAACTTGTGCAGGAGGTCTGATCTCTAACCAGGCTTTCTGGTCCAAAACTGGGGACACTACCACTGTACCAGAACAGCCCTCTGGGTCTCTTTATTTTAAACCAACTTAATCAGGGATGTTTTACACACCTCTGAAGCAGGTGGAACTTGAACTCTGGCCTCCTATCTTAAACGTTGGAACACTGCCACTGTTCTGCAAGAGCTCAGTCAGTTATATGTTACTTTGAATTTTCTAACCAACCTGTTCAAAACTATCATGACACGCTTCTGTAGCAGGTGGGGCTTGAGCCCAGGCCTCTGCAGTCCAGAGGTAGGGACACTACCACTGTGCCAGAAGGGCCCCCTGGGTCTGCTCTTCTTTGTTTGAGTTTTCTCTGCCCATCACCAAATCACTGTGACATGGTCTGCTTTACAACAGACTTGGGTGATAATTCCAGCTGAGCAGGCCGCCCCAGCAAATCCATACTCAACAAATTCCATGGGGAGATTATTTGGTGGGGAGGCAATGGCCTAGTGGTATTATCGCTGGAGTATTAATCCAGAGACCAACATAACATTCTGGGAACCCGGGTTTGAATCCCACTACGGCAGATTGTGGAATCTGTATTCAATAAAAAATATCTGGAATTAAGAATCTAAGGATGACCATGAAAGCATTGTCGATTGTTGGAAAAACCCATCTAGTTCAGTCATGCCTTTTAGGGGAGGAAATCTGCCATCGTCACTTGGTCTGGCCTACTTGTGACTCCAGACCCACATCAATGTAGTTGACTCTCAACTGCCCTCTGGGCAATTAGGGATGGGCAATAAATACTGCCTGGTTAGCAACACCCTCATCCCGTGAATGAACAAAATAAAACTCCCCAAGATCCTTGTAGTGGTTAGCATATGGCAGCCCTTTCAATTCGGAGGAATTGGGGCCTCCTGTGTAGTTTTGCCCATTCCCCCCATTCCTGTTGCTTTCCACAGCTGGTCAAGGGGCATATAATAAGTAGGCAAACGTCTCTTCTGTGAATACCAAAGGGTCACTGCAGGGGGGCTCATGCTCAGTAGTGTCTACATTGAAACAATCATCTCGGTGGAAGGTTCCCACTGGAGGTGGTCATAAAGCAGAAAACATGAAAGATTTCAGGAATCATATGCATAGTGGCTAAATTTGCCAAAAATCCTTAGATAGCACCTCCAAAACGCAGGACCTTTTCCATATAGGACAAGGGCAACAGAAATATGGAAACTCCACCACCTGCAAGATCCCCTCAAAGCCACTCACCATTCTGACTTGGAAATATCACCGTTTCTTCACTGTTGTTGGGTCAAAATCCTGAAATTCCCTCCCTAATGATAAGGTAGGTCTACCTATAACACATGGAGTTCAAGAAGGCAGCTCTGCATAATCTTCTATGAGGAAACTAGAGTTGGGCAATAAATAATGGCCAGGCAGCAATGCCCATGCCACATGAAAGAATACATAAAAGTTTAGCAATGAAGAGCTGAGTAACTAACTAACTACTGTCTCAGTGCACACATGACTACAGAAACTGGAAGCAGCTCATGAAAGAGCAAAACAAACATGCTTATGGAATTCATTGCTTGGTTTTAGACATTTTAAACATTAAAAGCCATGACTAGACAAAGCCTACATTCAGCTGCCCAGTAGAAATTTAAGACCTGTTTATATTTAAAGACCAAATGATTAATCATAGAGCCCATCTCCTTAACAATTTTCATTTAAATAGTACCAATAATGAAGAAAAACACTTTTAGAAACTTAGGTCAAACAAAAATAGAAGAAAGCCAACAATAAAAGATGTGGTAGATTTTAAAGTGGGCCTTAAAGTAGAAAAGGGAAATAAGATATACAGTGGGAATACCAAAGTGTGAGGGCATGTAGCCATAGTCACCGTAGCCAACACCGTAGTCACCAATGGCACAGTGAAGAAGAGATAAACAAAGGAAGAATCAAATGAACATTGACGTGTAACAAGATCAAAATATTACCAGCCACTGGCACAGGGAGTAATTCAAGAATCCACAGGTTCAGCCAAATCTGTACAACAGCAATAGCCCAGACAAGCATCACAAAATAGATGTCACTTGTTTTCTTCTTCTTCATAAAAGACACTATTTCAGGTCTTGGTATTCCTAACGGAGTGTATGAGGCAGACGATGAGGAGGAGGGAGGACTGGACCCTCTGGTTTCAACTGAATCTAATGGAGAAAAAAAAATATCACTACACATTTAAGTTAGCAATAAGACCTTTACAAGTGTCTATAAATGAAGTTGGCATATTGATACCAATAAATCTAGTCTTCAGAGTGTCCTCTATTTCATTACAAAAACTAAAATTGCCAGACCTCAGCTAACAAGGTGGAGGTGAATTACCCAGTGCAAAATTCAAGATTTTTTTGGAAACAGGTCAAAAGTTGGGTTCTTGTAAATATGTTGCTCTTTTTCAGGTATCAACTGGAGATAATGTTTAAGAGGGAACGAAGCCACAATGTAGGAATAAATTTACAGGAAATATTGCTTGCTTGTGATAAAAGGATGGCAATATCACAGGTGATTTTAATCTATGTATAAACTGGAAAAAAAAAAATCATACTGACAATAATAGCCTCAAATGAGGAGTTCACAGAATCTATGAGATAGTTTCCTAATATTGCGTATTCCAGAACCCAGCAGACAGTAATTTCCATTAAAATTGGCATTGTATACTGTGACAGAAATAATTAATAACCTCAGAGTAAAGGCAACTCTGGATAGCAGAAATTACAATAGGGCTGAATTTTACATTCAGCTTGAAAGGGAGAGTGGGTCAAAGACTAATATTTAAACTTAAATGGTAAGAGGTTGGAAAGTGTATCTGTACAAAAGGAGCTGGGTGCCCACGTCAATAAGGCATTCGAAAGCTAACGTGCAGGTGCAAGAAGGTTAATGGAATGTTAGCCTTTAATCGTAGAAGGATTTGAGTATAGGAGGACTGAAGTCTTTCTTCAATTGCGCAAGAGCTTGGTTAGACCACAACTGGAGTACAGTTATCACAGGAAAGATACTGTTACTGTGGAGGTAGTACAACAAAGGCTCATGAGACTAAAAACAAAGAACTACCGATGCTGGAAATCTGAAACAAAAACACATTTTGCTGCAGAATCTTGGCATGTCGGGCAGCATCTGTAGAGAGAAAGCAGAGTCAACGTTTCAGGTCCAGTGACCCTTCTTTAGGAAGGTCCACAGAAACTGCCAGACCTTCTGTGGTTCTGCAGCAATTTCTGCTTTTGTTTCAGATGTTCACCAGACTTGTTTGTGGAATAATGGAATGTCCTTTGAAAGAGAGATTGGGCAAACGGGACTCGTATTCTCTAGAGTTTTGAAGAATAAAAGGTTAAAACCTACAATATACTTAAAAGGAATAGACTAGGTAGACGCAGGTAAGATGTTTCCCACTGGTTGGGTAATCTACAACTGGGGGAACAATTTAAAAACAACAGGAAGGCTACTTAGGGGTCCAAAATGAAGAGAAGTTGTTTGACTCAAGAGTGTTGAAGGAGGTTGTCAGAAGGTTAAAAGGAAGGAACTTTCTGAAATTATAATTAATAAGGAAGCAGAAGTGACCAAAATGAAGGTGGTTCAGGTTAATGAGTATCCAAGCACTCTCAGACTTCATCCTAGCATTTCAAAGAGAATAAATAATGTAGCAGATGTGTCAGCAAGTTTCATCAGATTGAAAAGTATGAAATATAAAATCTCTATTCAAAAGTGACAGAAACTTTAGGCCAAATTGCTTCATGTTTGTCATAGGGAAGGCTTAAAATCAATTAAGGAAATTAGAACTGGACACATGAAAATAAACTCAAGATAATCAGGAAGACAGGAAGAGTCAGAACGATTATGCAAAAGGGAAATAACGTTTCATCAATTTATTAGAATTCTTTGAAGGGGTAACGTGCTGTGGATACGGGGAACACATTGATATACCGTACTTGGATTCTAGAAGATATTTGACAAGATGACATACAAAAAGGTCACTGAGCGGAGTTGAAACTCATGATGTAGGGTAATGCACTAGCATCAATGGAAGACTGTCTCGCCAGCAAAAAACAGTAGCGTGGATAAATGGGTCTTTCAGCCTAGCAGGACATGACAAGTAGGGTCCCGTTATTCCCCAAACATTTTGGAATGTATTTCAATGACTTAGATGGGAGGAACAAAAGGCATGGTGGCTAAATTTACAGATGACAAAGATAGGTAGAAAAGTAAGTTGTGAAGAAGACATCATAAGGGTGGAGACCAATGTTGACAGGCTCAGTGAGTGGGTCAACATCTGACAGATGGAGAATAATAGGCAAAGCTGTTCACTTTGGCAGGAAGAATAAAAACAGAGTGTTAATTAAACAAAGAACCAAGTTCAGAATCTAGAGGTTCAGAGTTATATCGATATTCTAGTGCACAAGTCACAAAAAGTTACTATGCAGGTACAGAAAAGTGATTAAAGAGACAAATGGAACACATCCTTTACTATGAGGGGAAATGAACAGAAAAGCAGGCTATTCTTTAATCAGAGATAGTAAGAACTCCCGGTGCTGGAGTCAGAGATAACACAGTATGGAGCTGGAGGAGCACAGCGGGCCGGGCAACATCAGAGGAGCAGGAAAATTGACGTTTCGGGTTAGGACCCTTCTTCAAAAGATTCTTTAGTTACATAGGGCTTTGATGAGGCTGTATCTCAAATAGAGTATGTAGTTTTGATCATCTAATTTACAGGAAGGAATGCAAATGCATTGGAAGTGGTTCAGAGACACATTAGATAAATGTCTGGAAATGACTGGGTTGTCTTATAAGGAAGGTTTGGACAGGCTTAGCTTGGTTCCACTAGAGTTTAGAAGAGTGAGGGCTGATCTGATTCAAGATTTTAAGATCCTGTATGATTTTGATAAGGAAGATATGGAATGGATGACTCCTCTGTGTGCAAGTCCAGAACACTTAGAATTAGGGCTTGCCCTTTGAAGACAGATGAAAGGAAATTATCCCCCTCCAATGGTTATGCGATTTTGCAGGTGTCTGCCATAGAAAGTGGTACAGTCAGTGAATACTCCTAAGGTGGAGGTAGAGAGACTGTTGTTAAGCAAGGGAATCAAAAGTTATTGGGATCAAATTCAGAACATAAGCAGATAATCCACAATCTTACTGAATAGCAGACCAGGCTTGAAAGAAGAAATAGCCTAAGTCAGCTCCTAAATCTTTTGGTTGTATTTTGAAGTCACAGACAGCTTCATAATCTAGGCAGAAAGTTCAAATGCAATACCTTGAGGTAATAACACCTTGATTACACTAAGTGCCAGAAGCAGCAAGAGAGGATAGGCTTTCACATAACTGGAGAAATGGCGCAGCGGCAAGAGCTTAAGCATATCTAGAGCAGTTGGACCAGTTCTTAGGCTGAACTGAACAGACTAAACCTTAAATCTGGAACCAATGTCCTCACAGGGAACTGGTGTTGTGGAGGAAGGTTTAAATTAATTTGGGAAGGGAGAAGAGAACAGGATGAAGAATTGTTGAGGTTAGAGGACTGTAAGAGATAAACAGTATTAGAATAAACAGCAGTTCATTAATAGACATGATTGAAGTGAAGGGAAATGTGAAACAGATTAGGTTGATTTTAGAGTGCACACAGATAAATGCACAGCATGTCACAAATTACGGTGATGAGTCGCAGATGCAAGCGGCTACATTGGTTTATGATAGTGACAAGATTGGAGACACATTCTGTGTAACTGCCCCATTCGAGAGGCGGAATGGTCACTTGACGTCTCCAGCTACAATACATTCAGGAAATATGGTGAAGAGCTTAAAAAAGAAGAGTAGGTTGGTAATACTGACACACCATACTGTTATAGCGCTAACCAGAGTCATGTACTTGGCTCAAAGAGAAAATCTATTTGGGTAAAATCTAATCATGGCTGCTGGAAATATCTCATGCTGAGAAATGTGTAATTATCCTGACATAGATGGAAAAAAAATTGCAAAAGGACAAAGGGAAAAGGGGTACTATTTTGGTATTCTGCTCTGGATTGCATGGCAGCTGCAGTATAATGTGGTTAAGCGTGAAGTGTTTGGTAGGAAAAACAGAATAGCAGAGCATTATTTGAATAATGAAACATTAGGAAATGTTGATATACAAAGGGGCCTCGGTGTATAATACTGTTCCAACTAAGGTTGCTGTTAACAAAGCTCAGAGGAAACAATGCCGCAAATTATTAATTTCCCAAATTACTTCAAATATGATGAAAATTCATCACCTGATACCCCTTTTGACAGTTGATCCTCTTGGGGACGACTGAATCCAGTCATGGATATTGCCACATTGATAGTGCGTACAATGATTTGAATCATGTGAGCAGGCAGCTCCAAACCTGTAGACAAGAAGTCAAAAAATAGCAAACGTCCTGAATAGAACAAAGCATGTTCTACAAGATGGGGAAGTCCAGCAACTATAGCAATGCAGCACTCCTGTGGAAAGCAGTAGTTGAAAGTAAAATTGGGGTTCCAGAACATTTGTTCTTTTTCAAACTACAATTTTAAAAAGGTACAGCTATACTGACTACACGTTTTAATGTTCCAATTTAACTCTATGCTTCAGAAAGATTATTAAGAGGAAATATACTTTTCCATAGCCTGATTTTTTTCTTCGATAAAACCAAAAGGGCAGGGAAAAGGACGGCAGCAGGGCAGAAAGGGCACAGCAGAGAAACAAGTTCAATATGAAAACAAAACTTCTAATTCTCATTCTAATTATTAAAAAGATGCTGCCAGACCAGCTGAATTTCTGTTTTTTGTTTCTTTCACATTCATAACTGGAATAGGTTCATTTTCTAACTGATACCTGACTAGCACATTCAGAAATGGAGTAAACACAAAGTTAACCTTCAGAACCCTAATCACAAAGGGCAAACTTATTGTTTATTTGGTCATCTGGAAAGTCACAACCAATGTTGCCAATCATTTGATGCCATAAATGTCATCAGGTCCATGCTCTCCCTTGAATGCTTTAAAAAAAAAAACACAATAATGAACTACTGAACCAAATCTCACTTTTTACATCTGTTTTGACTAAGTTGAGGCTTCTTCTCCATGGGATAGACAGATCAACAGAATTTCCTACACCACCAAGTTTCATTGCTCCATTGCTGAACTTCGGGACTCGCATTTCAATTCTGCTCAAGCATAAGGATCAACCTTCATTTCAGTTAAACAGCACAGACCTTATTGAAACTCAACTATCTAATTTGAAGTAGTAAAACAAAATCAATCATGTACTATGTATGCTAGCTTTAAAACTGGTAAGGAATTAAACTTAATTGCACTGGTACAGAAATATATAGTTGTTGTTTTCACAGCATAATAGAAAGAATTGTGGAACATAATTCTCAAAACACTAGTAAATTCTATAGAATATCACCTAATACATTTGCAATTTAACTTATTAGCTCATGGTAAATCAATGGCACAAATGATCTGTGTTACATAGTTCAAAATATCCATACTGTTACAGAGGAGAAGTGAAACTTGGAGAAATAAATGCATGTACATACAGGAATGGAAAATAAGCTTTTCAGAAATGAATTTAAAACTGAGGGGAATATGAAAAAAGCGCATTATGGATGCTTTTGACATTCTGAAAGCAAAATTTCAATACAATAAACGGAACAGCTGTTATAGATTTGAACAAAGTGTGCTGTGTATCATATGAAATTACAGCATCAACTCACCAGTTTCATTTCCTTTCTCCTCCTGAATTGCTCCCACAACCAGAAGAACGACAATCACTACAAAAACTGGAATACGCCAAGTGCCAGCAATTGATGCTACACAGAAAAGAATTTTAAAATTGAATCTGAATTTCCATTATAACTCCCTTTATTATACTATAATGAATGATAAGCATTTCAAAAATCAATGAGAAGGAGCAACTCAATAAATTGAAATAAAAGATGATGATCAAATGTCTTTGATTAGATGATTTATAACTTTGGATGTTGAAGGTGGACAGGAAAGAAAATTAAAGTACACTGCCTAATACTTTGAGAAGCACAACAGTAATCACAAATCAACAAATAGCATAGACTTAACGTTTCACTTACATGTAGAACATGCAAGTGAATAGTTTGCTGGAACTCTGACATCCTGTCCTGGACTCCCACTGATTTCAATGGGACTAATCATTCCTAGCCCTTAACAAAACATCCTTTCTGGTGAAGTTTTATTTGAAAGACTTAACCACAATGAGTGGAAATCCAGGATGGATAAGTAATTATATTAGAAATGAGTCAATATCTATAAGCATTATTACATCAGCCTGAGCGAAATTCACTGCTGAGTGAATTACAGCAGTAACCTGTTTTCTACCCTATGTCCTAATTAACAAAATAGATTTGCAATCAGAAACCAAATTATGAGCTTGTTAAGGTAGCAGATAATATTAAAATAGGAGATGCAGTTAATGTTTTCTGGAAGCATGTTAATTAAAATGATATGCATTGAATGACTGATTAAAGTAGCAGCAATACATTTAGCACATGTTTGCACAAGTCTGGTAAAGTATAATCACATTTTCAACACCAAGACACTGACAATTACAAAAGCGTATCATCTCTTATTCATGATTAAAGATTCTGAAACTATCCTTTCTGCTAGGATATAAACTTTGAGCAGAAATTGCTGGAACATCTCATAGTACAGTTGACAGGTTGGTACTAGATATTTTATAGTCAACCTATCAAGAGAGGTTATTACATTTTTCTGGAGCAAGCGGGACTTGAACCTGGGCCTCTTGGCTCAGAGGTAGGGACATTATCCCTGCAATACAAAAGTCCTCATCAGTTTCTGTTTATTTTCTAATCAGTTTGTTCAGAGATGCTACTATGCACCTTTGGAATGGTTGAGACTTGCACTTGGGCCTATATTTTGGTAAATTAGACAAATTGCACAAACCAAATGCAGCTAAAAAGTAGCAGCTCAAAAGCTCCTGAAGCAGCTAAGGTCTTCAAGTAAAAACTCCAATGAAATTAAAACTCCAAAAGCATTTAAAGTCAAAAAGGAAATTTTTGGAAAAGTGCTGCAAAATAATTTTCTAATTTCATGCTGTTTCAAACTTTACAAAAAAGAATTAGAGTTTCAAGTAAATGAATATTTTGAGATATAACACAAAAGTAATTTAAGATAAGACATGGTTAGCGCTTGGGAGGAGGTGATTTCAGATTTTCCATATTTCTTATCTGCTTTTTCCAGAAAAGAAAAATCAGATTGATTGCTATGAATAATAAACAATTCCATTATTTGTGCATCATGCACTACCAGGATAGTAGGAAGAACCAGATGAACGCTTGGCCTTCTATTATCTTGTAACTTCTATGTCCTTTTAATATAAATTCAAGCATGCAAAATAATATAACTGAAGGGGCATTTAAGGTCAACCTTCTAAACCTTCTTCAATAGTTACCTATATGCAATTTTATTTTTAAATGGGTGCAACAATATTGCTAGTTCGATTTATGATGTTCAGTCTATCATCAACTTGTACTCCATTCAGTCAGCTCTTATTTACTAGTAAGCTCCTCAATCAGATGTTTTGATTTGTTTGTTTGTTTAAAGACTAAAAAACAGATATTCTCAAAAAGACGACAATTTTTAAAGGCTCTGAGGCAATGTTAGGTTTCAAATGAGAAATAATCTAAGTGTGTAATTCAGAGTTTACATCATCTTAATATTCTTAGCCGTTTGTTATTTAACCTAAAGAAGGAACTGTTAAGACATTAATAGGTACAATATTTTAAAATTTGAATTTTAAATTTTAAACTGGAAAGTGTGTTTGAACTCAAATTGTTAACGGTTTCTCTTTCCACAGATGCTGCTGTTTTGCTGAGATTCACCAGCATTTTCTTTCATTATAATTTTAGTTTTAATTATAAATTTTTTAAATATCAGAATCCACATTCTTTTTAATACGTAGGAAATCATGTATTAGCTTATGCTGCAAATACTTTGTTTTTAGTTTGCATTTCTGAGAAAGAAAACTTTCCCTTCAATTCACCAGAGCTGAGAGAACGCTAGCAGAATTGCACCACTGCCATCCAGCACCAAAATACATTGAATCAGTGGGAAAATCTGCCCACAAAATCCCCCAAAACTCTTGGGAGATTCAAACACTGAGAATAGTACACTTGTAAGCTGAATGGACAGAATTTATCAGGTCTGTTCCTCCAGTCACAGGCTGGTTTGCTCCAGTATTTGGGAGAAAAAACAGCCTGCGAGTAGAGTAGCAGCAAGCACGGAAGGAATGGAAGGAAAGAAGAGGTAAATGAACTGCTGGAGTGTTCAAGGCCAGGATATGCTAAAGTGGTAGAGATGTTCAGTCTCCCACATCCAAAAAAATAGTTAACGAGAATGAGTAAGGAGTTCCTTCCAAACAAAACAGTAGCTTCCAAAAATCAAAAGGTAGCCCTTGAGAAAATCTCAAGGAGAGCCCTTGAAGGAAAAACATTATTCCCTGCTATCTCAAGGCACTGCGGATCACCCATGTAAATTCTCCAAATTGGTTTCCAATTTTTAGAGATACTCAAGTTGCTGCTTGACAAAGATTAAACCAATATTATAAAGGCTTGAAACAAAACCAAAAAGTGCAAGAGAAACTCAGGTCTCAGCAACTGTTGAGAAAAACAGAATTAACATTTCAAGTCCGGTCACCCTTGAAGGGCATGTTTCTCTAGCACTCTCCAGTTTTACTTCAGATTTCCAGCATCCGCAGTTCTGTGTTCTTACAAGACTAAAAAAGATCTTGTATCTGATATGTACTAGTCAAAATAAATGGTTCCTACCTAAATAAAAGAGAAGCACTGTCCAAACTGGAACAGAGATAGTTTTCAGAAAATGCTCCGTTTTTGTATTCCACTTAAATGAAACTGCCAACACATACCCAACAACAAGAGTCCATACCTGTAACAGTACAAGAGTAAGGGTTAAATGGAATGGTTGAAGTAATGAATTATTTCTTTCATTTCAAACAAGATATTTGTCTACAAGATAAATAAAAATTGTTTTAGCTCATAGTACCAAAGAACATTGATTAATTATTTCATCAAATCTTAAACATTTGGAACAAAATGTTCCTTTGTAGAGAATAGTTATAGAAACATGAAAAATATAGAAAATTGGAGCAGGATCGGCCTATTCAGCCCTTCAAGGCTGCTCCGCCATTCAGCGTGATCATGGCTGATCATCCAGCTCAGTACCCTGTCGCCACTTTGTCCCCATACCCTTAGATCTTGGAGCTAAAAAGGATCAATATCTAATACCTTCTTGAGAACGTTCAGTGTTTTGGCTTCAACTGCTTTCTGTGGCAGAAATTTCACAAGCTAATCACTCAGTGAAGAAATTTCTCATTTCAGTCCTAAATAGCCTACCCCAAATCCTGAAACTACGGCCCTGATTCCGGACACCCCAGTCAGACTGCATCTTGTCAGAGTTTACCTTGTCTAGTCCTGTTAAAGTTTTATTGGTTTCAATGAGATCACCCCTCAGTCTTTTATACACCAATGAATACAGCCCTAACTGATCTAGTGTCTCTTTATGTCAGTCCTGCCATCCCAGAAATCAGTCTGGCAAACATTAGTTGCACTTGGTCTGTAGCCAGAACATCCTTGCTCTGATAAGGAGACCAAAACTGCACACCATACTCCAGGGGTGGTCTCATCAAGGCACTGTACAATTGTAGCAAGAGATCCCTGCTCCTGTACTCAAAATTGTCTCATTACGAAGGCCAACAAACCATTTACTTCCTTTACAGCCTACTGCACCTGCATGCTTACTTTTAAGTGAATGGTGTGCAATGATGCCCAGGTCTCACTGCACCTCCCCTTTTCTCAATCTATTACCATTCAGAAAATAACCTTCCTTCCTGTTTTTGCTCCCAAAGTGAATAACCTCCCATTTATCCACATTGTACTGCATCTGCCATGGATTTCTGCACTCACTCAGCTTGTGCAAATCAAACTGTAAAATCGCTGCATCCTCCTTACAGCTCACCTTCCCACCCAGCTTTCTGTCATGTGCGAACTTGGAGATATTATATTTTGTTCCCTTACCTAATTATTCATATATAATAAATAGCCAGGGTCAAAGCACTGACCCCTGCAGTATTCCATTAGTCAAGCTTCCTTTGGAAAAGTATCTATTTATCCCTACTGTTTCCTATCTGCCAAACAGTTCTCTATACACGTCAGTATAGTATGCCCAATCCCATCCACTTTAAGTTTACATGCAAATCTCCTTTGTGGGACCTTATCAAATGCATTCTGAAAGTGCAAGTAAAAATAATGCATTGGTTCCCCATCATCAACTCTAATAGTTACATCCTTGAAAATTTTCAGCAGATTTGTCAAGCATGAGTTCCATTCTAACAATCCATACTGACACTGTTCTATTCTGTCACTGTTTCCAAGTGCTCTGATATTAAATCTTTCATAATAAACTCCACCACTTTCCCTACTACCAAGATCAGGTTGTAACACCTGATTTTCGTTCTTCCTTTCTTCTAAAATAGAAAGGTTATCTTCACTACCCTCTAATCCATAGAAACTGCCCAGAGAGTCTACAGAAACTTGAAAGATGACCATCAAAACATCCACTACTTCTGGGCTTCTTTCTTAATTACACTGGAATGTACATTTTCAGGCCGTGGGGATTTAATTAGCCTTTAACCTCAATGATTACCCCAACATTGTTTTCCTATTAATGCCGATTTCCTTCAATTCCTCCCTCACATTATATCTTGCGTTCAACAGTCTTGTTGTTGCTTACATCCTCCTTTGTGAAGGCAAGACCAAAGTATGAATTTAATTTGTCTGTCATTTCTTTGTTCCCCATTACAACAACTCCTGTTTCTGATTGTAAGGGATCTTCAGTGATGATCACTTATACAATTGATTTTTTATTTCCGCCGCAAACTTAGTTTTGCACATTTTAGCTGAGGGGTCAGTTACATTCTAAACTCGCCCAACTCTCGGGTCTGCTACTTTTTTGGCTAATTTGTACGATAATATGAACTACAGCAGAAACAATGAAGCAACGTCTAACTTTTGACAATTATTAAAAATTTAGTGCTTTTAGAATGTAGGAGACTGATGAATCAAATGTAAACAAATCTTCCAGCTCATTCATACTTGTATTCTAAAAGACAAGATTGATTAATGGATAATTGCTCACCTTTGTACCAAATCAAATAAAAATCAAATTCCTAATCAAATAAAACAACGAACTATAGATGGGGAGCTCCAAATCCAGTATTCTGGTATGCATAACAAAATTAGAAAAACAGAATGGAAAAATTAGCTAAAATTCCAACTTGAATTAGTGAGATACCCCTCATTTATTTAACTGTTTGATGACGTATGAAGAATTGGTTAATGTCTTTACTTATCTTTCTCAAGACTCAAAACATCGCAGACATTATCCCAATGTTCAAAAGCATAAATTTAAGATGAAAGTTATTGGACTGTTTGCCTAATAGATTCATTCAGAAAGTTCATGATATATGCTGAAGAAAAAAAGCATTTTGAATAATCGGCCAATATCGGAGATACCGACAACTTATTACTCTGCTACAGACCAACTTGTTGAGGCGGTTTCTCCAAAAGACAGAAAGTTTTTCTAATGAGTTACATACAGTACTTTAGTCTCCAATTTAAAAGACGAAGCAGAAATGATGCAGTAGCATAATTCATCAATGCTAGTATGAAAAGAAAGTTCTCTCAAGAGAACTCCTTCAATATTCATATCTGAGGCAAGAACTACTGGACGATTGTACACATGATCTTCTGGTCTTCAGATAATCAGTGTACCCTGATATTTTCAGAGATTCTCAGAGGTCCTAATGTATTGATAATGCAGTATTAAATTTGAGAAGTTTAAAACCTCTGAAGGGCAATTATGTAGCATCTAGAACTCAGTAAAAAGTAGGAAACTTGAGGATTCTAACTTATTTAAATAAATAGCTAGCAAGGAGCAATTAGGAGGAATTAAAATCTACTCTGTAAAACTGACCACCCAAACACTCATATAGACCACCTACTCCTAAACAGTAGTGCACCCACTACAACACTACTCACTCACCCTCATATCTGCCAAACTACTCCCTCACCCACCCACCTAGCATACACAACTAATTTTGTCAAAACAGCTTTGGCCCTTTAAACCCCAGAACATGGGAGTTTTCCTGTATAAAAGGGTGTGGCTTAGCATCCGCACTGAGCTGAAAGGCTTCTAGAACAGGTACACAAAAGACCCAAATTGTAAGTTTAAGCCAGAAAAGCAGAGCCTTGGGGAAGGGTAAAGTAATAAATTGTTTGAAGTGACAGAATGTGATTGTCTCTCCTTAGATAACATTGGGCTAAATTTTCTATGTCCAACTGAACAGCATTTTGAATGATCAGCAAAGATTCTCACCTCTAATTTATCGTCAAGCTTTGACTATTTGCATTTGCTTCTCATGAGCCACCTTGAAGCTGCTTGCAAAGGAGCTGAAAGCTCCACATAAATTACAGTCACTGTTAAGGTTTACAACACCTCTTATTGTTACCAGCAGAAGACTGGAACACATATCAAATAAATTTCTAGTAGTTACAGAAAGAAATTAAATTTTTATTTGAAAATCAGTCAATGGAATAGCAATGGCTATGGGTATAATGTCATTAGGCCAAAAGCAGGAAGGAGACAGGTGGGAAAAGATTACAGGTATTGGCAATGGTTAATTTTGAGATTCATTTTGTCATGAAATTATGTTTTACTGTGAAGAAGGGTGTATTAGCAACCTGATAAAATTTCAAAAGCTACTGAAATTATTTTAAGGGCTGGTTGGTTATTCAGAACTTTTCACCCAGAGATTAATTTGGTGCGCAGTGTTCACGGAAGAGCAGACTATACTTTGTCTGTGCAAGAAATATTTCCTGTTTGTGGTTTCTTACTTTGACAAGCTTCTCTAAAAGAGCATCAATACTTGACAACTGTACAGATGGAGCATGCAAAACCTATTCCTCTGTTTACCCTGGCTGTAACATTAATATTTCAAAGAGAATCAGAAGGACAGTCAGAGAACTACATTGAAAGAGAATGAGAAAGAGAAAGAGAGAGTTAGGTCGGGTTATGGAGCAGGGAAGTATGCATGCGTACATGGGGTTCTGCTAATAACATGATAGATGCGCTCCTGCGAAATGACGCATTATAGAAAATTGTGCTATAGAAAAAACGGGGCCTATGGGAAAAGGGGGGTTGGGGCAGATCACCAAAAAATTACTCAAAAGCCTAACATAAAAAGGATAGCACAGTTTGAACAGATGTTTAATTCACATGTAATAGTGAAATAACAGTAAATTTATCACCTTATCTTGAAAATATGTCAAGATGACTTGATGGGGGAGGAGGTTCTGGAGGCAGCTCTGTTAATGCAGGAGCTGAGGGTTGTCATCATCATCACCTTCAGGTGCTGTTGCGGTTGCAGGGTTAGGGCGAAAAACAGTTAATCCAGAAGTCGATGGCTGTGGTGCATTGTCTTCTGACTGTTTCTTGGGGGTTGGCTTAAAAAAAAAGGCACCCAGTTTTTGCTGCTTTGCTCTTTTTCATTCATGAAGCAGCAGTTCATGTGGTGCCAAAGAAGATCTTACTTCACAAACGGCTACCCCTGCTGCATTGTAACCGTTGGCCTCTTAGAGCTGCAACTGCTTCTCAATTTCCCTCAGGATAGAAGACAAAACAGAAGTGGAAAGCTCTCATGGTGCTGCATCCTGGACTACTTCTTCATCTCCAGCTTCCACTTCCCCCTCAGCGACAAGTTGGTGTAGATCAGCTGTAGAGAGGTCTTCACAGTGGGACTCAAGCAGCTCTTCAACATCCTCACATTCCACTTCTTCAAATCCAGCTTGCTTTGCAATATTAACACAATGTTCTTTGATTCTTGGGAGGTCCTCTGACAGATCAAAGCTTTTTAAATCTTGAAAAATAACCTTGGAGAAGTTTCCGCCAAACTACATGCAAGCAGTCCTTAACTGATATCCCCTCAGGCCTCCACAATAATGTCAATTGCATTTTTGATGTTAAAGCTCTTCCTAAATTGAAGAACACTGTCCTTATTATCGCCCTCAGTAGCTGCAATCAGCCTCTTAAATGTGCACCTTAAATAATAAGCTTCAAAAGCTGCTAATGCACCCTGATCCATGGTTTGAAGGAGAGATGTTGTGTTTGGGGGCAGAAATAGCACTTTGATGTTTTCAGAAAGCTCACTAATGGTCTGAGGATGGCTTGACACATTACCCAGGATGAGGAGAATCTTGGAATCCACATTTTTTCCCTGCAATACCGTCTAAAAACATCAACAATAAAGGCCAGAAAAAATTTGCCCAGTCATCCAACCTCTCTTGCTTGACATAAAATAGATGCCTAGAGTAGACTTAAGGTAACCTTTCAAGGTTCACGGGTTGGTAGAGTGGTACATCACCACAGGGTTAAGCTTAAAAGTCTCCACTGGCACTGGCACCCTGCAGCAGTCACACGATCCTTTGCCACCTTAAAGCCCAGAGCTTGTGCTTCATTCAAAGAAATGCAGGTTCTTGATGGCATTCGCTTCCACTATAAACCTGCCTCATCCAAATTGAAAATACGATCTAAGTTGTAGCCTTCTTCATCAATTAATTTTTTTTTTTACTATGGGAGGAAACGCCATTGCATGCTCCTCAACTGCACTGGCAACTTCGCCATATAACTTTACATTATGAAAAGCATAGCAGTTCTTAAAACCGGCAAACCAGCCACTACCAGCACCCAACGCAGGCATCTCTGCAGGATTTTCAGCTTGTTTTGTTAGATCTTCATAAGTTGATAAGGCTTTCTCTTTTTATGGTGAGAAGGGTGGTCCCAGATTGCTTCTCCGTTTTGTCTTCTACCCTGACACTTACAAGCTGCTCCACCTCAAGTTCCTTTGTTCATGACCTCACAGATTTGCTAACATTCAGACTTGTTTCAGCAATAGAGCTTGCTTTAATCATTTCTGCATTGTCTCTAATGGTGCGTAAGGTAGACTCCTTCATTCCTGTTGCATGAGCAATAGCACACGTTCTCTCATTACACTCAAAACACTTCACAACATCTAGCTTCTCTTTCAGCATTATAGCCTTTTACATACACCACCTGCAATTTTATCACCAGGATGCTTCTCGTTGTCATTCTTGCCACTGTGTCCTCGCATTTTGTGGGCAACATAGCAGAATTGTACAGTCCCTCTTACAGAAAGCGCAAGGATCCTTGACCCCAGCGCAGGGACTCTTTCGGCACATACTCAGGGCAAAGCCCATGAACCGATCTTGTGCTGTCAACGTTGGAACTGCATTATAGCCGACACAAAGTTCGTGTTTTACAAATACCATTCCCCTATTCGTCAATCGCGTTATAGCCAAATCGCATTGCCGGAACACACATTATAGGAGAACTCCCTGTAATACATATTTTAAAAATGGAATACAAAATTACAAGGAAGGGAAGACGCAGTATTGATCAAAAAGTCAAAACAAATCTGCAATTAAAATAAGGATGCAACTAGTACTTTGTCCAACATCTTCCTATACTCAAGTAACTTTTATTTTTCAATTTATTCTGCAGTACACCTTTAATATTAAAGAGTGCAAACCAGCCACTTTACTAAAATCGTGTAACTGAAAACATTTTAATGGAGAAAGTACACTAACAAATTTTAAATTATTTTCTATTCTTAGTTAATTTGTTTTAAGAGTGAATACTGAAGACCAACTGACATGACCGAAAGGTGCCTTCATGTCTAATTTCTGTTGTTAGAAACTTAGGTGTTGACATTGTCTAAATCTCTACTGAGTGAGGTAAATATTGTGATATATTGAATGGCAGCACATTGGTTATAATACTGGATTCATTACTTATCAGAAGCCTGGACCAATGATCTGACGACAATCGTTTAAATCTCACCATGCCTACTGAGGAATTTAAATTCAGTTAATTCAATAAATCTGGAATATAAACTTTGATAATCTAGGAATTTCATTATTCCCAATGTCATAAAACACATTTAGTTCACTAATGCTTTTAGGGAAGGAGATCTGCTGCCTGCAACCTGTCTGGTCCAAATGTTACTTGAGGCCTATTGTAATGTGGTTTAAGTTCTGAAATGGCTTCAAATCAACTCGATTAAGAATAAATTAGAGATTGATATTAAATGTTGTTTTACCAGCAAATCCACATCTAATTACTAAAGAGTTAAAAAGGTGACAACCAGGCATTGGCTTCATTACAAGAATTAGGAAACAGCTGGGTGCTCTTTTTAAAGGATGAGAATATAGAAACAGTAAACTTCTATCAAACAGCATAAACCTCAAAATTACATGGAATATGGTCACTGAAGGAAAAATATAATGAAGTTTGCATATCAACATTTTATAAAGGCAAAATGGATAAGGTTATCACTAACTTACTGCAGAGTTCCTCACAATAAAAGTGAAAACAAACAGAATTTCTTTTATTCCCAAGTGAGAATTGGAGGCTGCAGGCAAGTAAAATAAGTCTGTCTACAGACAACGATAGTAAGAATTGCAGATGCTGGAGCCAGAGATAACACAGTGGGGAGCCGGTTGGAAATGGTCAGTAAGGAGGAGGAGCGGATAGGTGGAACAGAAGATCGGTCTGCATCAGGTCTAGGAGGCGGGGATGAGAGGGAGGAGTGGTCATGGGAGGAGGCTGGGGGTGGGGAAATTTTGAAACTGGTAAAATCCACATTTAGGCCATTGGGCTGTAGGCAGAACGAGGTGCGGCTTTTCTAGTTTCCAGGTGCCATCATTTTGACACTGGAGGCGGCCCAGTATGGACATGTCACCCAGGGAGTAGGAGCGGGTGTTGAAATGGTTTGAGACCGGAAGATGTTGTCACTCGTCATGAACAGAGCACAGCTGCTCTACAAAGCTGTCTCCGAACCTCCGTTCGGTCTCACCGATGTACAGGAGGCCACATTGGGAGCAATGGATGCAATAGATCATGTTGACGGATGTGCAGGTGAACCTCTGTCTAAATGTGGAGGGCTTGTTTGGTGCCGTGAACGGAGGTGAAGGGGTAGGTGTAGCACTCCTTGCTGTTGCAGGGAAAGGTGCCGGGGCGAGTGTGGAGTGTGGAGCGGACGAGGGAGTTGCAGACAGAGTGCTGCCTACGAAAGGGAGATAGTGGTAGGGAGGGAAATATATGTTTGGTTGTGGGGTCAGACTGTAGATGGCGAAAGTGGTAGAGAACGATACGTTGATACGGAGGTTAGTGGGGTGATATGTGAGGACAAGGGGGATTCTGTCTTTGTTTTTGTTGGGTTGAAGGGGGATGTGAGGGCAGAGGTTCAGGAAACGCAAGAGATGCGGTTGATCCCCTACTCCCAATTCCTGCACCTTGTCTGATCCCAAGATGGGGCGTTCCACTCCCGAACATCCCAGATGTCCTCTTATTTCAAGGACCGCAACTTTCCCTGCTTCAATGGTCGAAAATGTTGTCAACCGTGTCACCCCCCAATTTCTTAAGGATCCCGACCCAAACGTCAACTTTCCTTTTCCTCTGATGCTGCCTGGCCTGTTGTGTTCCTCCAGCTCCACACTGTGTTGTTTCTGTCTACAGACAATGCACTTTACGAAATAAATTCAACAGGAAATATTCAGTTTCAGAAATGTTAAATTGAGTGGAACATGTCAAGGGTTTTCTGTGGCGTACGACTTGATAAATAAAACAGCATCTATTACAACTTTCCCAAATACATGAACAACTTTCTTTCAATGTTTCATTAGTCTTCGCCAGGTTAGTTCAACGTCAGTTTGATTCCAGACTTCCAATAACATCAGAGCCATCCATTAGGTGGTGTGAGACAGCAGACAACGAACAATGAACAGTTTGGCCAATCTTCCTTACTTAATCTCAAAATTTAGATTTTACTTGGCAATTCACAGGAAGGGAAACTGCAGCTTAAATCCAGTAGAGAAGGCTAAAATTCTGACAGTTCCAACTCTTCACTTGCCAAAAAAAAAAAAAAAAAAAATTCCTAGGTCACAAAGTCAATATCTATTGAAAGCTTGATTTTGTTC
Organism: Ginglymostoma cirratum; assembly: GCA_024137785.1. NCBI lineage: Eukaryota > Metazoa > Chordata > Chondrichthyes > Orectolobiformes > Ginglymostomatidae > Ginglymostoma > Ginglymostoma cirratum. Next base: position 44,477,552 of record JAHRHZ010000013.1, read on the forward strand.
AAATGTATTTCTTTGCAGGATTTTGATTTGACAGGACAGTAGAGCCTTTCCCACTTTAACAAGATTTTCATATGCATCTAGACTGCAACTCCAAGGTTCAAAGTCTGAAAATGCTAATCACTGAACCCGTAACATTAACTGTATTCTCTCCACAGATGCTGCTGGACAAGCTGAGTTTCTCCATCAATTTCTGTCTTGTTTCAGATTTCCAGCACCAGCAGCTCTTGTTTCACTTCAACCTGATCAGAATCAGGAAGAGGAGTTTTTAAAAGAGCTACATGTGCATTAACTGGTTAATTTTGACTGATTTTCTTTTGCTATTAGTGGTATAAAACAGACCAAGGAAAATAAAAGGTGGATTTTTTTCAATAAAATTTACTTTACAGCTCACATTTCCTTCGGTGGGCAGAGTCAAACTCACAGAAAGTGAATTTTTTTGTGCAGAAATGTCCATCGAAGGCACCTGAACAAACTGGATTTATGAATTAAAATATTGAAAATATTTCTCCTCCCCAGGAAGAATAGAATGCTGGATTGCCACCTTCCGATATAAGTGATGTACATTGTTTCAGTACCTTCTAATAGAGTCAAGTCCAAGTATTTATACCCTCTGTTGCTGCTTGTCTTAACATATTTTGTACGTGGCATATAGCTTGACTCCCAGTTTTGGAAGATTTTCAAAAGTTTCAAAGATTGGTATACATACTCCAATCTATGATAACCATTTATGTCTTTCTGAAACATATGATCCCTTCCCTTGTGGACTACAGCTAATTATTTCATCTTAATTATCTGTGGACTGTTGAAGGGGCTCTCAAGGAAGTCTAGAAGACTTCTTCCACACAAAGAGCAGGACATTCCTATTTCAGTTTATAATTTTCAATTTGTTTCCTGCTTCCTTTCTCATTTTGCTTCAAATTGAATTTTTAATCATGTATTTTCTTTCTGTTTCATGCAACTTGATATCCATTTCTAGTCATTCCTCGATGTTTAGATTTACACTATCATATTACCAATGATTGGTTCTCAAAACAAAGGTTGTGAACATCTAGTCCATAGTTAATGCATTTTAGCATAGAAACTTACTTCCAAAATAAGGAAACTGACTGCAGAAAATGGGATAAAAGTAACTAAAGCAATCTCGGAGGCTACTGACCTTAGAAAGATAGGACCTTGAACGACTTCAAAAGTTAACAGCTAGAAAGGTAAGATCATAAAGCAGTGTGCTTACTTGGCTAAATAGACAGAAACATCATGTCTCAAATGCTTTCGAGTAAGGATTTATATGAAGAGGTGCTTTTGATTTGGGAGTTTAGCTAACTTAGTTCAAAAGCATTCAGCAAGTCTTGAGAGACCATAAAACTAATTTACTTGATCAAGCCGAAAAGAAATTGCATTGAGGAACAAATAATCTAAGGGTAGGTTTGAAGATAGCCAATAGCGTGCTACGCTGTCATGGAGATGAGCGGAGTCTAGACAGCTTCTCTTATTTCAATTTACCCAGGTGCTTGCTGGAAAAATTAGCTGTAGTTTGAACCTTTGGCTGCCTTCTGTAAGTGAGCAGCAAAGTAAATTACAGTTAGATAAATCTGCACTGGAAGCAGAGTGAAAAAAGAACTAACTTCAACATTTTGTGGAAGGCATTTGAGGCTTAATCTCAGTTTGAATTTTGAGAGGGAACAGAAACTGGAAGACTGCCTAGTTTGAAACTAGGAGAACCTAGGGTGGGCTTCTCAGGCTTGAGGCAGAAAAAAAGTAAAGGACTAAGACGTCTATAGTTGAGGGAACGAAACTAAAAATCTTACCTCTCGAAAATAACCGAACAGAGTCACCAGAGCACTGTGGTATTCATATTTATTTTTATTCACTCGTGGAACATGGGCACTGCTGGCTGGCCAGAATTTATTGCCTGTCCCTAGCTGTCTTTGAAAAGGGGGTCCGGTGCCACCTTGAACTTCTGGAGTCCATGGTGTTGCAAGTTGGCCTACAATGCCATTAGGGAAGAAGTTCCAGGATTCTGACCCAGCGACAGTGAAGGAGCGGCGACAGGTTTCCGAGTCAGAATGGTGATTGGCTTGGAGAGGAAATTGCAGGTGGTGAGATCCCATGTACCTGCTGCCCTTGTCCTTCTAGATGGAAGTGGTTGTGGGTTTGGAAGTTGCCAAGGATCTTTGGTGAAATTCTGCAGTGCATCTTGTAGGTAGTACACACTGCTGCTCCTGAGCATCAGTTGTGGAGGGACCGGAAGCTTGTGGATGTGGTGCCAGTCAAGCAAACTGATTTGTTGTGGATGGTATCAAGTTCCTGGAGTGTCGCTGGAGCTGTACCCATCCACGCGAATGGGATCATTCCATCACACTCCTGACTTGTGCCTTATAAATGATGGTCAGGCTTTGGGGAGTCTGGAGGTAAGCTACTCACCACAGTATTCCTAACCTCTGACCTGCTCTCACAGCTACTATTTTTTGTGATGAGTCCAGTAGAGTTTCTGATCAAAGACAATCCCAGGATGTTGACAACTGGGGGATTCAGTGATGGTAACACCATTGAATGTCATGGGGCTGTGGCTTGTTTTTCTCTTGTTGGTGATGGATGTTGCCTAGCATGTGTGTAGTGCAAATGTTACTTGCCACTTGTCAGCCTAAGGCTGAACGTCATCCAGATCGTTGCATTTGAACACGGGCTGGTTCAGTTTATGAGGAGTTGTGAATAGTGTTGAACATGGTACAATCATCCCCAAACATCCCCACTTCTGACCTTACGATGGAGGAAAGGTCAGTGAAGAAGCAGCTGAAGATGGCTGGGCCGAGGACACTATCTTGAATAACTCCTGCAGAGGGATCCTGGAGTGGAGATGATCGACATCCAAAAATGACAATCATCTTCCTTTGTGCCAGGTATGAGTCCAACTGGTGGAGAGTTAGCCCCATGATACCCATTGATTCCAGATTTGCTTGGGTTCCGTGATGCCACATGATCAAATGCAGCCTTGGTCATCACTTATGAAATTCCGCTCTTTTGTCTGTTTGAACCAAGGTTATAACGAGGTCAGGTGCTGAGTGGCTGTGGTGGAACCAAAACTGGGCATCACTGAGCAGGTTATTGCTGAGCAAATGCTACTCTGTAGCACTATTAATCATTCCTTTCATCGCTTTACTGATCATTGAGTGTAGACTGATGGGACGGTAGTTGACTGGGTTGGATTTGTCCTGCTTTGTGTGTACAGGACATACCTGGGCAACTTTCCACGTTAATGAGGCAGATGCCAGTGTTGTAGCTTCATTGGAGGAGCTTGGCTAGGGGAGCAGCAGGTTCTGGAACCAAAGTTTTCAGTACTAACGCTGGAATGTTGTCAAGCCCCATCACTTTTGCAGTATTCAGTGCCTCCAACTGTCTCTTAATATCACATGGAGTGAATCAAATCAAATCTGCTGAAGACTGGTACTGGTGATCCTCGGCAACACTGGAGTAGGCCGAAACGGATCATCCACTTAGCAATTCTGGTGAGGATTGCTGTGAATGCTTCAGCCTTATGTTTTGCACAGATGAATCGGGCTCTTCCATCATTGAGGAGTTTCCTCTTCCACTTACTTTTTTAAGTGTTTACCACCAATCATGACTGGATATGGAAGGATTGTAGAGTTCAGATTTGATCCATTGATTGTGGGATCGTTCAACTCTGTCTATTATTTGCTGTTTGGCATGCAAGTAGTCCTGTTGGTAGCTTTATTAGGTTGATACCTCATTTCTAGGCAGGTCTGGCGCTGCTCCTGCACTCTCCATTGAACCAGGGTTGATCCCCTGGCTTGAAAGGAATGGTTGAGTGGGTTCCCTCACCTCCTGCCACAGACCAAGTCTAGGAGCCATGAACTTTAGGGTCCACCCAGCTCAATCAGCAGCATGGCTGCCGAGTCACTCTTGGCAGTGGATATTGAAACTCTTTGCCCAGAGTATATTTAGCACCCTTGCCACCTTCAGTGCTTGTAAGTGTTGTTCAACATGGAGGTGTACCGATTCATCAGCTGAGGGAGGACAGTATGTGGTAATGAGCAAGAGGTTTCCTTGCCCATGTTTAACCTGAAGTCAAGAGACTTCATGGGGTCCAAAGTCAAAGCTGGGGACTCCGTGGGCAACTCCCTCTTGACTGTATATCACTGTGCCGCCACCTCTTCTGGGTCTGTCCTGCCGGTCGGACAGGGCATGATGGCCACAATGATGTCTGGGACATTGTCTGTAAGGTATGATTCCTTGAGTATGATTGTCAGGCTGTTGCTTGTCTAAACTGTGAGCCAGCTCTCCCAATTTTGGCATTAGCCCCCAGATGCTAGTAAAGATGACTTTGACTGAGCTTTTTCCAGTGTCTAGGTCAACACCAGGGGCGCATTCAGCTTCACTTGTTTGTTGAGACTTCACAGTGACAGATACAAATGAGTGGCTGCTCGACCACTGTAGAGGGCAGGGGAGTGTCAACCATATTGCTGTGAATCTGGACTCACATGTAGACCAGACCAAGTGAAAAATGGCAGATTTCCTTCCCTGAAGGACATAAACTTACTTTGTTCAATTTGTTCTATATATAAAATTAATGTGTTATTTAAAGAAAGCAAAATCTACAGCTTAATTCTATTGGTTAAACTGAGGTATTCAAATCTCTCTTCAAAATGTTATAGTCCCTAAACAAATTGTGACAAGATATTGGCATGGTAAGATGCATTATACGATGTTTTTCACTCAAACTGCTCTCCCTACCTCTGCTGATTTAACTAACTGTGCCTCTCTTCACACAGTTTTTAACCTGCATTCAGCCTCCTCTGTCAGTCAGCCTTTGCTACATTGAAATGATTAGGGTTCCAAATCAATGCTGACCGTCAGGCAAGCAATGGCTGTAGGCTCCTGAGATTATTTTGGAAGGAGTCGGGGGCAACAGCAATTAGCACAAGTTCGTCTCCTCCATACACTGGAGCCTGGTCTTCAATCATCTTGGTCTGTCTTCCCACATTAAAGGAACACAGACATCTTTCACCCCCTCCAGATGAAATTTGGAGCCTATAACATAAAGACTCTCATGGACAAGACAGGCAGGACAACACTAGCTCAAAGAACAGGGTAGCAGATCCACCTTATTCTGGAAAGGTGGACCAAAAGAAGAATCTAACTCCATGGAGTTGGTCTCGCCATCTTCCACCTGCCACATAACACACTGGCCGTGACCCTCACCAGCAGATCCACCACAGATCCAGTACATGTGCAAACATGGGTCAGGCAAGGCTATGTTGTTGCTCAGGAACAAACGGAAACACAGACAATTTGAGGAGTAGGCCACTTGACTTGTCAAGCCTGCTCTGCCATTCAGTATGATCACAGCTGATCATCCAGCTCACCACTCTAATCCCACCTTTCCCCCCAGATCCCTTGATCTCTTTAGTCACAGTGTGTCTATCACGTTGAAAACACAATGTTTTGGCTTCAACCTGTTTCTGTGGTTGTGAATTCCAGAGGCTCACCACTCAGTGAAGAAATTTCTCCTCAAATCAGTCCTAAAAAGGTCTATTTAAAAGTTTCTATGAGAACCCCCTCATTCTTCTGAACTCCAGTAATTACGATCCTAACCAACTCAATCTCTCCTCATACATCAGTGCTGCCACCCCAGAACCAATTTGGTAAACATTCATTGCACTCCCTTAATAGCAAGAACATCCTTCCTCAGAGGAAGAGACCAAAACTACACAGAAAACTCTAGGTGTGTTCTCACCAAGGCCCTGGATAACTGCAGCAAGACATCCTGTTCCTGTCCTCGAATCCCCACACTTTGAAGGATAACATACAGTTTGTAGCTGAAGGAAAACAGCAGGCCAGGCAGCATCAGAGGAGCAGGAAAGTTGACATTTCGGGTCAAGACCCTTCAGAAATGGGGAGGGGGAAGGGAGCTGGGAAATAAAGAGAGAGAGAGGTGGGGTGGGGCTGGGGAAAGGTAAGTGGGATGGTGATAGATGAGTGCTGGTAGTGAGTGGTGGGGATCGGTCAGTGGGATGGGTGGGTTGGATAGGTGGGAGAGAAGTTAGACAGGTTGTGTCAGGTCAAGGAGGCAGGATGAGAGGGAGGCTTGGATATGGGATGAGGCCTGGGGTGGGGAAGACTTTAAAACTGTTGAATTTCATGTTTAGGCCATCGAGCTGTAGGTTCCTGAGGAGGAACACGAGGTGTTGCCATTGTGACACTGGAGGAGGCCCAGGATGGACATGTCACCCAGGGAGTGAGAGGGAGAGTTAAAATGGCTGGTGACTGGAAGGTGTTGTCATTTGTCACGTACAGAGCACAAATGCTCTACAAAACAATCTCAGAGTCTATGCTTGGTCTCACTGATCTAGAGAAGGCCACATTGGGAGCAGCGGATACAGTAGACCAAGTTCGTGGATGTGCAGGCGAACCCCTGTCTGATATGAAAGGTTTATTTTATGCCTTGAATGGCAGTTAGAGGGGAGATTGTAGGGGCAGGTGTAGCACTTCCTGCAGTTGCAGGGAAAGGTGCCGGGGGTGGTGGGGTTAGTGGAGAGTGTGAAGCAGACGAGGGAATCGTGGAGAGAGCGGTACCTATGAAAGGCAGATAGGAGTGGTGAGGGAAATATCCCTTTGGTTGTGGGGTCAGATTGTAGGTGGCGGAGAATGATATGTTGAATGTGGAGGTTGGTGGGGTGACATGTGAAGACAAGGGGGATTCTGCCTTTATTTTTGTTGGGGGAGGAAATGTGAGGGCAGAAGCGCGAGAAATGCAAGAGATGCGGTTGAGGGCATTTTCGATCACCGGAGGATGAAAGTTGCGGTCCTTGAAACACAAGGACATCTGGGATGTGCGGGAGTGGAACACCCCGTCTTGGGAGCAGACACGGCGGAGACGGAGGAATTGGGTGTAGGGGATCACATTCTTGCAGGAGGGTGGGTACTCCCGATTCCCAGGTCCCCCTAGAGGGCCTACAGCCTGGTGGCCTAAACAAGGAATTCAACAGTTTTAAAACCTCCCCATGCTCCCCCGCCAGCTCATCACATATCAAAGCTTCCCTCTCATCATCACCTCCTTGACCTGATAAAACCTGTCCAACCACCCCGCTGACCAATCCCCACCACTCTCTCACTGCACTCACCTATCATCATCCCACCCACCTTCCCCAGGCCCACAACCCCTCTATTTATTTCCCATCTCCCTTACCCCTCCCCATTTCTGAAGGAGGGTCCTGACCCAAAACGTCAACCTTCCTGCTCGGTCTGTTGTGTTCCTCTAGCTCCATACTGTGTTGTCCGACTCCAGCATCTGCAGTTCTTGCTATCTCTCACATATAGTTTGCCCCCTTTACAGTCTGCTGCACCTGTGCACATTCTTACAGCAACTGCTGCATGAGGACACCCAGGTATCGTTGAACATTCTCCTCTCTCAATTTACAGCCAAGTAATAATCTGCCCTCCTGTTTTTGCAACCAAAAAAAATCTCACATTTATCTACATTATACTGCATCTGCCATGCATTTGCTTACTCACTCAGCTTGCAATATCTCTGCATTCTTTTACAGCTCACCCTTCCACCAAGCTTTGTGTCATCTGTAAAACTGAGATATTACATTAGACCACTCATCTAAATCATTAACATTGTGAATAGCTTGGATCATGACTGGTCGCTACCTCCCATTCAGAAAAAGACCTATTTATTCCTACGCTGTTTCCTGTCTTCTAATAAATTTAGAAAAACGATGTATCAAGCATAATTTCCCTTTGATAAATCCATGTCTGCTTTAAAATCCCTGATAATGGATTTTAGCATTTCCCACGACTGACATCAGACTCATTGGTCTAAAGTTCCTGGTTTTCTTTCTACATGCCTTTTTAAATATTGGAGTTACATTAGCTACCTGCCAACTTGGAGGAACTGTTCCAGAGTCTATAGAATCTTGGAAGATGACCACCAAGGCAAGCAATATTTCTAGATAACAAGGTGTGGGGCTGGATGAACGCAACAGGCCAAGCAGCATCACAGGAGCAGGAAAGCTTGACGTTTCGGGCCTAGACGCTTCTTCAGAAATGGGGGAGGGGAAGAGGGTTCTGAAATAAATAGGGAGAGAGGGGGAGACGGATAGAGGATGGGTAGAGGAGAGGATAGGTGGAGAGGAGGCAGACAAGTCGAAGAGGCAGGGATGGAGCCAGTAAAGGTGAGTGTAGGTGGGGGGGGGTAGGGAGGAGATAGGTCAGTCCAGGGAGGATGGACAAGTCAAGGGGGCGGGATGAGGTTAGTAGATAGGAGATGGGGGTGGGGCTTGAGGTGGGAGGAGGGGATAGGTGAGAGGAAAAACAGGTTAAGGAGGCAGGGATGAGCTGGGCTGATTTTGGGATGCGGTTGGGGGAGGGGAGATTTTGAAGCTTGTGAAATCCACATTGATACCATTGGGCTGCAGGGTTCCCTGGCTGAATATGATTTGCTGTTCCTGCAGCCTTCGGGTGGCATCACTGTGACATTGCAGGAGGCCCAGGATGGACATGTCATCTGAGGAATGGGAGGGGGAGTTGAAATGGTTCGCGACTGGGAGGTGCAGTTGTTTGTTGCGAACTGAGCAAAGGTGTTCTGCAAAGCGGTCCCCAAGCCTCCGCCTGGTTTCCCCAATGTAGAGGAGGCCACAACGGGTACAGCAGATGCAGTATACCACATTGGCAGATGTGCAGGTGAACATCTGCCTGATGTGGAAAGTCTTCTTGGGGCCTGGGATTGGGGTGAGGGAGGTGGTGTGGGGGCAGGTGTAGCACTTTCTGCGGTTGCAGGGAAAAGTGCCGGGTGTGGTTGGGCTGGAGGGGAGTGTGGAGCGGACAAGGGAGTCGCGGAGGGAGTGGTCCCTCCAGAAGGCAGATAGGGGTGGGGAGGGAAAACTGTCTTTGGTGGTGGGGTCTGATTGCAGATGGCGGAAGTGTCGGAGGATGATGCGTTGGATCCGGAGGTTGGTGGGGTGGTACGTGAGGACGAGGGGGATTCTTTTTTGGTTATTATTGCGGGGACGGGGTGTGAGGGATGAGTTACAGGAAATGCGGGAGACACGGTCGAGGGTGTTCTCGACCACTGTGGGGGGCAAGTTGCAGTCCTTGAAGAATGAGGACATCTGAGATGTACGGGAGTGGAATGTCTCATCCTGGGAGCAGATGCGGCGGAGGCGAAGGAATTGGGAATAGGGGATGGCATTTTTGCAGGAAGGTGGGTGGGAGGAGGTGTATTCCAGGTAGCTGTGGGAGTCAGTGGGCTTGAAATGGACATCGGTTTCCAGGTGGTTACCCGAGATGGAGACAGAGAGGTCCAGGGAGGAGAGAGAAGTGTTGGAGATGGTCCAGGTGAACTTCAGGTTGGGGTGGAAGGTGTTGGTGAAGTGGATGAACTGTTCGAGTTCCTCGTGGGAGCACGAGGCGGTGCCGATACAGTCATCAATGTAACGGAGGATGAGGTGGGGTTTAGGGCCAGTGTCGGTATGGAAGAGGGATTGTTCCACGTAACCTACAAAGAGGCAGGTGTAGCTTGGGCCCATGCGGGTACCCATGGCCACCCCCTTTGTCTGTAGGAAGTGGGAGGAATTGAAAGAGAAGTTGTTGAGGGTGAGGACGAGTTCGGCTAAGCGGATGAGGGTGTCGGTGGAGGGGGATTGGTCAGTTCTGCGGGACAGGAAGAAGCGGAGGGCCTTTCGGCCATCTGCATGGGGAATACAGGTGTATAGGGACTGGACGTCCATAGTAAAAATGGAGGTGTTGGGGACCAGGGAATTGGAAGTTCTGGAGGAGGTAGAGGGCGTGGGTGGTGTCACGGACATGGGAAGGGAGTTCCTGAACCAAGGGGGTGAAAATGGAGTCTAGGTAGGTGGAGATGAGTTCGGTGGGGCAGGAGCAGGCGGAGACAATGGGTCGACCAGGGCATTCAGGTTTGTGGATTTTGGGAAGGAGATAGAAGCGGGTGGTGCGGGGTTGGGGAACGATGAGGTTGGAGGTGGTGGGTGGGAGGTCGGTCACCTGAGGTGATGAGGTTGTGGATGATTTGGTGCTCGGGGGTGGGGTCATGATCCAGGGGGCGGTAGGTGGTGGTGTCGGAGATTTGGCCTCAGCAATGTAGAGGTCAGTGCGCCATACTACGACTGCCCCTCCCTTGTCTGTGGGTTTTATGGTGAGGTTGGGATTGGAGCGGAGGGCTGCACGTTCTGCGGGGGAGAGGTTGGAGTGTTTGAGAGGGGTAGAGAGGTTGAGGCGATTGATGTCTCGACGGCAGTTGGAGATGAAGAGGTCGAGGGAGGGTAGGAGGCCTTGGGGTGGTGTCCAGGAGGAGGGCTTGTGTTGGAGGCGGGAGAAGGGGTCAGTAGAGGGAGGGTTAGATTCGCGTTTGGGGAAGTATGCGTGGAGGTGAAGGCGGCGGAAAAACTGCTCAATATCCAAACGTGAGTGGTATTCGTTGATATGTGGGTGGAGGGGGACAAAGTTGAGCCCTTTGCTGAGGACTGACCATTCCTCCTCAGTGAGGGGGAGGTCTGGGGGGATGGTGAAGACTCGGCAGGGCTCAATGTTGCTATCTCCTCTGGAGCTGCTGGCTGTGGAGGCAGTGGGCGGAGTTACGTCGGCAGTGGGTGGAGTTACGTCAGCAGAGGGCAGAGCGTGGTAGGCAGCGGCAGCAGCGATTACAGTAGTGTCTGTGGTGTTGGTTTCGGAGATGGAGGCGGTGGTTTCAGCAGCAGCGGCGTTCGCTGTCCCGGAAGTGGGGTACCCGGCGGTGGCAGATGTGACGTCATCTGTGGGTTCTCCGACAGTAGCCTTGTGGCTAATGGCGGCAGGTACATTTTAGGGGAGGTCCTGGGTAGGGTTGGGGATTTGGGAAGTGGGGGAAGCCCGTTTTGGGTGGTGGGCATCAGTAAGTTTACTGTACTTACGGTTTTTAGTGTCCAATAAAGCTGAGTAGAATTGTGAGTTCAGGTTGCGTATCCTACGAAGAATAAAAAACAGGAGACCTTTGCAGGTCTGGGAGAGGGAGGCTCTGAGCTGGGGGAGTCTTGATTGTAGTGCCTGGAGATGCCTGCGCATTGCTACAAGTGTGTGTTTCAGGAGTCGCAGGGAGAAGCGCTTCTGGAGGGTCTCAATGTTCTGAATGTAGATATTGTCACGGTTGGGGCCAAATTGGGAAGGCTTGAATGTGGACTGTAGTTCATTGGGGATGATCTGGTTCCGTAGGCAGGTACTAAGAAAGGTGATGTGGCTGTAATATTTCTAGGGCCACTTCTTTAAGTGCTCTGGACCGTAGATTAATCAGGCTTTGTGAATTTATTAGCCTTCAGTCACACCAATTTCTTGAACACCATTTTCATAGTAATAGATTTGCTTCACTTCCTCTCTCAAAATCCTGTGTTCCCCATCATTTGTGGTGTGACATTCATCTCTTTCTTTGTGATGACAGAAGTGGAGCATAAATTTAGTTCTCAGCCATTTCTTTGCTCCCCATTACAACTTACCTTGTTTTTAACTGTAAGGGCCCTACATTAGTTTTCAGCAATCATTTGACTACTACATATGTATAAAAATTTTTCCAGTCAGTTCTTACGTTCCCTCGGTTCTCCTTTGCTTACTTCCAAACGGTTCCAAAAACTCAAGTTTATAATTTGGATTTTTTTTTTTGCATCTAATGCTATCTGTAACCTCCTTCCTAAATCAAGATTTTACCACTTTTCTCGATGTTCATTCCTGTCTGGCGCAAGAATGCAATTTTTGTAGATCACTTATTTGCTCTTTGCCATTGCCTATCCGCTGTCAGTCTTTTCAGTAACATTTCCCAATCCATCATAGCCAACTCACACCTCCTATCATTGCAATTTCCCTTATTCAGGACCCTAGTTTAAGAATCAACTACTTCACTCTCCATCTTGATGAAGAATTCTATCACATTTATGGTCACCAATCCGAAGAGGTCTCTCAAAACAACATTCCCAATTATTCCTTTCTCATTGCATAATATTCAGTCTAAAATGACCTGTTCTCTCATTGGTTCCTCAACATATTGGCCCAGAAAACCATTCTGCAGGAATTCCTGCTCTGCTGTATTGTGACTAATTCGATTCACCCACATGCAAATTAAAGTCATCCATAATTACAAATGTTCCTTTACCACATGCATCTAATTTCCTGTTAATGCCATTCCCAACATTACCACTAAAGTTTGGTGGTCTACATACCACTCCCACTGGGATTTCTCAGTTCTACCCATATAGACTCTACATTGTCTGAGCTAATATCTTTCCTCAATATTGTGTTTTCATCCTTGTTAACCAGTAATGCAACTCAACTGCCTTTTCCTTTTGTCTGCCCTTCCTAAACACAGAAAACCCCTGCATGTTCAGTTCCCGCCCCTGGTCACCCTGCAACCATGTCTTCGTAATCCCAACTATATCACACCTGTTTGTGTATATTTGTGTGATGAATTCACCCCCTTTATTTCAAATGAGAAATAGGGAGCAGGGTGGAAAGTGGAGTTGAAACCCATGATCATCTATGATTGTGCTGAATGGCAAAGGAGGCAAAAGGTCATACGGTCTACTCTTGCTTCTATCGTCCGTGCTCCCACAGAAGCAGGCAGTGTGAAATCTATGAACAGCTTTGTAAATCAGAGGGGGAGAGGGAGCGCAAGCGAGAGAATTTTCCAGACGCAACAGTGCAGCAAAGTCCATGCTTGACCAGAGGTGTACATAATCCTGCGATAGTCAAAGAGTTACAGGATCACTTAACTGAATGTTCATGGAAAGATCCCGAGAAATCTCCACAAGTAAAGGAATTCTAAAAGCTCCTGCAAAGTATAGAGGGATGCTTTGGTAAAAATCTTTTGAGAAGTAATATGTTGAGAGTTTGAGGTTTAAAGAAGAATTATTGATTAAATATATTGCTAGGTTGGTAGCGTTTGTTTAAATCTTCCAGCATAAAACAACTTCTGTCTTTAAAATATTAAACCTGGTGACATAATTCTTTAGAGTCGTAGAGACATACAGCACAGAAATAGGCCCTTCGGTCCAACTCGTCATGCCAACTATTGTAAACAAATCTAGTCCCATTTGCCAGCATTTGGCTCATTTCCCTCTAAACCTTTCCTATTCATATGCCTATCCAGGTGCCTTTTAAATGTTGTAATTGTACCAGCCTCCACCACTACTTCTGGTGGCTCATTCCACACACGCACGACCCGCTGAATAAAAAAGTTGCCCTTTAGGTCCCTTTTAAATCTTTCCCCTTGTACCTTAAACCTATGCCCTCTAGTTTTGGACTCCTCATCCTGGGGAAAAGACCTGTTTTGAGATCACAACCTTTGGTCATTTAATGGACATTTCTTATGCCTTAGTTTCAACAACAAATACTAGATTACCAAATATAATCAAGGTATCCTCAGGGTTCTCCATTGTTCCAAAAACCAAGTCAGATCTTTTCCTCATTTCACATACATACACACATTCTGCAAGGTTCATTTGGATCATAAGAACCTTCCTGACTGATTTATTCCTCCTAAGCGCAGGAGAATGAGATCAACTGTGACATTTCTAACTAAAGCAAATTAACGCAGCAAATGGAATGGGTCAAAGCTAAGGATTTTTTTTTCACTTCCTGGATACAGTCAGAGTTGGGGCGATGCAAAGCTCAGGAGAGACTGAGCAGGCAGAGGCTCATTTCTCAAAAAAAAAGACAAAACAGATTGCACATAGGAGAGAGAAAGTTTTGAAAGAACTTGATACAGTGAACGTTCACAATTCCCATTTGACAATGAATACACAGAAAAGATAACCAGGAACCAACGGAACACAGACTATAGAAGTAATGTCATTGCACACAGGATGAGGAAAATTTGGACCTTGCCACTATACAGAATGGTTGAAATGGAAAGGTCTTGGCAAGGTGCATGTGAAAAGAGTGTTTCCTCTTGTAAAAGATTCCAGAACAGGGAGGTTGTTCTTTAAAAATAATAAGTTGTCCATTTAAGACAGAGGTGAGCAGAATTGCCTTTCACAGAAAGCCATGAGTCTTTGGAACTCTTAATTAAAATATGGTGGAAGCAAAGTCATTGAACATTCTTAAGCCAGAAGTAATTAGATTCTTAATCAGTAAGGGAATCAAGGACTGAGGATGAGACAGGAAACTGGTTTCAGAATTATCAGTTATTATCTCATTGAAGGGCAGAGAAGACAATAGGCCAAATGACCTATTTCTACTCCTACTTATACAATCTCACAAAGGGATGAATGGTCATCTTGGCTCCTAATTCATGTGTTTGTATATGGGTAGTATTTAAACTTGAGACAGAAGGCAACAGAAGGATATGGTGAAGGGTAAATTTGAGAAATATTTTAGATGAGGGGGAGTATTGTGAAAAGCACACAATCATTGGCATAGATCAATCAAGCCAGAAGTGCATTTCTCTGCTGTAAATTCTATATAATTTTATGGAACTCTGTACTACACAATTGATACAACAGTAACTTAGCAGACAAATGACTAAGACCATCGGAAAATGTTCAGTCAAGTTTAGACTGAGAGAGATCTTAACTCCAAGTATATTTGGAAATATTTATTTGGCCTGTTCTACATGTTCCATATTTGAAGGCAACAGTTACATGTGTTCACTTTTCTTAAAAAAAAAATCCAATCAGACTAACTTCTTTCAACAAGAATGATGCGTCTCCTCTATAGACCACACTATCCTACTCAATCACTAGAGACATGTTCGATGCTTTCATGTTTTTTCAGTCTGGAATGGGACAGTGGTATGTTCTGTTCTGTTTTGCTGTTAATTGGCAAGTGCTTTTGACATCAATTCACTAAGTCTAGCTGCTCGGATCTATAACAGCTACTAAAAATTTCACAAGAACCAGGGTCAAATGGATGGACGCAGAGTGTTCAACTCAGCTGCAACAACCTTCACTCTGGGATAATCCCAGAAATTTGGTGCCATTCCAAAAACTTTTGTCACGTAGCTGGGAAGACCAGTCTATGATTTTAAACGTCACTGCTCCATCACCCTCTGCAGCAATTCAGAGAAAGTTCATTAGGTCGATCCGTGGTATCGAGGGATTGTCTTAAGAACAAAGATTAAATAGCTTGAGACTCTAATGGGTAGTGTTTAGAAGAAAGAGACATGATCTTATTGAGACACAAGATTCTTAAGGGGCTCGGCAGGATAAATGCTGAGAGGATGTTTCTCCTCATTGGAAATTCTAGGACCTGGGAGCTTAGTCTCAGAATAAAGAGGTGCCAATTTAACAAAACTGAAAGAAGTGCCAATTTAAGATTGAGATAAGCATGAATTTCTTCTCTCAGGGAGTTGAGTGTTTTTGGAACTTCTTGCCACAGAGAGCTGTGGGAACAGAGTCCTTATGTATATTTAAGGTAGATGGATTCTTGATTAGTGTTGGAGTCAAGGGTTATGGGCACAGGCCAGGAAAGTGAAAGTCAGAAGTGTCAGAACAGCCATGATCCTATTGAATGGTGGAGCAGGCTTGAAGGGCCAAACAGCCTGCTCCTGTTCTTATTTCATATGGTCTTACAAAGTGGTTGAACAGCTCATTCTCAACCAAACAGAAGTGACTTTAGAAACTGCCCTCCTGAAAAATCAGGTGGGCTTCAGAGAAGGAAGCTGCGGCTCTGACCAGGTCCTTGCATTTACTCCCAATTTGAGACAGGGTTCCAGGAGCAGCAGATGAATGGAGCTATCTTTATAATCTTGTCATCAGCATACACAGTCCAGCGTGACACTTCAGAAACTTTAAACTATTTGTCATGCCACTAAACTCTTCGGTTAGCAAAATCATAACGAACAACCATGAATTACACATTTATCTTGGGAAGAGACCAGCTGAATTATAGCAGTGAAAATGGTCTGTTACAGGAGTAGGTGCTCATGCAGACCTTTCTCAATATCCAAAGGGTGGATATGCCTAGCATCAAATTCCAGAGGTTTATTTCTGCCTGTAACATGACAGTACTGATGAGACTTCAACACTGGAGAAAATATGTGGAACTGTCACAGGCAACCTGGACGTACTCAAATGCAATTCCAGATCTTGCACCACCAACCCAAAAGCACTAGACTGCACATAATCAAATCTGCATGACATGGATATGATGTAGCCATTTGTTCTGCAAGTGGGAGGTGAAGATGGACTGAATAAGAGTGTGGCTATGAATATGGAATAAATCTCGTCAATCTGCCCACATAGAGAGTTTAGTGGGTACTTAGTTTCTCTACTCATTTCAGGAGGCTATAGAAATAAATAGCTCAATTAGTTATCCATACGCTCTTCCAGTCAAATGAAAACAATTTCCGAGGGCTAATTTCACATTAAATTAAAACCCAAAACTAAACAAAGCTCCAGAAACTAAAATAGAATGTTCTGAAGAAGGGTCACTAGACCTGAAACTTTAGCTTTGCTTTCTCTCTACAACCTGTAGAGCACACAAGGTTCATTACTGCAATAAAGTCAGAGGAATTCTGTGACGTCTTGAAGAGATACAGTATCGGTTGCTGGCTCACATTTTGTTTAATGTCCCTGTATCATTACTGCATCCTGGCCCCTCAAAACACTCAATCCCAGTTTTCAGTATCGAAAAGGAGAGCTTTTAACCATGCAGGTTTTACTTTTTGGAACTGTCTACAAAATTCTTTGGCATCTTGCTTTTATTTCCCCTCCTTTGACGTTTTGCTGAAATAACTGCATTTAATCACCTTGTATGATTTATTCATTAAAATAAAACCCAACTGCAGATGCCGGATGTCTGAAACAATAATGGCAAATGCTGGAGAAACACAGCAGATCTAGAAGGATATGGGCCAAATCCTGGCAAATGAAACTCGGTCAGATTAGGACGTCTAGGCAGCACAGACAAGTTGGGCAAAAGGTCTGTTTCCATGCTGTCTGACTGAGATTCTGCCACATATGCTAAGTTTTTACCAGTAATTTCTGTTTTTGTTTCTGATTTCCAGCATCAGCAGTTCTGTTTTGTTAGTGAAACAAAGCCTGCGTGAACCTCTACTATTCAGATCCGTGCCAACACTGTTCACAAATGGCAATTCATGAATACATCATTCCTTACTATCGCAGACTGCAGCTTCAATGCAACAACTTGCACTATTTTGCACTCTACAATTATTCATAAATATTGTTAAAAAAAAGGGGAAAGACGTTTTCAACCTACCCACAACGTGTTTAAATACTCGAGCGCTAAGGAGATAAACTGCCCTGTGTGAGTGAGTAACAGCTGCAGTCCCACCCAGGTGCTGAAGCAGTACAGGAGGTAGAAGACGGGAACGCCGATGGCCAACACCAGCAGCAGTTTGCGCTTCAGCAGTACCTGGTTACCCAACATCTCCACGCCGTGATTGATGAACGAGATGGGCAACATGAGGGTGGCCAAGACGATGGGCGTGCCGGACTCCTGGAGGCTGCCCAGCCATTTCCTCACCAGGTTAGTAAGGGTAGTCTTAAAAGGATGCAGGAAGGTGCCACAGAGCACAGCCCACAACAGCGGCCGCAGGAACGCCTCCAGGATAAAGTAAACGAGTACGGCGGCACCGCACGAGATGGCCACGAATATCAACGCGCCCGTGTTGTAAAACGCCTGCTTAATATTCTTGTCGAACTTAAGCGGTAGCAGCTGCTGGACCCCTTGCTGGACGCAGTCACTGAAGAGGCTGACACTCGACGACCTCACGAGCAGCGGAGGAGGAGATTTAGTCTCCGACACCGCGGCTCCGGCCGCTCTCGGCTCCTCCGCCATGTTTGCCTTTGCCCTGGTAACGGTGCGGCGGGGCATGTCGGGATTCGTAGTTTCCTGTCCCCAACTCTAGAGCCAGCGGCAACGGCCGGGCAAGCAGAAGGAACTACACATCCCGGCAGCCTTCATGGGTGGCGCCGCCTTCAGGTCATGGAAACTTTGAAAATGTCTGTCATAGGATGAAGCAGCTGGTCGAGTGTCAGTCGGTCGGCCGTACTTGTGATGGAGAAGTTTATTTTAGGTAAACTAGCAGTTGTTCTAGAGAGGCTTGGCATGTTACTATTGCACTTGATAATTGCCGGGCAATGACTATCTCTTAAAGGACAGAACCTAACCATCTCCGGTTTACATTCATTGGTCAAAATCCCACCATCTGTATCCCGAGGGTTACCAATGATGAGAAACTTAATTGAACTAGCCATTTAAAACCTGTAGCTACACGAACAGGTCAGGAGTTGGAAATTCTGCAGGGAGTGAGTCGCCTCCTGATCTGACTTCCCAAGTAAATGTTCATTTTTATACTAAGGGAAAATTCAGGAGTGTAATGGAATACTTTCTAGCAATGTTCAAAGCCAAGCACCATCCAGGATAAAGTAGTTTGCTTGTTTGGTGTCTGATCCATCTCTTTTGATATTCAGTCCTTACACTGACAATGCATATTGGCAGCAGTGTATGCCATCTACAGGATGCACTGTAACAAGTCACTAAGGCTCCTTTGGCAACACCTTCTAAATCCACTACCTCTACTACCCAGAAGGGTATCAGAAGCAGATATGACATCGCCCTCAGGGTTCCCACAAAGCTTTGCATCTTGCTGACTTTCTTCACTATCACCAATTGCTTCTTCTATGGGCTACCAACCGCTTCAGTGTGAACTTGACTTGGAACTTGACTGTAGTTGGATTATTGATTTTTAGTTGCTGCAGAATGGAGCTGGTCTTTTTTTATCAAAATATATCACAACTGGTTTTGAGCATTTTTGATTAGGAGTGCATTGGCTTGATTTCTAGTCCCATTAATATGAGTAGGCTCTCTTGGGCTAAAACACAGTTCTGATGAGAAGTCATTAACCTGAACGGTAAATTTCAACACATCTCTCTCAGATTTGCTGAGTACTTTCAGCATTTTCTGTTCCTTTATATACAGAGAGACATAGAATCTGTTTCTGTCTCTTTAATGGTCAATGACTTTACCAGTGTTGAATTCCACTACCCTTGACATTCAAGAGGTTACCATTGACCAAAGAACCGACTGGCCACATAAATAAGGTACCACAAGAACGGGTCAGAGGCTGCAAATTTTGTGGCGAGTAAATTATCTGATTTCCAAAGCCCTTACACTTTCTATATGGCACAAGCCTGGAGTGTGATGGAATGCTCCCCACTTAACTGTATGAGTACAGATAAAGAAAACAAAATATAAAGCAATGGAAGCTTCATGCAGTGTTGAAATATAGCTTTTAAAAAAACCTCAAAATGTTTTAGAATATGTTCACTTGTTTATAAAATGTATTTTCTGTGAGAACAAAAACCACCATATCACAGATCCTTTGTTCATCCAGCCCACTCCCCCTTCCACTGGTTTGTAAACTCTAATGTTTCTATTTCTGTTCAGTTCTGATGAAAGGTCTTGACCTTAAATGTTAGCTTTGTTTCTCTGTCTACAGATATTGCCTGACCTCCTCACAGGATCCCTACAGTGTGGAAACAGGCCATTTGACCCAACAAGTCCACATCAACCCTCCAAAGAGCATCCCACCCAGACCCATCTCCCTACCCTTTTCCTGTAACCCTACATTTCCCATGGCTATCGCACCTAACCTATACATCCCTGGATATTATTGGCAATTTAGCATAGCCAATTCACCCAACTTACACATCTTTGGACTGTGGGAGGAAACCAGAGCACCCAGCGTAACCCACCCAGACACAGGAAGCATGTGCAAACTCCACACAGACAGTTGCCTGAGGGTGGAATTGAACCCAGGTCCCTGGTCCTGTGAGGCAGCAGTGCTAACCACTGTGCTGCCAGTTGTTCTTATTTTCTGTGATACTCACCTTTTGGATAGGGATGATATTTCTGTTATGTATTTGTTAACTGATTATATTCATATAATTTAAATTTGTAGAATTGCCAAAGATTAGAAACAAAACAGGCAATGGGTTTAGAATGGTAGAGGTACATTTAGTTTGAAAAATGGCACTGAAAGTTCCATATTTTGGCTTTTATGATCACATTTAATTGTAATGTATAATACATAACTTTGGCTTGTTTGTTAATATGTTGTAGCATTTAGTTACAAAGTATACTGTATTTATGTTTTTTGCACATTTGTAGTGGTTTGTAATGGTGGCTGCTTTGTTGCCATATTGTAACCAAATAGGAAACCTGAACAATTAGTGTTAAAAAGCCCAATATTCGTCATAAATGAACCCAATTTCGAGATGCTAATCAGGCTCACAAAGTCTCACAAATCCAGCACCACTTCCCCCACTCCACCCTGATTGCTCCTGCAAATTTGAGATAATTGATGATGGTTTTGAGAGGTTTAGAAGAACATTGAATACAGGAATCAGGACGTCATGTTGCAGCTGTACAAAACATCCTTAAGGCCACATTTGGTGTACTGCATACA
This sequence comes from Ginglymostoma cirratum, assembly GCA_024137785.1. NCBI lineage: Eukaryota > Metazoa > Chordata > Chondrichthyes > Orectolobiformes > Ginglymostomatidae > Ginglymostoma > Ginglymostoma cirratum. The sequence goes on from JAHRHZ010000013.1 coordinate 44,497,983, forward strand.
ATTCTGGTCACCCTGCCATAGGAAGAATGTTATTAAACTTGAAAGGTTGTGAAAATGATTTACAAGCATGTTACTAAGACTGCAAGTGGGAAGCAATGGCCTAATGGTATTATGGCTGGAGAGACCCAGGTAATGTTATGGAGATCTGGGTTTGAATCCTGCCACGGCTGATGGTGGAATTTGAAGTCAATAGATATCTGGAATTAAGAGTCTAATGATGACCATGAATCCATTGCAAGTTGTTGGGAAAAATCCATCTGGCTCTCTAATGCCCTTCAGGGAAGGAAACTCTCATCGTTACTGGTCTGGCCTACATGTGACTCCAGACCCACAGCAATGGGGTTGACTCCTAACTGCCCTCTGAGCAATTGGGGATGGGCAATAAATGCTGGCCTAGCCAGTGACACCCTCATCCTGTGAATGAATAAAGGAAAAAAAAACTCCAGCCCAACAGAGCTTTGCTTTTTGACTCTGTGCCAGCTGCTCCTTTACTCCACAGATCCATCCCCATCTCTGCTACCACCACCAGGCATTGACAGTGACCTATGTTCCTTGTGCCTCTATGAGCACCAGATTCCATTTGTCAAAGTATCGCACTGACCTTTTGGAAAACTGGACACAGCCAATACCACCATTCGATTCAATCATGGCTGACCTGTTTCAGGTCTACAGTCCTGCCTGTTTCTACATGTCCCTCAGTTTGCTGGGAGATCACAAAGCTATCTCAGCCGTCAATAAGTTCAGCGATGGAGCATCCACAATGCTCAGCCTGAGAATTCCAAAGATTCATATTCCCGTGAATGAAGAAGTTTTTCCTTATCTCAATTCTAAATGATTGATGCATTATCCTCGGGCTGCGTCCTCATGATATGGGTGTCCTCTATGATATGGATGTCCCAACCAAGCAAAACATATTGAGCCCCTTCAGAATCTTAGGTTTCAATGAGATCCCCTCTCACTTTTTTAAACAGACAGAAATGACCTAATTATGCTACACTATTAAAAGATATTTATATCTATGGACTATGTTTTAAATGGTAAAAAATTGCAGCATGCTGCTGTGCAGAGGGACTTGGCTGTCCTTGTGCATGAATCGCTAGAAGTAGGATTGCAGGTGCAGCAGGTAATTAAAAAGGCAAATGGAATTTTGTCTGTCATTGCTAGAGGGATGGAGTTTATAAACTGGGAGGCTATGCTGCAGCTGTATAGGGTCCTGGTGAGGCCATACATGGAGTACTGTGTGCAACTTTGGTCTCCTTATTTGAGAAGCGATATACTAGCACTGGAGGGGGTGCAGAGGAGATTCACTTGGTTGATTGCAAAGTTAAGAGGGTTGGATTATGAGGAGAGACTGAGTAGGCTGGGATTATACTCATTGGAATTCAGAAGAATGAGGGGATATCTTATAGAAACATATAAGATTATGAAGGGAATAGATAAGGTGGAGGTAGGGTGGTTGTTTCCACTAGCAGGTGAAACTAGGACTAGGGGGCATAGCCTCAAAATAAAGGGAAGCAGATGTAGGACTGAGGTCAGGAGGAACGTCTTCACCCAAAGGGTTGTGAATCTGTGGAATTCCCTGCCCAGTGAAGCTACCTCGCTGAATGTTTTTAAGGCAAGGCTAGATAAATTTTTGAACAGTAAAGGAATTAAGGGTTATGGTGTGTGGGCAGGTAAGTGAAGCTAAGCCTCAAAGAGATCAGCCATGATCTTACTGAATGGCGGGGCAGGCTCGAGTGGCCGGATGGCCTACTCCTGCTCCTAGTTCTTATGTTCTATGCCATTTTCACAATTCAATCCACAAGTAAACTTTCGTACACGTAATGTATTAAGAAGAGATAGTAAGAACTGCCAATGCTGGAGTCAGAGATAACACGGTGTGGAGCTGGAGGAGCACAGCGGGCCAGGCAGCATCAGAGGAGCAGGAAAGTTGACATTTCGAGTCCCGACCCGAAACATCAACTTTCTGGTTCCTCTGATGCTGCCTGGCCCACTGTGCTTCTCCAGCTCCACACCGTTATACCCAATGTATTGAGAAGTTGTTTTAGTATTGTTCCAAAAAACAATAACTTCTCATCGAAATAGTTTTACAATTGCTGTACATGTTAAAATCAAATGGTATTAAGATCCAATAAACATTTAATATGTACAAAATTTGATTGCAGAGCATAAACACATTGCTTCCCACTGTTTTGTATATATTTTATGAATGTGGATTTATACTTTGTGCATGTATGTAAGTGTATTCAGATAATGGGCAGAATTTTAGGCTTCATAAAGTGGCATGGGCAATGATATGAAAGTTGAGAAAATATGGCAAGAATAAAAAAAAAATTGGAATCTCAACATATAGAGAAAAAATATTTCCCAATTCTTCCCTTACGGGGCAACTTCAGAACCTTGCTATTAATCCTGCTATTTCCTCATCAGTGTAACTTGCCTCATTTATATATCAGAGATAACAAGGGTCTAGGCCTGAAACGTCAGCTTTCCTGCTCCTCTGATGCTGCTTGGCCTGCTGTGTTCATCCAGCTCTACATCTTGTTGTCTCAGATTCTCCAGCATCTGCAGACCCTACTATCTCATTTATATATCATTCTAATTATCCTCTTTTTTCCTGAGAAACTAGATGATGCCAATTCCCAATATCAAAGTTAGAGTGCCTGTTTTTGCAGGCCTTCATCCAGCTCTGTAAATCACTACAATGTTCCTGCATGATCTAGGGATACAGTACTCATCCCTCTTCATCTAAGCAATTCAGCATCAGTAAACCACCAGCCTTAACATCATCATGCCCACTCTTGGTCCAACTCTCTTACCACTTCAGACCTTCAGCACCTCACTTTGGAGCTCAGGGATACCTACAGTCTGTATGTTTCTGCTAGGTCATTATGTGTGAACGGACACACCTGTAGCTTATGCATCTAAACAAAGGGCACCTTCTGGCTCTTAATTTAATTTCTTAGTACTCACTCACTTCGTACCTACTTGGAAGCTGTCAGTCCCTATGGCTTGCAATGCTTTTTATTGCAGAGTGAGAACCAAGCAATTCAATACAGTGGAGAGCACTGAAGTCAAGTGGGTAAACATGTTGCTGTATGGCATCATGCTCTATCAATGTCACATCTACAGCATGTGCCTACAGTTTATGTGGCAAACATACAGCACATGCTTCAACCAAATGACCAAGCCTGAAAGTCAAAGGGGAGAGTCCTTTGTGGGATTGAGGGCTCTACAGTCAGTCACTGAATACTGCCACAGCCTGTCAAGTGACTCATCTGATTCCAGTCCAGGAGGTTGGCATAAGTCACTCAAAATTCCTCGAGTCTGGGCAACAGTGTCTTTGTAGTCAGGAACTTGGCCAATGGTCAATCTTGCCAGTCAAGTACAACTGGTTCAGAAATTAAAGGTATGTCAATCAGGGTGCTGAGAGGACAGCAATCTCACGGTTGAGTCACTCTCAGGCAAGGCTGTCCCCACAAGTCAGATCTGTAGTTTTGAGTCCCACGTGACTCTTGAAGAGTTCTGAAGAGTCATAGTGGACTTTAAATAGTAACTCTTTCTTCATGGACGTTGTCAGACTTGCTGAGTTTCTCCAGCACCTTCTGCTTTTATTAAAAGATATAGATAGGTTGAGTAGGCAAAAACTTAGCAGATGGAATATAATGTGGGAAAATGTGAGGTTATGCACACAGGACCTAAGAATAGAAGAGTATAGTATCGCTTAAATGGGAAAAGACTGCAGAAAACTGCAACTCAGAGTTATTCAGGGATCTCTGCGAATGAATTTATAAGAGCTAGCTTCCATATTCGGCAAGCAATTGAGAAAACAAATGGACTGTTGGCCTTTATTTCAAAGAAAATGTAATATAAAAATAGGGAAATCTTGCTAATACTATAAAAAGCACTCGTGAGACCACACCTGAAACACTGTGAACTGTTTTGCTCCCTTTATCTAAGGAAAGATATGCTGGTATTAGAGCCCAGAGATGATACCAGGTATGGAGGGACTCTTATGAGGAAAGTTTGAGTAGGTAGAATTGTACTCAATAGAGTTTAGAAAAATAAAAGGGAACATCATATAAAATTCTTAGTGGATTTTACAAAACTAAAAGGTAAATTTCTGGGAGGGCATAAATAATCTCAGGCGAAGGGGTCACTCATTTTAGACAGAGATGAGCATTTTCTTCTTCTCTCAGAAGGTAGTCAACCTGTGGAATACTTTATTGCAGAGGGCTGCAAAGACACTTGTAGTTGTGTCATTCTCAGTCAAGACTGTCCTAACAAGCTAGTCACAGGGTTTTGAATCCAATGTGACTCTGACATTCTGGAGAGATGCTGTCATTCAGTATAGTCATGGCTGATCTACACAAATTTTTAATCAGTAGGGGAATCATGTGTTATGGATTAAGGCAGAAAAGTGGAGTCGAAGATTATCAGATCAGCCATGATGTAATTGAATGGCAGAGGGAACTGGATGGGTTGAGTGGCCTATTTTTGCTGCTATGTCTCATGGCCTTTTGGTCTTCACTGGGTTCAGAGGTTGTGCTAGAGGATTGGAGAATTACAAACATTAACTCTTTGTTCAAAAAAAATTGCAACCATCAGACAGCAATTATAGACCAGTCAGTTTTGACTCCAGTGGTGAAGAAACTTCTAGAAACAGTTATTCGGGTTAAAATTTATATTCAAATGGAAAACAGTATGGGTTGATTCAGAAGAGTCAGCATGGACTTATTCAGGAAAAATTGTATCTAACTTGCTGGAATTTTTTTTGAAGAATTAACAGAGGGACTTCTAAAAGGTGTTTAACATAATACCACATAACAGACTTGAGAGGCAAGTTATAGGACTTGGAATAAAATGGACAGTATCAACACGAATACAAAATTGGCCAATGGATAGGAAATAGAGAGTAATGGTTAATGGGTATTCTTTGGGCTGGAATAAGGTTCATGGTGGAGTTGCCTAGATCTTGCTGTGCAGGGAATAATTTTAAAGTTTGAAAACTTAGAAGAATTGTAAATTGTGAGGAGGACAGTGTAGAATTTAGAAAGGTCTTGGACAAGTTGAGGAGTGGGTTGATAGGAGGCAGATGAAGTTCAATATAGAGAAGTGCAAGGTGACACAAAGAACATGGTGAGACAGTACACAATAAAGGGTACTACTTTAAACAGTCTGTAGGAGTAGAGAGACATGGATGTACATGTTCATAAGTCATTAAAATTGTAGGACAGATAAAGAGAGATAGTAGGAACTGCAGATGCTGGAGAATCTGAGATAACAAGGTGTAGAGCTGGATGAATACAGCAGGCCAAGCAGCATCAGAGGAGCAGGAAAGCTGACGTTTCGGGCCTAGCCCCTTCTTCAGGAATTTTCTGATGAAGGGTCAAGGCCCGAAACATCAG
>JAHRHZ010000013.1:44520501-44565992 GCA_024137785.1 Ginglymostoma cirratum
AAAGAGGATGGATAGAGGAGAGGATAGGTGGAGAGGAGGCAGACAAGTCAAAGAGGCGGGGATGGAGCCAGTAAAGGTGAGTGTAGGTAGGGGGGTAGGGAGGAGATAGGTCAGTCCAGGGAGGACGGACAGGTCAAGGGGGCGGGATGATGTTAGTAGATAGGAGATGGGGGTGTGGCTTGAGGTGAGAGGAAAAACAGGTTAGGGAGGTGGAGATGAGCTGGGCTGGGCTGGTATAAGATATTGTCTTGAAAAAAATTGTTGAATTATGTAGGTTGCCTCCAGGTATTTTCACTCCCCTGTGCCTTGGATCTGTGTATTCAGTGATCAGCAGGAATGCCAGCAAAAAGATTCCAAAAACCTTGAGATACAACAGACTGTAAACTGCCACTGCCCTCCACCTGGGATCTGGAAGCTCAGGTACATGATGGTGGTTAATCTGTCTCTGCTAATCGGGCACCAGGGACCGTCACTAGAAGAGCTCTCACAGTCAAAGCTCCCACCAGCACTCAGTCTGGGTTCACAAATTATGCCCAAATGGCTATTCTGCAAAACAGAGGGCTGTTGAACCAATGGAATATTTCTTCAAAAAAAAACTTAATGCTATTTATAAAATTCAGGTAATGGGAAAAGCTGTGAAGAGTTGGGAAAGATATGTGTTCTGTTGTCAGATCACACAAGTTAAAGTGAGGACACTAATGCATGTTATCTATAATTAGATCTTATTTTGATTTAGCAGAATTTGAGGGGTATTGACTCAGTGGGTTTACTCTTTGGAGAGATATAGTTATACATAAATTAAGTAATGTTAACCCATATTTATCAACTCTTAGTTTTGGCATTATTTATTGAACTACATCTGCTTTGTGGCAGACTTTGAAATGTAAACTTCACTATTACTAAATGAGAAACAGCACAATTACATGTATAGAGATAGTAGGAACTGCAGCCAATTACATGTATATACTTGATTAGATTCTGCATGCATATTTCAATTAAATTAATGCAGTAAAGGAACAATGAATTACTGTGTGGGGAAGTGTGGCTTACCATTAGTTTGTCTGATGAAAATCCAACTGCAACCCAACCATCTGTATCAGCGCTTAGTTCAAATTCCACATCAGCACCTATCCTGCGGTAACTGAGGAAGTAATCACACGTGTCGGCATCACAGCCAGGTTTCCCATACCTACAATCGGTAAGTAGGGACAGCCTGTTTAAAAAGTATGCATGTCACTGCAGCAATGCATAGCCCTGTCCTATCAAACACATTTTGTAATCTGCCATCTTCATCAAACAAACAGTTTGAGAAATAAGTAATTGTAAATCGGAGTGGTTGTTGAATCCATATCTTGTAAGGATGCAGCATAACTGCAAAATCACTTGTTAGCATCCTGGTTTGCATTTAGGTCGTGAACTTAATTATTAGCAGCTTATTGTGTAACATCGATTAACACATGTATTAATCACCAGTTTCAGAGGATGAGTTGCTTTCACTTGATGGCAAAGATAACAGGAAATCTTTAACAATAGCATTCTCAAATGTAACTGCCTAAACCCGTAGGTGGACGATTATATTGTCCCATATCCCACTAGCTAATTAGACAAATCAAGAAGTACAAAATTAAATATTGTTACATCACAAAAAGTAACATTTTTGTAACCATTACCCAGATCCTCCAAAATACCTCATCAGTTATGTAACAGATTACTAGCAAAAATAGTGCAAAGCAAACCTAGACCTGGAGTTTTCTCCACTTTTTTTTAAAATTGCAAGCAAATGTATTCTTAAACTAATGAGGTCACTTAAAAGATCACAGAACTTTGGAAGTAATACAGTCATGTGTGTACCTGCATTACACTTGGGTCTTCTCAATTGTTGAGGGTCATCCATCTGACCTTCCACCCATAATCAATCTCCACCCACAAAACTGGTCATTCACCTCTCTCTCCACCCTCACTGTTAACTCCAAGTATCCTACAAATGTGCACGTCTGCCAGTTCTTTCACACTGCAGATTTTTAGGTGCAACTGATTTTAATACAACTTTGAGCATTTGAAAAAAATTATCTTCATTGACACCTGTTTTATCTTTTCAATTTATCTAATGCACTGTAAGCATAAATCATATTAAGCACTGAAATGCTTCTACAAGTGACGGTTCCTAAAAATTAGTGTGGTTGAATGATGGTTATGTTAGTTCAAATTTAAATGTTCTTGTTTAGAGAAGTGAATTTTAAACAGTCCTATTTAGAAAAGAAACATATTGCTGGATAAAAGCAAAACACCATGGTTTCCGGAAATCTGAAACAAAAAGAATATTGGAGAAATTCAGCAGATTTTGGAGCATCTGTGGACGAAACAACAGAGTTAACACTGACTTCTTCAGAGAAGTTCAGTGCTTTCCTTGGGCTATGAATGTTTATATTGACGTGCTCATTTTAACTTCAAGCATTACCTGGTCACATTTACAGGATATGGCGGCAAAAAGCTGTGGATGTTAAGTGTTTGTCTATTCAAGAAAGAGGTAGATAAATGTTTAGATTTCAAAGACAGCAAGGGGCATGGGGAGAAAGAGGGGATGTGGCAGTGAGATGGAGGATCAACCACGATCATATTGAATGGTGGAGCAAACTTAAATGGGCAAATGGCCGATTCCTGATCCCAGTTTCTATGAATTGACTAGTGAGATATTCAACACATTGGTTTTAATTTTCCAAAGCTCATTTGAATCAATGACAGTCCCATTAGATTGGAAGATAGTGAATATAAGTTCTTTTTTCAAGAAGAGAGGGACACAGAAGGCAAGAAACTACAGGACAGTTGGGTCAACAAAGGGATATTAGTGGATATTATTACGTAAGTTATGACAGGCTTCTTGGATAAGCTAAAGGCAATCAGGCAGAGTCAACATGGTTTTGTGAAAGGGAAGCCATGTTTGACCAATCTATTGCAGTACTTTGAGGAAGCAATGTGTCGTGGATAAAAAGAACCAGTGAATAGACTATACTTAGATTTCCAAAAGGTTTGATAAGGTGCCATTTCAAAAGTTATTGCAGAAGATGAAAGTTCATGATGTAATGGGTTACACATTGGCACAGCTAGAAGACTGGCTGGCAAACAGGAGGGAGAGGGTAGGCATAAATGGGACTTTTTCCAAGTTTAAAAGTTGTAGCAAATTGTGTGCCACAAGAATCTCTGCTTACAATGTACAGAAATTACTTAGATGAAGAGAAAGAAGGCAAGGTCATCAAATTTGCTCATGGTACAGTGATAGGTAAGAAAATAAGTTGCATAAAGAGCTTACAAAGGGATAGTGATAGGTTATGTGAGTTGGCAATGAGGTAGCAAATGGATAATAATGTACACTTGTTCATTTTGGCAGGATGAATAAAACAAAAGCATGATCTAAATGGTGACAGATTGCAGAACTCTGACATACAGGGAGATCTGGGTGTCCTAGTGCATAAATTGCAAAAGGTTAGTATGTAGGTACAGCAAATAATCAGGAAAGCTAATAGAATGTTATCATTTATCACAAGGGGTACAGAATACAAAAGTAGTTAGATTATGCTTCAGTTATATAGAGCTGAATCTATAGCTGAAAATCTAAAGTTGAATCTGGAGTACCAAGCATAGTATTAGTTACCTTATTTAAGCTCCAAATTCCACACTGAGATGTTCAGGGCGAAGAAGCTTAAATTATTTACAAAGGTTACATGCTTCACACCATCTGCAAAAATTCAACACACCTGACCCCATAACTATCCAGTTCAACTCTTTAAAATTTGAACTGCTGATACTTTGTGTTGAAATTATGTAGAAATTACAAGACAGAAATGGTTCATTCAGTTCAACCGATGCATGACAGTGTTTATTCCCCTCATGAGCAGCAGTCTTGACTCACTTTGTCTCCATGTTCCACAACAAATTTCTTCCATTGTCAACCTCCTTTCTTTTTAAAATAATAACTTGGTCTCTGCTTTAATCATTAACCATGGTAGTGCCTTTTGGTGTAACACATTTTCTACCAAGGTTGTTCTAATCTTGATCTTTATAATCCCTATAATTATGCAAATATTGTAATTTTGGGTTTTCATTCAAATTCCTTTGAAAGCCACAATTGAATTTACATCCACTACACCTTCAAGTAATGCAGTCCAGATTCTTACTACACATTGTTTTATTTAGGTTGCCCTGTGTTTTTCCACCACTACAAAAGGAACACCTCTTAATTTTGTTTACTATCAGGAGAACAACCCAGCTTCTCCAATCTATCCTCATAATTGATGTTCCTCATCTTTGGAACTATTCTCATAACTCTTTTCTGCACCATATTCACCTAAAGTATGCAACAAACATTGGAAAGTATATTAAGCTGACAGCAGTGGGGAAAGGGAAACACAAACACTTGGATTAGAGGAAATGACAAGTGAGAGAGGATTCAGGTTAATGTTAGTTTGACTTTTCAAAGATAGCAGTTGAGTTTTGAAGTCAAACAACACTCCCACCTAGAAAAAGTAACTACCAATTTCTTACACCCATGAGAGTGGAAACAGCAGACTATATGGTATCTTTTCTCAAATTAAATTGGTTTTGTGGTAAACAAGAAGTTGAATTTTGCAGATAAATGTAAAATAGGTAGAGAATGAAATTAAGTTGTTTAGTTTGGGAGAGTTTCTGGCAGATTGAGCGTCAATGGGGGAATAAACAAAAGGTTTAAAGATCAAGTGAGTGACAACAGAGAAAAGCGGAGGGAATTACAGAAGGACTGAGCAGATATTTCAAAAGGAGATGAAAAAGAGAGTTACAGAGTGACAGAAATAGCAGGAAGGGAGAAAAATAGCTGCAACATGAATTTTGGGGCTTGTAATAAACGTCAGGGACTGGAATGTTACATGTCCAATTGGATGAAGAGAATATGGTGGGAACCATTAATAGCCATATTTTCTGCCCATCTCTGCATTGGAGATTAAATGCAGAGATAACACAGTGTGGAGCTGCAGGAACACAGCAAGCCAGGCAGCATTAGAGGAGCAGGAAAGATGACATCTTGGGTCGGGACCCTTCTTCAGAACCTTTTTGTGAAGAAGGGTCCCAACCCAAAACATCAACTTTCATGCTCCTCTGATGCTGCCTGGCCTGCTGTGTTCCTCCAGCTCCCCACTGTGTTATTTCTGACTCCAGCATCGACAGTTCTTACTATCTCTACCTCAAATGCATCCTTCTTCTTTGCAACATCATGCCACCCATCGTCACTATCAAAAGGAAAAGAAAAACTGAAGATGACAGAGAGACATAGGGAGAAAAATGTTAAGAATTAAGGAAGGAGAAAATGCAGGTATGCAAGTGAACCTAAGTGGTTGGGTACTGGTATTTACCTGAGTAGAGGTGAAGGAGAAGGGTAGGTAGGGAATTAAGACTACAGTGTGATGTGGCTGATAATAATGTTGTTGGATTTATGGAGCAGCAACTATAATGTGCTGTTTATAGAAAAAGTGGTTTTTCAAATATGCTTGATGATTGTTGAACTCTGATCACCATGTGTCCAATTGGAAATTTGCAATTATCATGGTGAAGGTTTGCCAACAAAATATTAAATTGGAAATGTTGATATTTAAGCTCAGTTATTATAAGCATAGCTTCACCAGATGGCATTTAGAAAATAAAGCCAAATTTCTGGTACCCACCTAAAGCAGCCTTTAGTTTTTCCACAATCATCTACCCGAATTTTTGCAAAAGGATCCACTGGAGGAGGGGATGGGAAAGCATAACCTGCAATACAGAAATATAAACCATGATCACGATCAAAGAAAATATATACTTTAACATAACAACATTAAAGTTAGAATCAGGAGGAGCCCATTTCCCCTCTCAAGCCTGTTCTGTCATTAAATAAAATCATGGTCAAATCATAAGACCATGATTTGATTGTGGCCTTATCTCCGCTTTCTTGCCTGATCTCTTAATCCTCAACTCACTTGCAGAAAAAGATCTGTCTAACTCAGCCTTTGAATATATTCAAAGATTCAACCTTCACTCTTCTCTGGGGTAGAGTTACTAATGATTAAATATCAGTGAGGAAACGCCTCTACATGTCTGACTTAGACACAAGATGCCTTAAAAGACTTTTTCCGAGGTAGGTCGGCATCACAGGCTAGACCAGAATTTATTGACCATCTCTAATTGCCCTTGCAGAAGGAGTCGAGAATTGCCTTCTTGAATTGCTGCAGTTCGAGGCATAATGACACCACAGTGCTGCTAGAGTGTTCCAGGATTTTGACCCAGCAATTGGGCAAGAATGATCACCCGATGCAAATCAGGATGGTGTGGGGCTTTGAGGGGAACTTGCAAGTGGTGATGTTCCCAGACATATGTTGCCATTGTTCTTTTAAGGTGGTAGAGATTGCAGGTTTCGAAGGTGTTGTCAAAGAGCCTGGTGAGTTGTTGCATTGCAAATTGTGGATGCTAACATGGTTGCTCTGTACATTGGTGGCAAGGGGAGTGAACCTTGAAGATAGTAGATGGGTGCCAATCAAGTGCGCTTTACATTCCTGGATGGGGTCAAGCTTCATCCTGACTCGAAATGTTAATTCTGTTTCTCTCTCCACAGATGCTACCACACCTGCTGAGTTTCTCCAGCAACTTCTGTTCTTGTTTGTCTCAGATCTCGAGCATTCACAATTCTTTGCTTTACTGAAGCTTCTTGAATCTTGTTGGAGCTGCACTCGTCCAGGGAACTGGAGAATATTTCCTCTCACTTCTGACTTCTGTCCTGTAAATGATACACAGGCTTTGTGGAGATAAGGGATGAGTCGTGCAATGCAGAATTCCAGCCTTGGACCTGCTCTTGCAAACATAGTATTTACAGGGCTTGTCCAGGTTGATTTCTTGTCAATAATAACTGCAAGGATAATGGTAATTAAGGGTTCAGCAATGATAATGCCATTGAATATCAAACAGAGATGGTTGGATTCTTACTTGTGAGACAAATGTTCATTTTTTGGCACTTGCATGGCATGAATGTGACTTCTCAATCATCAGCCCAAGTCTGGGTGTTGTCCAGGTCTTGCTGCAAATGGACTTGGATTGCTTCAGTATCTGAACAGTCACGAAAAGTGACCGTTGTGCAATCATAAGCAAACATCCGCACTTGTGACTTTAAGTTGTAGGGAAGGTTATTGATAAAACAGCTGAAGGTGTTGAACATACGATACTACATGAGAAACTTCTGCAGCAATACTTTGGGACAGATGGCTGACCTCGGGTGACCACAACCATCTTCAGGCCATCACGTACAGTGAATTTATCAGTCTTTAGATCCATTAGTTTTCCTAATACTTTTTCTTATGTGTTGGTGATAATTTTAAGTATCACCTTTCAATTTGCTCCTTGACTATCTATTATTCTTTGGATGCTTTCTATGTCTTCTACGATGAAGATGTCCCTGCCATTTCCTTGTTTCTCAATAGTGTGAGGTAAGGTGTAGGAGATGTACATCATATTTGGGATTTGGACTTCAAAGTACAAGCAGATAGATGTGGGTCATTTTTTGAGGATAAATTTTTTATACACATTGGAAAGTTATTTGAAACAGTAACCTAACTGAATCAATCCCTTGACAGTGTGTGACGGTAGTCAAGTACCTGGGTGGAACCATGTAGTGTTAATGGATGGAATGTTTATATTGCTGAGTTTACAACAGTTAAATGTTGATTTCAGAACAGAAAGTTCAAGGTCTCAGTTCAGAACAACTAGGAGTTCTGTTCGGTTCTCTTAGAAGTAGAATCAAGCTTTAAATCAAGGGAACCAATCACCCTAGCTGAAGATAACAAGTGTGGGGCTGGATGAACACAGCAGGTCAAGCAGCATCATAGGAGCAGGAAAACTTGACATTTCGGGCCTAGATCCTTCATCAGAAATGGGGGAGGGGAAGAGGGTTCTGAAGTAAATAGGGAGAGAGGGGGAGGCGGATAGAGGATGGATAGAGGAGAGGATAGGTGGAGAGGAGGCAGACAAGTCGAAGAGGCAGGGATGGAGCCAGTAAAGGTGAGTGTAGGCAGGGGGGTAGGGAGGAGATAGGTCAGTCCAGGGAGGACGGACAGGTCAAGGGGGCGGGATGATGTTAGTAGATAGGAGATGTTGGTGTGGCTTGAGGTGGGAGGAGGGGATGGGTGAGAGGAAAAACAGGTTAGGGAGGTGGAGATGAGCTGGGCTGGTTTTGGGATGCGGTTGGGGGAGGGGAGATTTTGAAGCTTGTGAAATCCACATTGATGCCATTGGGCTGCAGGGTTCCCAGGCTGAATATGATTTGCTGTTCCTGCAGCCTTCGGGTGGCATCACTGTGGCATTGCAGGAGGCCCAGGATGGACATGTCATCCGAGGAATGGGAGGTGCAGTTGAAATGGTTCGTGACTGGGAGGTGCAGTTGTTTGTTGCGAACTGAGCGCAGGTGTTCTGCAAAGCGGTCCCCAAGCCTCCGCTTGGTTTCCCTGATGTAGAGGGAGCCACAACAGGTACAGCGGATGCAGTATACCACATTGGCAGATGTGCAGGTGAACATCTGCCTGATGGGGAAAGTCTTCTTGGGGCCTGGGATTGGGGTGAGGGAGGAGGTGTGGGGGCAGGTGTAGCACTTCCTGCGGTTGCAGGGAAAAGTGCCGGGTGTGGTTGGGCTGGAGGGGAGTGTGGAGCAGACAAGGGAGTCACGGAGGGAGTGGTCCCTCCGGAAGGCAGATAAGGGTGGGGACCAGAAAAATGTCTTTGGTGGTGGGGTCTGATTGCAGATGGCGGAAGTGTCGGAGGATGATGCGTTGGATCCGGAGGTTGGTAGGGTGGTATGTGAGGACAAGGGGGATTCTTTTTTGGTTATTGTTGCGGGGACGGGGCGTGAGGGATGTGTTCCGGGAAATGCGGGAGACACGGTCGAGGGCGTTCTCGACCACTGTGGGGGGGAAGTTGCGGTCCTTGAAGAATGAGGACATTTGAGATGTACGGGAGTGGAATGTCTCATCCTGGGAGCAGATGCGGCGGAGGCGAAGGAATTGGGAATAGGGGATGGCATTTTTGCAGGAAGGGTGAAGTGCTGTTAGTGCAGGGAGCTTGCAAGTCAGGACAGCTTATTTATAAATCTTCAAGTTCTTAAAACTGAGGAATTTTAGGCCATCAGAATTCTGAAAGGTTCATGTTAGCAGCCTTGGAAAGAAATGTAAAACTATTTCCAACGTCCAGGGAAAAGACTTTCTGAAAATCTACACTCCTTTGTCAACTACCTTCCTTTGATCTATCTAATCAGGCATGTCCAACATTAAGAAATCCACACTTGAGCAGTTTTTTTTTTATTTGTTCATGCCTCTCTGGTGATTCTATAATTGATCTTGAATTACTGGATTCAAAAAGAATGCCCATTCTCAGCATTGGAGGATTTCGTCAACAGTTACCCGATTTATCCTTTTCTCTCTTCGTAAGCAGGGACACTACATTGGGCCAAACATTTGCAGTGGAGTCAATCTGCATTTCAAAGAAAGTTTCAAAACATTAGTCAGAATTTATGCTATATCCTCACTGTCTTCCATCATAAACCTAGACCTATGCCATGTGGCCCAAGTGGTTTATGACCTTGAGTCAAACCATTTTTTCAGAATCATTCTTCTACAATTTATCCCCAAGAACTGTTCAACATATTTGACTGGTCCATTGATATCTCACTCCCACTGAGGATATTAATTTAACTTCACCTCTATATATTTATTTTTCATAAATAGATTCATATCTTTATCCTTGAGTAATCCTAATTATTTTACTTTTAGTGTATTTATTATATCTCAGATAATTGGAGAAGTTATGTTTTAGTCTGTTTTTCACATTACCTCTGCCATTTCTGGCTTCCCTTTGTGCCTGCCTACAAAGATTTCAGTATCCTCACGACTTTCTTCAGTACTGTTTGTCCTGATTTTATCGTGTGCATTGTTTGCTGGTTGATCTTCTCTATTTATCCATGGAGCTCTATATTTTGCTGCATCCTTTTGTCCAATAGAAGTATATACGTGTGGTTACGGCAACTCAAATTTGAGAAGTTTTCATGACTAATCCAGTATTCCATTTACTATCTTCCCTGCTGAATTGATTTAGACTTCATGACTAATCCAGTATTCCATTTACTATCTTCCCTGCTGAATTGATTTAGACTTCATGACTAATCCAGTGTTCCATTTGCTATCTTCCCTGCTGAATTTTTTTGGACTTCATACCTTGACAATCATTATTTAAATCACCTTGATTTTCCTTCAAGATAAATGCAAACCAGAAGAGTGTAACAACATTTTCCACCAGAAAGAACATTGACAAACTTGTCAATTAATATTCAACTTTGCCATGATATTTATATTACTGTAAGCTGAATCTGAGTTGATTACTTATTATAACAAGGAAAGACATGGTAGGTGGTAGTAATCAAACATATTTATGTTGGCACAAGTTTTCCTAGGCATTTTGCCTGGGCAGTGATGCAATATAACTTTGTGATGTTTTCCCACAGTTAGAATCATTATCTAATAGAACCAATCTTATATGTACACGTGGAAATGTCTTTGATTCATTTTTCCAAGTTCCTTTAACTAAAACTGAATAAAGCATTAAAAATGTGCTATTATTCCATGGGATCTGAAACCATGGATATTGGACAGTAAATAAAATTGGAGAAAACAGAAGATACTTAGATTGCTCACAGACACAATCATCAGAATACATAAAATTAATAGTGAAAATTTCTTCATTTAGTAATGCAAACAGCTTGCAGATAAAAATACATGTGGAACAGAATGACAAAAAGGCCTTTCAACTCATGGAGTTTACCCCTCTAGTATTACTCACAGAATATTAACTCATATTTCAGAATTTCACTACACTGAGTACAGAAAAGCATAACATTACGAAAGTTATTCTGAGGAAATAAATGAGCAGTCAAAGGAGAAGTTGTTCAATGTGAAAAGTGGTTCAGTCAGATGGAGAAGGATGGCAGTAGACTAAGACTGGAGGAGGAGAGGCGTGCTGCTGGGGTCAGGGGATGGCCATCCTAGGAACGACTTGTGGGTCAGGGCTTTTGCACCATGTTTGAACCTGTTCATCAAGTGTGAGCGTGTCGGCCACAAGAAAAGGGGCCTCCTCGCCTCGGTCCAGTATAAAGTCACGGAATAGGATCAGGGCCCTGGAACCATCTAAATTTTGTCATCTGGAGGAAAATGACGCATAAGTATGTGAGGCCCAAGTGACGTACATGAGTCTCCAGGGTTTAAAGGATACCTAACTCAAACAGACCAGCTGTACATGGAACCTTTCAGTAAAATATCAATAAGCAAAGCCTGGATGAGACACAGCCATGGATGAACATTCCATTTTCTGTAGCAATAAAACTGGTCACAGTTAAACCTTCCCAAAATAGAACTGGTGACCACAACAGCTCTGGAATGAGAATGTCAAAATAACAGCGGAGCAGCCGGGTGTGCAAGAATAATTTCCCTGTTTTTCAGTATTTTATTAAAGTCAGCTCCTTCCTTCCCCCATCCAAGCTGTTATCCCTCCGGCAGCGAAACCATTCCACCAACCTTCATCCCCCCAGTACCGGGTCTCGAAGAATTCAGCGGCGAAGGTGCTGTAGGATTCCTGGTGCTGCTCGGTCCCCGATTCCTCCAGCTGCAGCCCGCTTTTCTCCAGCTCCTCCAGGCCCATCCTCCCGCTCTCCGCCTCCGGTTCCCGGGCACCCGGACTTGCCGCTAAACCCTCCTCAGCTGCTGGGTTTGCAGAAGCCGCGCAGACAAGCACCAGCAGCAGGAGGATCCCCGCCATGGCAGCGGCAGTGGGGGGTACGCCGGAGGATGGGAACTGCCGCTGACTAGTTTATTTTTAATTTGTCCCCGTGGTTTCTCTGCACACCCGCAAATCCATTTGCTGCACGCCAGGACATCCTTAGCAGAACCACTAACCTCGCTGCCGATCAGTGCGCATGATCCACCTCCCGCCGACTGTATTATAGTGTTTCCGTTAACACTGGGCATTCCCGGTTGTAGTGCACAGATTATTAGAATTGGAACACAAGGCACAGTAACGCATCTGGTTTCATCCTGTCATCCTCTGCACCATGGAGATCATCATCACTGCAAAAAAAAGGGCATCTTCTCCTTGCACAGCTAACATCCGTTCCCATTCTCAAATTTCACCTGGATGCCTGTAGACATTTTCATGACAAGTGTCGGTGTGACATTAATGGTCACAATTTCACCTCCATTCTCACCTCCCCGACCTACCTTCCTCTGAACTTGCAGCACTCTTGTCCCTGGTCCACTCACACCAGAATTGAAAAGTAAAGATGGCATTAATGTTGTTCGGTGGCCAGACTCTACCTTGCAGAGACTGAATACCAACTCTCACGTCTCCTTTTAGCTGCGCCATGACCGTTTCCCCATCAAACCACCATTGCCAAGAACAATATTAACTTCATCTTAAGATTCTCCCTCCACAGCCTCCAACCCGAGGCAGAGAAAGTTTGAATATTAGAGCTCCCCAGTCAAAGGTAAAGGTAAAGTCGCCATAGTTCAACCGGCATAGAGCAGCCCTCTCATTAGAGACTGATGATGGTGATTTAACCTGAGAGTTACCACGCCTCAGACAAGGGGAGAGGTTGAAAAGGAGAGTTGTAGTAACCTCAACCAGTGCAAGAATTGAACCCACCCTGCTGACATTTTTCTGCATTGCAAACCAGCTGTTCGGCCAACAACTGTAAAAGTAGCAGCAGGGAGTCAGTGGGTGAGTTTGAAAAGAAAATAAAAACGGTTCGAGTGTGTGAGCTCATCAAAAAGCAGGACATTCATCGATATTTTCTAACTCTAAAGTAAGCAATTAAGTTATACTAGGAGTTTGGAAAGTTTTCTTAATTTGAGATTCAACAATAGGAGGAAACTAGAGGGGACGGCTAAAACGAATGGCAGCTGAAAGTCAGAACTGTGTGGGATCAAGCTGTGCCAGAAATGATGTGATATTACAGGACAAGAAATCATATAGAGTGAGTTTTCTGGGAAGTTTTTAATTTGAACTAATTTATCAAATGTAAAGGAAGACTAAATTAATTGATTAGTTATTGCAGATACTAACTGAAGTCAATTTTAAAATTTATCATGTAGTTTCTATCAGTGTTCCATAAATCCAGCAAATGAAGATTAATTTATTATTAAAATAACAAAAACTATTAACGCTTGAGTCTGAACTTTTCAGTGAGTTAAAACCTAAGGTTTTTAGATAAGAGCTAAGTAAAACATTTCAGTTAATGCCCTATAAAATGAAGCAATGTCAGCACTGATTTGGGGTGTTTGATTTAGATAACATTTACGTATGTGTTTGGATTTTTGAATTTAGTGGCACACGGAATTTTCTGTGTACTTGAAGGGATTGAATTAATAACTTGTAAGTATTTCTGCAGCCATGATGATTTGAGAGAGAGAGAGCCTCCAAGAACTGCAAGTATACTGTATAATCTATTAAGCTTTGTAATGGAAGATTCTGAATTTGTTTGTTTGAAGATTAGAGGGTAGCACCACAGCTTGTACAGAAAGCTTTCAGTTTGGGGGCAGAGCTATATGGTTCTGAGCTGAAGATAGATAAGTAAAGCAGTTGTTCCTGAGAAAAGGGGTAGATAGTTTAACTTTGTTGGAAATAGATTATCATAGATTATCCCAAAGCCTGTCCATCATCTACAAGGTGCAAATCAGGAGTGTAATGGAATATGCCCACTTGCCTGGAGGAGTGCAGCTCCAACAACAGCCAAGAAGCTTGATACCATCTGGACAAAGCAGCCCAATTGATTGGCACCACATCCACAAACATTCAGTTCCCACCCCCACAAATGCTCAGAAGAGCAGTGTGAATATCTACAAGGTGCACTACAGAAATTTGCCAAAATTCCTTAGAAAGAACCTTACAAATCCAGATGCAAATTCAAGGCAAGACAAAACAGGGATGCTGTGAGCATTGAAAGTGATTGATCGAGCATCCCTGAGGTACAGCCTGGTCCAATTCATGAGATGGGTATCTGTCCCTTTGTGTGAAGCATCAGCATTGGAATGAAAGGTGCAGGTGCACTCCAAAGTGCAGCATTGAAATGCAGAAGTGTAATGTCAGTGGATTGTAGATATGCCATAGTAATTCGGTGCGGCTTGCATGTGTTAGATGCCAAGGTCATGGTGTGCATGTCGCGGGCTTGGAGAAGCCTTGGTGAGTTGATGCAATGCATCTTGTAGATGGTACACACTGCTGCTGTGCATCATTGTTGGAATTAGTGAATGTTTGGCTCACGGATGTGGTACTGATGAGGTGGGCTGCTTTGTCTTGGATTGTATTCCTTCATATTCCTGACTTGTGCCTTGTAGATGGTAGACAGTCACTGGGGAATCAGGAGGTGAGTTAATGACAGCAAAACTGTTGTAGCCGCAGTATTAAATGGTATTAAATCCCAGCTGATGGTAATACCAGACTTCCAAGCATTTTTTGTTCCATTCAACTTCACCAATTTTATTTCACAAGACTGCTCACAAATACCTTTCAACTCCATCCTCTGTAAATTAAAGCACTAAACAAAGACTTTTTTCAGCTAAATCATATCCCTCAATAGAATCAAAATTCTCTGACTCACTATCTCTTCTTTCTTCCTTTATGCCAAGATTTTCTTGAATCATGTAATGTTGTTTGAGCTGTCTCCCACTTTGGAGTTCCCTTTGTATTGTTTTTTCTTTATCTTTCTCCTCATGGCAATTCAAGCTTCCTTATTTCCATTTCTATTTTCATTTTTTTTATTTCTTCTACTTTTTCATTCTTTACTCTTTTGATTTCTCATTGGTTTTTTTTCTCTGCCAATTCAAATTGTTTTTCCAATTTTTAACTGAATCTCAGCTTTTTCAAGCAGTGACACATCAATGGCAGGTTTACTTCCTCTTTAACTTTTAAAAGATCTCATCCTTATGTGAGATAACAAGAACTGCAGATGCTGGAATCAGAGGTAACACAGTGTGGAGTTGGAGGAACACAGCAGGTCAGGCAGCATCAGAGGATCCGGAAAGCTGACATTTCAGGTCAGGGCCTGTCTTCGGAAATCTGCCTGACCTGCTGTGTTCCCCCAGCTCTACACTTTGTTATTTCATCCTGATGTGATCCTGTTTTTATTTGCTAACTCTCGCTGTGAATTCTTTGCTAACACTCTCAGGTTAGCATTAGTCAAAGATTTCAAATCAACCTTTGTCATATCTTCTACTCCCAGAAAACTCCAGGTGACAGTCAAAGTTATTTTAAACTTCTAACCAATGTAATGTACTTCATACCAACTCTCTCATTTACATGCTTACTTTCTGTTAAAGAGTCACAGATCCCTCCAAAATTTAAAGATTTTTGAAACAGCAAAGAGCCTGTGCTTTGTTATGATGGTAGTATTGAGCTGTCAGAGCCCAGAGTGAAAGCTGGCTTGGAAGACGATAAGTTTTAGTTCTGCTATTCATTTACCATGGTGGTTTGTTATTGAATGTATTTGTAAGAGGTGTGATGGAGGCAAGGCCTTTGGTGAAGCAACTAGATGTGGTTGAGCCAAGGGCACTGTCCTGAGAACTCCTGTAATGATGTCCTGAGGCTAAAAGATTGGCCTTAAACAACGTCAATCCACTTTCTTTGTACCAGGAATGGCTCCAACTGGTGGAGAATGTTCCCCCTCATTCTAGTTAACTCCAGTTGTGCTAGGGTCCTTGAAGCCATGCTCAGTCAAATATGGCTTTGAAGTCAAGAGCAGTCAATCTCACCTTTCATCAGGAATTCAGCTTTTTTTGCCCACGTTTGGATCAAGGCTGTAATGAGGTCAGGAGCTGAATAGTCTTGACAGAACCTAAACTGAGCATCAAGGAGAATGTTATCACTGAATAAGTGCTGCTTTACAGCACTGTCACTGACATCAGTCACATTGACGGAGACTGATAGGATGCTAATAGAGCAGTCATTGACTAGGTTTGATTTGTCCTGTTTCTCTGGACAGAACATACCTGGCCAATTTTTCACATTGCTGGGTAGTTGCCAGTGTTGGAGCAGTACTGGAACAGCAGCAACAAAGCACAAATCAGGAGCGTGATGAACAACTCACCATCTGATGAATGCAGCTCCAACAACTCTCGAACAGCTTGATACCATCCTGGACAAAGCAGGCTGCTTAATTGGCACCACATCCCCAAGCATCCATTCCCTCCAATCCGATGCTCAGGAGCAGCAGAATGAACTATCTACAAGATACACTGCAGAAATTCACCAAGACTCCGTAGATAGGATATTTCAAACCTCGGACAAGGACAGCAGATACATGTGAACATCACCACCTGCCAGTTCCTCTCCATGTCACTCACCATCTTGACTTGGAAATATATCACAGTTCTTTCATTGTGTCTGATTCAAAATCCTGGAATTCCCTCTCTAACTGCATTGTGTGACTGCCTACACCAAATGGACTGCAGCGGTTCAAGAAGGCAGCTCACCACCACCTTCTCAAGAATAACTGGGGATAGGCAATGACTGCTGGTCCACCCGTTGATGCCCACGTCCCACGACTGAGTAAAAATAAAACTACAATGGACAGATGCACGTGCAACAAATAATTTGATGAAAACAAGGCCTAATAGATTTTTCTCTCTCAGTTCACTCACCACCTGCAACAGTCCAAGTCTTGCAGATGTGTCCTTCTGGACTCAACTAGTTCAGTCAGTAGTGGTGTAAAACATATTATGTCCTTGCCACTCTCTGTGCTTCTTTTAAGTTATGTTTAAAATGAAGGTGTACTGATTCATCAGCTGAGGTGTGGAGGTAAATGGAGCTCCACACACTCCTTCCAAGTATAACAATGTTTTAATTGTGCTTCTCTCCATTTAGTATATTTTATTCACTGTTCCCATTGTGATCCAATCTACTTTGGAGATCAAATACAGATTAGCTGATTTTGTTGTATAACACCTCCATCAGTCTACATGTGGAGAGATGGTGGCATTGTGGTAATATCACTGGACTCGCAAGCCAGCAACCTAGGCAGATGCTTTGGGGACATGGTTTCAAATTCCATCACAGCATCTAGTACTATTTAAAATCAGCTAAAAAAAATCAGGAATTGAAAGCTAGGCTTAGAACTGGTTACCAGGAAACCTTTAGAAATTATTATTAAAACCACCTAGAATTCTAGTGTCCTTTACACAAGGAAATTAGCCATCCTTCCCTGATCTGGCCCCCACGTGACTCCAGACCACAGCTATGTGACTGAATCATTCCGAGTGTGCCTTCTGCAACAGTCTCAAAAGCCACTATGTTCGAGTGATGGACAATAAGTGCTTGCCTTGCCAATGATAACCACATCCCATGAAAGAATGCATTGTTTTAAAAGTTAAAAGCATTATCCTGACCTTCTGGTCACCACCATTTTAATTTGCTGACCCACTTATAATCTAGTTAGATTTCCTATCCTCTTCAGTAACATACAAGGTAAGCTCGAAAAAGTTCAAGTCCTTCACCTTTTGCTTAGGTGTCTTACGACTTGCTGGATGAAACATTTGAGTTCAACAATTTTACATCACATCCACTTCCCCAATTTTGCTAACAGCAGCTGTTCACAATAATTCTGCTATTCTGTCTAACATGCCCTTAAGGGATCTTGTGGTGTAGTGGTAGTGTCCTTACCTCTGAGTCAGGATGTTTGCGTTCAAGTCCAAACGAGTCCAGAGGTATCATAACATCTCTCGACAGGTTGTTTAAAAATATCTCAATGAGTCCTCTGAACCCATCTTTTGTTTCTTTACTTGTCCCATTATGACCTTTTGATTTGCACCATCATTCCTTTTGATATTTTCTTACTTTCTGTTCCCCCATTTCCAAGTCTAAGTACTTGTTTAAAACCTATTTCATCTCTGACTTTTTCCACTTTAGTTGTAAAGTCATTGACTGAAACATTACCTTTGTTTCTCACTCAATGGACATTGAAAATTTCCAGCATTTTCTGCTTTTCTTTCATTATGAAGTTTGACCAGAGACTAAATACTTGCAACTAGAAGCAAATTCCAGTAGATAATCATCGATAGGAAGATGAGACTGATAGTGGGAAAGGGTTAGGAATAGATTGTTATTCTGAATTTGGGGTTATGTGAAAACCAAGAGGAGAAAAAGGTTTAAAAAAAACCCAAACTGCTGCAGGGCTCAATATCAGAAAAAAAAAACAGAATTGCTGGGAAAACTCAGCAGGTCTGGCAGTATCCGTGGAGAGAATGCAGTTAATATTTTAGGTTCAGTGACCCATCTTCAGAACTGGTTGTAGTGAGAAAATTGTTTGTATATATGCTAGTGGTATGGGATGGGACGATGTGGGAAGAGTAAACAACAGGAGGAGATGAAGCCCAGAGAGAGAGAACAACAGTTGAACACAGCAAAGAGTAAAGGTTAACTTGAGGGAATCAATAGCTGCTAACTGGGACCATTAGTGGTTGACAATGGTTTGTTTGTGGTTTGCAGTCTATGCGATGACAAGGCCATTTGCTTCTACCTGGTATATGGGAGTTGGGGTAAGGAAATGGGAGAAGGTACTTGGGCCCTAAAATTGTTGAATTCGATATTGAGACCCGAAGACTCCAAGGGGAAATGAGATGCTGTTCTTCCAAATTGTGCTGAGCTTTGCTGGAGTACTGCAGCAAGCCTGAGACAGAGATGTTGGCCACGGAACACGGTATGTTTTGTTTTCAAAAATGATCCTTAGGTTCCTGTTGTTTGCCTCTTCAACACAAATCCAAAAAATATTCCCACTGCCCTGCGGTGGGGCCATTTAACCTCCTCTGCTTCAAATAATAATTCAATTTTCCCTAATGGAATGTAATTATCCCTGCCCTGGCCACACTCTGTGGGAAAGCATGTTATGTTTCAGCAACCTTTTACAAAACTTGATTTGCCTGACAACCTTTCTACTCATCTTGTGGCAATTTAAAATGGACTACTGAACTGGCAGAAAGTTACTTCACATTCACTGTAACAAATGTATTCCTAACTTTAAATACCTCTTTAAATCTCTTAAAACTCTGCACCCATGGCAATAGTCTTATAAGTTATTACAAATGCTTAATTTTTCTGTTTGGATATTGATTTGCGTTGGTACATGACCAATTCTAGGCAACCAATAGATCTGAAGGGAGAAAGTTATATACAAGGAATAGAATCCAAAAGTTAAATAACTAGCTTTTGTAAGAACAGTTTCATGTTTAGTGTAGGAGTTCAGAAAAACAAATATCATTATCACGTAAATGTTCTGAAATAGTTGAGGCAACTTTGAATATAGTCTCAAGCTTCAATTGAATTCCAAGAAATTCACATAACCTTCCTTAGATTTGTCTTTATACTGTTATGAAGTTGGGTAGCGTATTCATGAATTGTAAGGCAGGAGGTTAGAATTTGTTGGTAAAAATGATAGTGAGGGAAAGAGTGCTGTGGTCCCTTTAAGAGCTGGTGCTTTGTCTGTGCTTGGAAGTTTATAAATGCAGGTGTACAGCATGTGCCTGAATGGATAAATTTTGTATATAACTGACAAGCAGCATTTTTTCCAAGACAAGAAGTTTGAATTCGGCCAGCTAATGTAAACCAAGCAGCTAGATAGAGAAAGCCAATTAAATTTAAATCTGATGGCGTTGACAACCTGAAACCAATCATATTATAAGAATTTGAATATGTCATTATTACGGATATATAAGACAAGTACATTTGGAAAATCGGGGAGAGCCATCTGCCACCTGCCACCTGCCAGAGTTAGCACCATTCAGCTCTTGGAAAAAGCCAATCTAATTAATGAAAGGTACCACAGTATTTTATCTCAAAGTCCTCATTGAAGAAATTGTAGAGAAAAAGGATGTCTGACAGCAGAATTAGTGGAAGAAAGGTGTTTGGGAATAGAGCGGAAAAGACTGAATATTCCAGAACACAGTCTATGAGAACTAGGAGAGATTAAGTTTTAATTTATTATTTTCCTATTAATTGGGTTTATTAAGTGAAATTTGTGTTTATTTGAACAGTATTCCAATAGAATTTAGACCAGTTACGAAGTAGTAAGTAGTCTAAGGAGGAATTGTCAATTTGTTCCTAATTCTGTTAATTTATTCATTGCTGGGCTAAATAAATAAATTGTTTCTTTTTATTTGTAAAGTGGAGATCAGGGATTTTCTGTCTTTAAACTGCTCTTTTAATAGATTACGAGGGGAAAGGTGAGCTTCTCTGGGTGTTTTGGAGGTAATTATTAGAAGGGAACCTCTAATCCTGTCATAGCAGGTTGTGGCTTGTGTTTTGGTTTAACTATTAGAGGGGTACAGCCATTCCCCCTCTGTAACAATACTGAGTTAATTGGAATGGTAAATCAATGTCTCAATATATTTCTGACTCCGAATTATAAAATAGCTAAAATGAGCACAAATCAGTTTTTCGGCCATTTGAGTCTGCTCCACCATTCAATAAGACCTGTCTGTTCTTTTACCTCCTTAGACTATCCCCATATCCCTAATTCCTTAAGATCCAACAATATGTTTCCAGGATCTTGAAATATACTTGAAGTTTGAGCACCTGTAATGCTACTGAATAGAGAATTCCAAAGATTTCTAAACCTTCGAGTGAAGAAATTTCTTAAGTTGTTTGTATATCCATATGGACAACACGAAACATATTTTGACCTTCATCCATATGAGTCCAGTACAAACGTAGCACAACATAAACTGTCATTAGGTTGTTATAATTAAATTAGAAATGGGTAGATATGATTACATTTGGCTAGCCTCAAGGAGATAATTTGACTCAAAATAGCTCACTAAGCTCTTATACTAAATGTGTGATCAGAGTAAAAATAATTTATGTCCAAGTTAACTGATTATTGTTCATTTCAAAAATAGTCACAGGACCATCTGATACCAACTATTAGAACTTCTCCTTCTACAAAGACAGACAATTCAATCAGGAAACATAAATACATAGCCAGAATACCTGCTTAGTAATATAATCAATTAACAGACAGTGTTGTAGCTGCTACATTGGATCTAACTAAACCGCACGTTACTAGCACAGTGTACCAGATAACTTCCCATTGTTTACTCAAGGTAAACCATCCTACCAGTTAGTGCCGTGCAAGTGTGAGGGAAAAACAAAAGTTCATCTTTCCCTCTTGTTTTTTTCACAAAAGAATTGAAACTGAATATGCAGATAATATTTTCTTAGTAGTGAATGAGTGAATGCATTATTAATGCAAAAAAAACCCTAAAGAATGGCAGATGCTGGAAATCAGAATCAAAAATAAAAACTGAAATTACTAATAAAACTCAGCAGGTCTGGTAGCATCTGTGGAGAGACATCAGAGTTAATGTTTTGGGGCCAGTGAGGAAGGGTCACTGGACCCAAAATGTTAACTCTGATTTCTCTCCAGAAATGCTGCCAGACCTGCTGAGTTTTTCCAGCAATTTCTGTTTTTGTTTTTGCATTGTTAATAAAGTTTTCTTTGGTTATTGTATAAACACCGAAATTCTAGGTTGATACTTCAATATTAAATATTACATTATGGGCTCTCAAACAAAGTAGGATGACAGTTTTCTGATTTTTCTAATCATTTTATTCGTACAATTTTGTGCATAATCAGCATTGATTAGCACATCTAAATAAATACTATTAGCAGCAATGTATCACAATACAAGTTTAGACAATATTTGATGCAGAGCAGTCCTTGACATAAACTTTAAGTGCTAAGTAACTGTAATCATAAAAGCAGCACATAACTCACATCACATGGAGGGGCGGAAAGGAACAAGCTTCCTGCTTTATCAGTGAAAAAATTCTTAATGGCACTACACATATACAATTATCATTCTAAAAATACAATCCAATGAACATTCATCAGTCAGATGCAACTGTTGTGATATATAACTCACTATTTTACAATGTATAGCTGCAAATTATTCAAGTACCATCCCTCGAGTATGTGTTTCCATGGGAAAATATAGAAATATACTGTTCTAAGAATAAAGTAACATTAATTAATGTAGTATGTCTAAATAATGTATGTGTTAGAATCTGTCTTTAAGGAAACTCAATGTTAAAATATTCTGCTGGAATATTCCACTTATTTAAGGATTTAGTTGAGTAAAATTCTTTTCTAAGCATTTAGAATGACAAATGAACTATTGTTTTCACTCTGGTGTGCTTCCATAGATGGAAGCAATCAATAATCTACAGGAAATCATTACGTGCATTAAGGAGAAGGATCAATACTTCTAAATTACAAAATTGTTCAATTGCGGATCAGTTTTAAACTGTGATTTAAGTGATTCCAAAGCTAAACAGAACTTTTGAACTCTTAAACTGTGAGCTACTTATTAAAAACATAAATGTTTCATTTTGTTTCACATCTTTCAGAGCAATCCCAAGGGCTCAACTGATGGTTTAGTGATGGTTCAATATGTTTTCCTATATTAGGTCATAAATTTAGGAATGATCTGGGTGTGCATGTTTGGACTAAATTGACAGTGAAAAATCTACAAATGGCTTTGGACCACTCCAAATTAAATCTGGGATGGTGGGGCTGTTAACAGCCATTGGTATAGCAAAAGTAACAGTTGTACCCCGTTCAATTTGGTATGGGATCCTTGATGGAGGAAGAGACGTGTTTCTGAGTAAATACAAGACAAGAACAGGGTGAGGTTTAGCTGTTACACTATTCATGGTTGCATTCCGACATACTGTTCAGGTTTCCACAAAAATGATACTGCTTAGGCTTTACAGTGGAGAGTTCCTGGAATCAGTAGAACTTACTGCTAAAATAACACATAGTTGTAGAGAATAAGAAAAGGGAATGAATTGAGCGTTTAATATATCACATTGGGAATTTTTATCGTGTTCCATTAAAACTCTCTCCTTGAGAAATGCCATCAAGCCATGTGTGAGCAGCTCAAAACTATCATTTCAATGATGTCCAAATGTGCTGAAAATGCACTGTATTTTACAATAACACAAAGCTGCACGTTTCACCAAATACTAATGCTTAAAATGTTAATTATTAAGGCCTGTTTTTACTGTAAACATTCTGCTTAACAATTTTGTTGATCCTATATTTTTGTTGTTACAAAAACAAGTAAATAACAACTTAAAGGTAAAAGGCATCATTTTTAACAACTTACCAATAGTATTCAATGTATTTCCTGAATCATTCAGATCTAATCATACGCTGTTATATTATGACTCTTTCAAAAGTTACCACCAAAATTTTTAAGAAAAATCCTATTATTTTCAATAAAAAATACTTATTTGACAACAGCACAAAACAAAATTCATACATAAAAACAATTCTTTTAGCAACCTACTTAAGCAACCTACTTTTTACATCAGTACAATGCAAATTTATGCAAAAATTACAGATTAGCTCCACAGTGTAGTCAACAATTTTATAGGACATTCAATTCATATAGGCAATGGAGATATCTTGTCACGTACTATTTTGGCCTTACTCTGCCAGCATTTAACTGGACTATCTGAGATGCAATTAAACAAAATTTGTGATAATTTCAGGCTAACAGAAATACACTTGTTCTGTTGACACTTTGTAAACTTGAAAATGTAATTAGATTTTGGGTGTGTACAAAATTCTACTTTATTGTATCAGAGATAAAAGGTACTGCAGATGCTGGAGAATCCGAGATAACAAGCATGGGCTGGATGAACACAGCAGGTCAAGCAGCATCATAGGAGCAGGAAAACTTGACGTTTCGGGCCTAGACCCTTCATCAGAAATGGGGGAGGGGAAGAGGGTTCTGAAATAAATAGGGAGAGAGGGGGAGGTGAATAGAGGATGGATAGAGGAGAGGATAGGTGGAGAGGAGGCAGACAAGTCGAAGAGGCAGGGATGGAGCCAGTAAAGGTGAGTGTAGGTAGGGGGGTAGGGAGGAGATAGGTCAGTCCAGGGAGGACGGACAGGTCAAGGGGGCGGGATGATGTTAGTAGATAGGAGATGGGGGTGTGGCTTGAGGTGAGAGGAAAAACAGGTTAGGGAGGTGGAGATGAGCTGGGCTGGTTTTGGGATGCGGTTGGGGGAGACCAGCTTATAATACACAACCAGTGGTATAAACGGTACCAATCCCAAAATAGATTATCGATATAAAGTATTACTTGTGGTATCATAATGTCAAAATGCTGTAAAACAAGATTGGTTCTAAACATTAGACAAATAAAAAAACCATATTAATCCATATCTTAATTTTGTCATCAGCTAATCTGTGTTAGACTTCTCAAAGATTTTGCTTCCATCTAGTCTTCCTTACAATAATTCCACTAATTAAAACATTTGTGTGTCTTTCCATTGATATTTACCAGAAACTTTATTTGCCATATAATCATAATTTTGCATTCAGCTGTACATTTGGGTTTGTCAATTTTTAGTGACGCTTCAATTTCAACATTTTTTTCCTTCTATTCTAGTTTCTTGTGTTAAAATATAAAATGAGCTGAAGCTTCATAAAGGAGGACATGATTCACCCAGTGGGAAAGGAACATCTGCTACAACCATATAGGTTAGATTTAAATTCATGAATAACAAAAATATGGATTTGTTATAAATGATATCAATAAATCATGTTCATCAACATAAAGCACATCTTTGACAGCATCTACCACACCCATAACCTCTTCCTACAAGGGGGCAAAGGGCAGAAAATTTATTTTTATTTGTTCATGAGATGAAGTTATTGATGCCTATACCAACAGATATTGTCCCATCCCTAATTGCTTTGGAAAAGGTGGTGGTGACCTACCTTCTTGAATTGCTGCAGTACTTGGGGTTTGGGGCACGCACAATACTATCAGAGAGGAGGTGCCAGGATCTGACACAATGACACTGAAGGAATGGCAATATATTTGCAAGACAGGATGGTGTGTGGTTTGAAAAAAGAACTTGTAGATACTGGTGTTCCCAGGTATCTGCTGCTCTTGACCTTGCAACTGGTAGAGGTCACAGGACTGGAAAGTGCTGTTTGTGAAGCTTTGGTGAGTTACTGCAGTACATCTTGCAGATGATACACATTGCTATCACTGTGCATTGGTTTTGAAATGATTGGATATTTAAGGTTGTAGTTCAGGTGCCAATCAGTGGGCTGCTCTGTTCTCTAGTGTTAAGCTTCTTGAATGCTGTTGGACTTGCATTCAACCAGGCAAGTGGGGAATATTCCATCACACTTCCAACTTGTGCCTTGTAGATGGCAGAGAGGCATTGAGGATACAAGAATTGAGATGCCTGCATCAGAATTCTAAGTCTCTAACCAGCTTGTGTAGCCACAATATTTACATGGTTGGTCCATTTCAATTTCTGGTCAATAGATTGATGATGATGCATGGGAACGCCACCACATACAAGATCCCCATTAAGTCACACACCATTGTACCATGGAACTACATCACTGTTCCTTAATTGGTACTGCTTCAGAAAGCTGGAATTGACGCCCTAACACTATTGTGTATGTACCTACATCATACAGACTACAATGACTTAAGAACTACTTTAAGGGTAATTAAGATGGCAGTCAAATGGTGACCTTGTCAGCCTGTTCACACACCTTGAAAGGCAAAAAAAACTCCTTTTTACAGATACGTTTATACGCAGTTTCTACTGAAGATCTTCTCACATTCTAAGCATTGAGGATTATGCAAAATAAAAAAAAGTATAAATTACCACAGAATTTAATTTATTTGAGTAATACTGCAAGTATTGCAGTAAAGTAACAGAAAACACGGTACTTTAGCCCAGCTAGGTTAGTTTAAAGATTTACAGTAGTTGAGTTCAACTTTTAAGTTTAATGTAGACCTGCCTTGAAAATGGGACATCATCTTAGTAATACCTGTTCAAAGTATTTATTCTTAATGAGAAATTATTCAAAGTTGGGACACAGTGCTGCATCTTAAAGAATAAACTGGATTTACTGCAACCTGTTGCAGTTGGAAACATGATGTCTGAGCCCAGTTAATCACAGGGGAGGCCATACCTTTGTCTCCCAGCAGCAGGAAAACTTCCTGCAATTAAGTTGGAGTTAGGAATGTGTCCATGGCGTAATCTCACCAACTGTAGGCAGGTTGTCAATTAGATTCAGTAATTAGTCAGTTGACATCACTTATCCTTGAGCATGCCAGAATTTAGTGGTGTTTCAGGAGTTGTATGTGAGTAGCTCAGTGTCTCCAGAAGTCTTTAGGGGGTAGTCCCTCTTTTAAAGCCTCATAGTTTCTCAGAGGAACCTGGCATTGAGCTGTTATCCCATGTCCCTATTTCAATCTCACTCATTGGTGGCCCCCGTTCCTTGGTGATCCGAGGTCTCTCTCAGCAATAGCCACTACTCCCCCTTACAAACAATGTAGGTAGCAATGTGAGCTATAATTCAGCCAAGATACAGTGTCAACAGATTGCAATCGCATCTTCTATGAATTAATAATTTTTCAAACCTTGGTATGAACATATAAATTAAATTTTATAATTTGTCAGTGTAAATTAATGATTAATCTGAAGCCAGTAAATGTTCTTTACAGGGCATGGCAGAAACAATCATTAAGAACTGATAGAAAAAAAAACATAATAACTTAACAGAATTCCAAAGTGCTTTATCTGGAATGAAGTATTTTGAAAATTATGCAAATTCAGCAGTGGATTTATAGCTAATAAGACCATAGCACGGTGGTTTTGAAAGTGGAGGTACAGAAATTTAGTGGGTGATTTTCCTGTTGCCTGCCCCTCATTTGTCTGAAATATTTGGAGAGCTGGAGAGGGCTGGGCATCTCACCAAGTTCGTGGCCTACTGAGATCCTTAAATAGGTAATTAATGGCTATTCAAGCATTTCATCCCTCTGCTTCTAGTATCCATGGTAGCAGGAGGCCTGAGCATGACCGAGTCCCACTGGTGCTCGCAGAACTACACAGTTGCAGATTTCTCCTGAGATAGGGGCAAATATTTTGCCTTAAAACAATTAACATTAAATAAATGAGAAGAGCTGGATGAACACAGCAGACCAAGCAGCATCAGAGGAGCAGGAAGGCTGACGTTTCGGGCCTAGACCCTTCTTCCTGCTCGGCCTGCTGTGTTCATCCAGCTCTACACCTTGTTATCTCAGATTCTCCAGCATCTGCAGTTCCTACAACCTCTGAAACAACATTAAATAAATGGCATTGTGGGGGTACCTACAGCACATGGACTGCAGAGTTCAAGAAGGCAGCTCACCACAACCTTCTCAAGGGCAACTAGGGATGGCCAATAGATGCTGGCCCAGCCAGTGACACCCAAATCCCATGAGTGAATAAAACAAATTTACCAAGCAGATAGTTGGGATTATGGATGAGCTCCCCTCCAATTGTTTTAGCTTGAGATGTGGGTACCATGGTGCCCTGTAAAACACACCTCATGAAGTGTAATCTTAATTTGATTTTTATTAAACTGGTTCTCAGTGCATTACTTTATAATGTACTATGGTTGCTAAACTGGCTGTGGTGCAATTCATTAGCTTGGTTTAGCTGATACTTCTTCAAAAGATGAGATTGGATTATTTGGTTAAATGTGGCAAAACTACAATATTTGTCATTTTCTGCCAAAAGTTTAGTAATTCCACAATAGACTGGAAAATAGAATAGCTTTCCTCTCTGCACAATGACTTTCATGGGAATGAATTGTTCACTTTGTTGCACAGAATTTAATATTGTAATTAAAATAATTTCCTTTCAATGAGTGTGTGAATGCAATGCACATTGTGACCCTGAGCCATATGGACCACAAAGGTTAGTTCCTGATTGATACTTAGTTAGCTGATTTTCACCTAGATAGTGCTAAAAATGCCTTCAAGTAATCCCAGGCGAAAGAAAGGTGAAAATAATTAACTAGACATTCTGCTAATAGCCCTGCTGGAAAATATACATGTGCAGATACTTGATGCATCAAGGACCAGACTATACTGTCAGCATAGCTCCTCATCTGTCTGAGCAAAGAGGTACAAATGTGAGCAGCAATTCTTCCAGAATAGAAAATGTTGGGTATACAGATTAGTTAATCAACATCCTGCAGTTCAGACCTGTTAACTTGTCGTAATATAGAAGCCACAAAATAAGGACAAACCTTATTAGTGTGCAGTACTGAGTTCTGCAGTAGAGGATGGATATTGATGCTTCCCAGAAGACAGAGGTGAATTCATGAGGATTCTGATATGAGAAAATGCAAATAGGATAAATACTTGAAAAATCAGTTTTGGTAAAATATTGATCTATTAGAATTATTCAAAATTCTGTACAAATGAGATGTGATAGATAGTGGCTGAGAGATCACAGTTTTTGAGGAATCAAGATCAAGGAATCCTAAGTATAAGATTAAATATAAGAGACTTAGAATATAGTGAAGAACAGCTTTCTTTAAAGAATAATGAGCCTGTACAATTCATTTTCATGATAGTAGTTGAGGCAGAAATTAGATCAATTACTTAGATTAGTTTGAAATAATGGAAGGACTAATAGGAGTTGAAGAAATGAGACCAGGGTAATTAGATTAGACTATTTGGTCATGAGAGGGTTAACTACCAACAGATGGATTAATTGAAATGACCTGTCTCTATGATACAAATTTTACATTTTAGTAAGCATTGGTCTCTTCCTGGTCACTGAGGTATACATTTCTAGCACTTTCTGCTTTTAATGCAGAATTCCTACGTTGTATGTTATTTGTATCTCCTGAAAATATTTTTCAAAATTCAGAATTTTAACTCTCTCCAGTATCTTTTCGTTAAAATGGCAAAAACACTGTTGTTAGAACACTGCCAGCCACCATGGTAAAATGGCCATTGCACTTAGCTGTTCTGATGTATCTACTGTATATCTGAATCACGAATATTCAATGTCATTGCTGTTCCAATTCTGTTCAAAATTTTATGATTAAAGGCAGATTATCTGGATAAAACACGATCCCCATTCGAGCTGAGCTATTCGTGTATACTTGTTTTCGATAAACGATTGCCTGAGGGAAACAGCATCCTGAAATTTGTTAAAAAGGATTTCTTTAAACATAGACACAGTTTCCATGAAAATTAAAACAAAGTTCATAAAATACCACAGGACCCAAAATTATGCTTTATATACAGATTTTGTGTGAGACCTCAAGTAAATTATTTGTTATTGTGTAGGATATACCCTCACATTCCTTTGCTTCAGATACCTAAATGGCCCACACTGTGTAACTCCCAAAGTAAGTACTCCTAACTTTCTACCATATTAATCTTACGTTTTGTATCTTAACTTACAAAAAAAATCAATTTCACATCTTAAACCACACAACTTTAAAATCCATAGTTTCTTTAGACAAACTTTACCTTTAAAAAGTATTATTTACAATCGTGCATTAAATCACAGTGCCTTTTTTTTTGGCATAACAGTTAGCTATCGACATTTTTAGCAAGATATGGTTGACACTGTTCTTGAAATTGGTAATTGGACCACTGAAGATATCTACTGTTCTCAACATGCAAGTAACTTAATATTGGAGTATTTCCCCATACATTTGACAAAGAGGATCATCCAATGTTACAAATTAAACTATCTCACTTCAAGACATCGGCACTGGGAATTTTTCCCAATTTGTTGCTGTGATTTTGGTGGGAGCCAAGTTTATACGGCATGTCTGGGGTTTCTGCCAAAGCTACAGAGACTGAGAGCAGAAACCCTCCTTCCAAGGAAAATCTTGGAGCTTCTACAAAACAGAACAAACTATGTTTTGCTATGAGAAACACTGCTTGAAAACTGAAGCAGTCAGTTGTAGCTGTATAGTAAGACTAAACAGTTTTGCATCAACATGGTTCATTTAACTAAGTTAGAATACTAACAATATTTAATTTTTATAACTTAAGTTTCACCTTCCAAAAATACTCTTATATGATTTTATTCCAATTATTTACCATTTTGCACAATGCTCATGTTGAACATTATCAATAAAAATGATGGACACGAACTATACAGGAATCTATTGTTTGGCAAAAATGTCTAGTTTTACAGTAGAATATTAACCTACTTGATTCAATTCCACCAAATTCTTTCAAAATATTGTAGGTTTAATTTTATACAAGGCTCTTTGTCAACTTTTCTTTCAAAACAAGTTCAATCACATTTTTCTAAGAATTTCTTTCATTTATCTCTCTGGAGGATGGGCCCAAAGTCTCATTCATGTGCTGTATCATTCTATGAATTGCATCTTAGGCACAAACATTTCGCTAAGGTCTTGTCTTGATTTAAGATATACCCAATGCTGGAGTATATCGTGGAGACATGCAACTTGTTCAATAGGTTTGAATTTTGGTATTAAGGTGGCTGCAGAGCTTTTATTTTAAAAATATTGATAGATCTATTGTAAAGTTTACTCTTTCAAATAAAACTAGACCAGCAAAATGTAATGGCTCAGAATTAGCTCTGGTTGTACAAAATGACTTCCATAATCCTATCAAAATATTCTCCAACGCATAGTGCAAATATATACAGACTTTGATTTCTTATATTTAAAGAAAGCTGTGTACAGCACTTGTTGTGAATGGCCTTTTCAATAAAGCAAACCTTCACATTTTTGCATTGGTGACACATTTTACAGAGGCAGTATTGGAAAATAAGTTTATGTTGACCCTTGTAAAGCATCTCTTTCCTGATTAAAGCAGGAGAGTAATGTAAACATCCAGTTCAGTATGGCAACAAAAATGTTCTTATGAATCACAATGAAGTGTAACAGACTGCGAACACTGAAGCTGCTTTGTCTGACATCCAAGGAATGTAAACAGACAAAAGGCACACAGAGGCCTTGGTCCAGTTCTCGCCAGCTGATCCAAGCTGCACTTTCACAGTTCTGTCATCAAAAGACGCTTCATTATCTTCTCTCGATCCAGTTCACGTCTCGCATTATCAGCACTGTGAACAATTAAAATTCAATTTGTTACACAACACACTCCTCCAATGTTACTGAGATGTTACGTAATAATATGTACAGCTAATTTAAGTTATCAACAATAATTATTGCTTTATTGGTCCATTGTTTTTTAATTTGCACAAGCTGAATGGTCAACTACTTTTGTGATGACAAATTTAAGAAAATAGAGTGCATTTGAATTAATTTCAACAGTTCGGTTTAAGTTTTGAAAAGTGTCTGTGGGAAATTTCAGGCTCATCAAGGTGATGTGCTTTAATTCTAGAAAGTTTAATCCTTTCCATTTGCAAACGTAGTTCCAACATCTTGTATAGCTTCATCGATGTCTTTGCAAAGTGTACAGCTGGATGAACACAGCAGGCCAAACAGCATCAGAGGAGCAGGAAAGCTGACATTTCAGGTCGAGACCCTTCCTCAGAAATGGGGGAGGGGAAGGGGATTCTGAAATAAATAGGGAGAGAGGGGGAGGCGGATATAAGATGGATAAACAAGAAGATAGGTGGAGAGGAGACAGACAGGTCAAAGAGGCAGGGATGGAGCCAGTAAAGGTGAGTGTAGGTGGGGAGTTAGGGAGGGGATAGTTGGTCCAGGGAGGATGGACAGGTCAAGGAGGCAGGATGAGGTTAGTGGGTAGGAGATGGGGGTGGGGCTTGGGGTGGGAGGAATGGTTAGGGAGGCGGGGACGAGCTGGGCTGGTTTTGGGATGCGGTTGGGGGAGGGGGATTTTGAAGCTTGTGAAGTCCAGATTGATACCCTTGGACTGCAGGGTTCCCAAGCGAAATATGAGGTGCTGTTCCTGCAGCTTTCGGGTGGCATCATTGTGGCAATGCAGGAGGCCCAGGATGGACATGTCGTCCGAGGAGTGGGAGGGGGAGTTGAAATGGTTCGCGACCGGGAGGTGTAGTTGTTTGTTGCAAACCGAGCGTAGGTGTTCCGCAAAGCAGTCCCCAAGCCCCAAGAATCAGAATCCCTTTCCCCTTCCCCCAATTCTGAGGAAGGGTCTCGACCCAAAACGTTAGCTTTCCTGCTCCTCTGATGCTGCTTGGCTTGCTGTGTTCATCCAGCTCTACATTTTGTTATCTCAGATCCTCCAGCATCGGCAGTTCCTACTATCTCTGTAATATGTCTTTGCAGTAGCTTTCACTGACAATTACTTATTCACCACTGTGATATTTGGTAGCCACCATATAGTTAATTGAACATTGTGCATGCATTATATTTTAAACAAATTTTTAGATGCAAAGGCATTGTGTTTAGTACAGAAGATTTGTTGTTTAAAAACATTTCTGCCATTCATTCTATTTACAGAAATATATTGATAGGTCAAGTAAGTGGGCAAAAAGTTGGCAAATGGAGTATAATGTTGGAAAATGTGAAGTTCTTCATTATGGTAGGGAGAACAAAAGACTAGAATATAATTTAAATACAGAAAAACTGTGGAAGGCTGTAACACAAAGGGACTTGGTGGTACTTGTACATGAAACACAGCAAGCTTGCACAGATAAAAGCAGGTAATCAAGAAGGCTAATGGAATGTTAGCTCTTATTTCAAGGGGGTTAGAGTAAAGGGTTAGGGAAGTCTTAAGGCAACTCTACAGGTGCTAGTGAGACTTCATCTAAAGGACTGATAGCAGTTTTGGTCCCCTTATTTAAGGAAAGATATCATTTTATTGGAGGCATTTCAGTGAAGATGATCCCTGCTATGGGAGCCGGCGGCGGTGGAGGGGTGGGGGGTTTGTCTTACAAGCAAAGACTATACAGGTTGGAACTCTACTCACTGAAGTTTAGAAGAATGAGAAGTGATCTTATTGAAACATAGACGATTCTTAAGGAGCTTGACAGAGTAAATGCTAAGTGGATTTTTCTCCTCATGGGAGAGTCTAGGACCTGAGGGCATAGTCTCAGAATAAAGGGTTGCCAATTTAAGACTGTCAAGAGGAGGAATTTCTTCTGTTCGAGGGTGAAAGTCTTTGGAACTCCTTGCCACAGAGAGCTGTGAGGGTAAAGTCCTTGTGTATATTTAAGGCTGAGATAGATAGATAGATAGATTCTTGATAAATAAAAGAGTCAAGAATAATGGGGAAAAGGGCAGGAAAGTGGACGTTGGATCAGCCATGATCCTATTGAATGGTGGAGCAGGCTCAGTGGGTCAAATGGCCTCCTCCTGTTATGATTTCTTATGGTCTTATTCCTGGTACCGATGAAAATTAGGATGTGTGATGTTGATTTGCCAAGATTTTAAGAACTTTAATTGTTTTTTAACATTTGTTCTTTGTGCATTGGCCAAATATATCTGCTGCAAATGAAAAGAAAATTAGTGACAGCCAATTCTAAGCATCACAGACTAAAAAAAACTGGTACACATTGGAAATACATAATGATGCCATCAGAATTTGTGATCATGGGTACCTGCCATTATTACATTAATCTATAACTCTAAAATATGAGTTGATATGTTATTTACTTCCAATATTTTCTGCGTTTATTTCAAAAGTTCAATATTTATAGTTCTTCTAATCAACACCCAAAGGTTATATGAGACTGCTTTAGTATCTGCCGTAAAAGGTAAATGTAAAGTTTTCACAGTCTTACAAGACCATAGGGCTGATAGATGATTGGTCATGGTTTAACCTCAGGGTCACCACACTTCAGGTGAGGGGAGAGATTGAGAAGGAGAATCCTTCATGGTAACTTCAGGTGGTGTGGGAGTTGAACCCACACTGTTGGCATTACTCTGCATCAAAAATCAGCTGTCCAGCCAACTGAGCTAATTAAACACCTGCACTAAAATTAGTTGGAGTCCATTTATTATTTGGTTGAATCTAATGTACTTTGCCATTAATTAATGTGATGGCACATTTAGAATTGGAAACTGTTATCAGACTTTTGAATGGACCTCTCAAACTTTAATTCGATCTCTCTCTCTCTGTACCTTCTCTGCGGCTGTAACACTGTATTCTGCATTCTGTTCTGCAACCCTGATGTATTTGTATGGTACGATCTGCCTGTAGAGCATGCAAGTCAACACTTTTCCCTGTACTTTGGTATATGTGACAACATCAGTCAGTCAATCAATCAAGGAAGCCTGAAATTGGGATGTCAGAGCTTGGATTTCCAAATACATTTAGAAATGAAAAGATTTTGATTTCGGAGAAAAGCAGAGACTAAGAGAAAATGAGGAGAAAGAAAATCAGAGTAATGGAAAGGGACAGAGAGTTCAGAAAACATAAAATGGAAAGGCAGGAAACAACAAAGAGAGGGAGATGGAATTTAAAGGTTGAACTTCAAAGACATTAAAAAAGAACTTAGACAACATGAGTCAGTCAAGGAAAATCTCTGACTAATGAAGGAGGAAGAAGGTATTAACTTCGAGAATGATGCTGATTCCAAAGAAGGATTTACTATAACTAGGAATCTATGCACAGTACCTAAATGTACTGATGAAGGAGTTGAAAGTATTTTACTCATTTGAGAAAATAGGTAAACAGATGAAATGGCCAAAAGATGTTTGGATGTTTTAACAGGTACAGCTATATCTGTGTGCATTAGTTTGTCAGAAGAACAATCTGCAGAGTTACAAACGGTCACAGAAGCAATATTCTATCTTACAAGCTCTTGCTTGAAGCTTATCAATTAAAATTTAGGATGACAAGGAAGAAACCTCATCAGATATTTGTAGAACTTGCATGGGAGGAAGAAATACTATCGGGTCAGAGCTTTAGATCAGCGGTTTTCGATTGGCAGTGCCTTGACAAGATAAGAAATGTGCCGTTAAACTTTTGGGCAGCATCACTTTACCTGAGCATCAAGGTCACATCTGTGCTTCTGACCCAGTCCAGAATATTGGTGTCTACTGTCGAAGGCAATGTCTGCTGACTCCAGGTTGCCCTATCACAGCAGCGAGGGGAACAGCTTCCAGTGTCTGATTGGTGGATGGCGCTGTCACTCAGTGCACGGGGCTGATGAGTTGGTCATGTTTGGCTTTTGCCCTTTGCTGGGCTGAGCCAGTGAGCTCTCCTGCCACTGCTACAGCAGGTTGTCAGGACTGCACTGGAGCACAGCCGCAAACATACTGAGTGTGGGAGCTTCAGTGTGCAGAGGAGGCCCTTTGTTGGAACTGAGTCTGAGGCAGAGGGTTTCAGCTCACCACCTCGCCCAAGCCCCACATGGGGTGGGGCAGCTACTGTCATTGGTGACCCCAGCAAAATGGGCACCTGTTG
Source organism: Ginglymostoma cirratum (assembly GCA_024137785.1). Lineage (NCBI taxonomy): Eukaryota > Metazoa > Chordata > Chondrichthyes > Orectolobiformes > Ginglymostomatidae > Ginglymostoma > Ginglymostoma cirratum. The sequence goes on from JAHRHZ010000013.1 coordinate 44,555,746, forward strand.
AGAGGTGGCTGGATGGATGGCTGAATAGATGGCAGGTAGTGAGTGAAGTGAACTTGGGGCAGCCTCATCGATCACTCGTTGTCTCCATTCCTACCATAGCATAGTAAATGTGACGTTTATGAGCAAACAATTCAGCTGAAAAAGTAGGAACCAGTCGCTTTAGATCACTAAAGCTACAGGAAATAAATAGAGAATATCAGGGAAATTACAATCATGGGAGAATTTAGAAACAGCAATCCTGTAAATTTAAAAATGTATTTAGATAAGTGTCAAAAATAAAATCATAAAAGCAGCAGATATCCGTGAAATGTCACACAGATAAAGGAGAAATGCATAAGGAAAGCGGTGGAAAAGTCTGTAGATGGAAGTGGTGCAAAGTTTACAGAACAGACAAGTAGGACACCAAAGTAATAAAGGAGAAAAGTTAGAATCAAAGGTGACATAAATAAATTAAGATGCATCCACTGCAATAAAGCCAGGTATACTGAAGCCATCTGCTTGAAGTTAAATGGGAGACTAGCAGTAGTAGTGTCTAAAATATCTTCAGAAAATGAGCCAACAGCAATAGAAATAGGTATAAAATTGTAGCAGTAGTACAAGGAGAACATGTTTCCTTAGAATGTACTAAGAAGGTAGAGATGGCTCAGAACAATCATGAAAATTCATCTTTATATATTGACAAGGAGAATCAGATCACTGGAAGTGCTAAGTGTTCTATCTCAAAAGTGGAATTACTTCTTTATGCACTAAATCAAGGAGGTAAACCAATAAATTTATTGAGAGATTCTTGAGCAAGTCAGTCACTGGTGCTGGCTGATGACGCTATTTGTCTTTTAGGCGGGTTAAGGAAGGAGTATATGACATAAGGAGACAATTTGGAAATTTGATTATCAGATGCATTTTTGAAAATTCACTGAAAGGAATGAAGGTAAAGGGAATGGGGCTGATATGTTTAACCTGTCCTCTTTAGTACAAGTGCGAGAAATGGATTTGCAATTGAAAAAGTTATGCTCAACCGCTTACTCACAAATTAAATCATACACTATTCCCACATTATTAACTGAAAAACAAAGTAATGAGGAAATGGAAATTACATAAAATACTAGACAATGAGTAATGGACAGTGGTCAATCACGTGGTAGTTCAATTTGAGTTGCATAATGAAATTTTACAAGTAATTCATGAAATTCTAATTCACTCAGGATTAAAAAAACACAAGTTAAGATATTACAACATTTTATTGGCCAGGGTTACATAAAGATGGGGCCAAATTCTGCCAGCCATGCAAAATGCCAAGTAGTGCTGAAATTAAATTTGTGCCTTCAATTCCAATATCCGTTTTTGAAGATGTGGCTCTAGCAGCGTCTTAATAGATTGTGTAGGACCACTACCTAAGTTTCTTTTAGTAATAATGGATGTTTCCGCAAAATTTCATGAAGCAGTACATCAGGAAAAATTACAACAAAAGTGGTAATGGAAAATTTGGTTCCTTTTTTTGTTACAAACTACGATTTACCTAAAGAAATACAATCAAACCAAGGTTCAAATTTTATGTTGCAAATCCTTTCTTAGGCTTGAATATACTTAATGACCCAGTTTCAACAGCCCTTTGTGGTAAAGAATTCTATAAATTCACTATCCTCAGATGAAATTTCTCCTCCTCTTTGTCTTAACTGGGCAACCTCCAATTGTGAGATTATGCCCTTGATTCTTCCACAAGGGGAAACAACCTTTCTGCATTGACTTAGTCAAGTCCCCTAAGAATCATGCACATTTCAATAATCTGCCTCTCAGGCTTCTAAACCCTAAATGAGCACTGGCCCAAGCTATTCAACCTTTCTTGTACGACAACCCTTCATACCGGGGAACAACCAAGTGCACCTTCTCAAGGCTGTCTCCAATACTTGTATATCTTTCTACTGAGAAGGGGACGAAAACTGTTCATGGCATTCCAGGTGTGATCTAAGTAGTGCTTTCTATAGTCTTAGCAAGAGTTCCCAATATTTATTGTTTATTCCTTTTAAAATGGATCCCAATGGTCCATCTGACTTCCCCATTACGTGCTGAATTTTTATGTCAGGCTTTTCTTTGCGATTTAAGCATGAGGATTCCCAATCCCTTTGTAATGTAGCTGTCAGCAGTTTTCTCTATTTAAGTAATATTCAGCTTCTCTATGTTTCCTGTCAAAGCACATAACCTAGTCCTCTTGTTAATGATTTAACTCCTTAATTATCAGAGCTGCCCAATATCTTCTCCTAGATTCCTGCCCTTCCAAAATGTCAAATACCTTTGAATATTTAGGTCCCAGCCTTGGACACCTGGCAATTAAGTTTCTGAAATGGCTGTCAGGTCATCCATATTCATTTCTACATATGGTATCAATGAATCCATTTTGTTATGAATGCTTTACATATTTAGATAAAGAGTATTCTTGAAAAATGGTGTCTTTATTTGCTGCTGCATTAAATTTATATCGTCCGTCTATTCCTGAGACACTCATTACTCCCATTGGTTATCATTACCAATGTTGGTACCCTGCTAAATTACTTAGGCCATTCTGTCAATTTAATCACTTCTTCCCACAGGTGATCCCTCAACTCAATTATTTAGAATAAATCCATCTTGACAAGTTGTCAAAATAATGACCTCAGCAGGAGTCAAGTGAAGATTCCTCCAGTGGTACACCTCACACTTTCCCCAATATTAGTGCTAGTGCCTCATGAGTCAAGAGAGAGAATTCAGCTGTATGATTGACTGAATGTTTCTTTACAAAACTTTAGTCATGGAACAGAATGGAGATCAGGAGTTAAAATCCGAATAGCATAGTGCAAAAAGTGTGTAAAAAGATCAGCATCATAATGACAAGCTGGTATTTGATTTTATAAGAATAAAAGAAGTCCTGAATCCAGAAGGATTATCAGAAATGTTGTTCTTGACAAAGTATACCAAAACTAAACCAAGTACTGAACTATCACTTATTAGTATAGAACTTGAGTACTGTTGAAAAAAGAGCCATGTTCTTGAAGGTATTCACTTTACATTCATCAGGTAATGCCTCAACAGAGTCAACTCACTTGGTGTGTATTTAAACTCAAGGCAATAACTGTTCACTGGTTCATTCTCCAAGGCAAAAACTACCAGAGTCCGCTGACAATCAATTAGCATTATATTCTCATGCAGTATATATTGCTGTTCACCTGGAAAATTGGTACTTTTATGATCCTGTCCTGTTTTACGTAATTTTGTAATCGAGGAGATGGAAAAGATGAGAAACATGCTTAAATGTAGAAGACCACAGGAGACTTACTGCGGCAAATCAAGGCAAGTGAAGCTGCCAGTTGTAAAATTAACATTCTTTAAACAAAAATTTGGAATTCCATGAACTCATCAAAACCGAAGTTTAAATAGCATTATCCCATGAGATTGGCAGTGACTAGTTATGCCTTATAATTTTGCCGAGGTAGGTAGCTTAATGGTGAAATGTGACAACAGATAGAGGATAATATTTACATGAACTAAGTTGCTGGATAAAGTTTCTACAATGTCATGTTTTGATTAGTGGTACGTGGTTTTACAAGTTTGTTTTGGATTGGCTTCTTTAATTAATTAAGACTGTAATCTTATGGAGGGGCTGTTGTACAGCATCTGCATATGACATGGGATTATTGGTCCTGTTGTATAGATTTCTAGTTGCCTACTAAATAATGTCTAGTCAATGTTGTTTTAAGTTTGTTTCTAATAGTAAAAGACTTATAATGGGAAATCTTGTTGTGCAATTTCTTTGAATTGGTTACTGGGAATTCAAATATCTTTTTAAGTGATATCTCGTCTACAGGGATCATATTGTTAGAAATGTCTTCTTTACACTTACCCACCATGTTTTTAAAAGACTTCTACTAAATCAATTTTAGATCATCTCTATCTTACAGAAAAGGACCTCATCCACAAGGCTGATGGATACAAAGGGGCTTTACAATTTGAAATCACAATTTGATTTTCTAATTTATTTACAGTTTCTATAATTTATGGTTACGTTTGTTATCATTAGTTGACATTAATTATATGGTCTATGAAGGAATCCTGTTTGGGGTTCCTTATTCTATATGCACTTTTGTATTAGGTCTTGTGCTAAGTTTAAACATTTTGTAGTCCCATCATTTTATGATGTAAATAATTCTTTACACAGAATTGTATTTTAGGTAGCATATAATAGTATTTTTTTAAAGACAAGTGGGCTTCCTTTATTTTGCATAGAGTGACCAAGTTACAGCTAAATTTTAACAACATTATAGTTCTTCGCCAAGTATGATTAGGTCATCGGGGAGGATTCACTAAAACATATAATTTATTGGAATACAATATATGAATAGTCTTACAAATTTCTCCCTTCAAAATTTATCTAATATTTCTCTCCCAGAAGTACCTGCTAAGTATTTCCAGAATGTTCTGCATTTATTGCATGAAGATTTATCTTGTAAAGTCAGTGAAATGATGACAAAATGCATAAATCAACTATTGATATTTTGCATTCCATCATCTCCAACAGAGACCCAAACTGCTAGTTGCATGGAGTTAAAACTGTTTGCAGGTATGGAAACCAGGATGCAGCATGCTGTTTATCCTGGCGAACTGGAAGGATTGAGGTAAGACAGTACTACAAGTTTTTCAGTAGTGAATTGAAAGTTATGTACTGTGGTTACTTGAATTGCATGCAATTCTTATGGCTTAATACAGTGTTAGGGGGAAATGATTCATTTTTAGAAACACAGAGTCCTTGAACAGGAAATATAGCCTGAATCCAGTGACCCCATTGCAAACAGCATACAATTTATTTGTCCACACCAGCATAGTATGAATGTACTTTTTTGCTTCGTCATTTACTGAGACATTGGTCTTAACTTTAAAAATGTGGGGCATTGTCTGTGCTCTTTCCTGCCCCCTATGGGTTTGCCCTAAAAAAAAACTTTAGCAAATTATATTTTTATTTGCTACTGAACACATTTTTTTTTTCACATGTGCTTCTTATCCTTTTCAAGATGAGACAATACTTATTAAAGAATCATTACGCTCCCTTACCTGTCTGTTGGAGACGCAGTGTGTTGAACTGGTGGGAGTGGGTCACTCAGATACCTAATTGCATGCAAAGGCATTGCTGATGACGAAACTCCTGGATCAGTTAGATGTCTAGCCGCATGCAAAGGTGTTACTGATGACTTTCCTGGATCACTTGGATATCTAATTGCGTGCAATGGCATTACTGATGATGATACTTCTGGATCAGTTCGGGGTCTACTGACATGCAAAGGCAATACTGATGAAGGTTTTCCTGGATCAGCTAAAGGCCTAATTGCATGCATAGTTGTTACTGAAGATTTTCCTGGATCATTCAGGTGCCTCATGGCATGCACAGTTGTTACTGATGATTTTCCTGGATTAGTCAGAGGCCTGGTTGCATGTATAAATGTCACTGATGAAGATTTTGATGAATCATTTGGAGCTCGAGCCACATGCAAAGGCGTTACTGGTGAGGGTTTTCCTGGAGATGGTGGAAATTCATAACACTGCAATAGGCTATCTGCTAATTCAACCTGAAAATAACAGACAAGAACTGTGAGAAAGCACAATGTAACTAACCAGTACTTTAAAAAAATACAGTATAGTGGAATCACCATTAATCATTTTAATGAAGATGATACCTCTGCTGGAAAATGGACATTTTGGTCATTAACTTGCACAATCACAAGAACTAGTCTTATTTACTCCATTAGAACACCCCATAAAGTTTTGTTAATCTTCAGTGTGGAAGTTCTTGTATTCCAAATATCTCCTTGTAGTTAATAGTTTCCCATCTTAGCATCATCCTAGCAGAATATTTTGCAAACTACAATCAATGGACTGCTTGGATGCGGTAAAGATGCAACTTCAATTCTGGAAATAACAATCAGTGGTGTTAGCCAAGAAAATGTTTTCCAGATTTTCATTGACAATGCCCAGACTGTTACTGTAACTCCCTTGCAATTGATCCCATCACCAAATAAAGGATTAAAACAAAAAAAACTGTGGATGCTGGAAATCAGAAACAAAATCAGAAATTGCCAGAAAAACTCAGCGCATCTGGTAGCATCTGTAGAGAAAAAGCAGAATTAATGTTTTGGGTCCACTGGACCCGAAATATTAACTCTGCTTCTGCTCCACAGATACTGCCAGACCTGCTGAGTTTTTACAGCAATTTGTGATTTTGTATCAAATAAAGAATTATTTGCCGCATTTGTTAACAAAGGAAACTATGACTACTCATGCACACCCTGGTGAGCCTTGCACGAATACCACTTTGGATCATGTGCTGATAACAATCCAGTTTTTGTACCTACATTAGACATAACCTTAAGAGTTGACATCTTTCACTTTGAGCCATGGCAGTATAACTAAAACCCATTTGACTTGCTTGGATGTTTTGCCTCAAGGACTGACAATAGAGATAGCGGCAATGTCTTTTGTGAGGTAAAAAACTGGTGCTCATATTAGAACAATGCTAAAATTCTGTCCAACACGACATTGTTAGGAAAAGCACTTTCCTCTTATTAAGGTTAAATTGAAAAAGTTTAGAAGTAAGTTGTGCTAAAAGCTTTGTCAATAATGGAAACAGAAAAAGCTGATGCAAGAGACAAAGCACCTGCTGAATGAGACACCAAATAGTTGATGTTCTTGATTATGAAACCATCGGATCATGGATTAACCTTTATGAATTGTTGTGCAACCAAATGCCAGACTATGCATTCATACCAAAGGTCTGCTGACAGTTTGTATAACAGGCATATCATAATGTCAATGTGCATTTCTGATTTGACACCAATGTTGCCATTTTGAAGCTCCACTCTACAGCCTACTCCTGCTCTTAATCTCATAAAGCTGAACATAATATTAAGCAACATGAAGCATTTTGAAACATACAAAGCTACTTCCTAGTTTATTTCTTCTTGCAATTGCTACAATTCTGCTTGCCTTTAATACTTTCAATGGTAGTTTAATGTTTTTCTTCAGTTTCAGTAATGCACAGAGACTGATCTGGAATACCTGATTATTTTAAGGACTTCTATACTTATGAGTAACATGGATGATTTGGTAGGTTTTTCCCCTCTTGGCATTCAGTTCAACTGACAGAATAGGAGATGCCAAATAGAGCAGAACAATCTGTTAGAAGAGGGAGCGGGGAGGACAGAAATATGCTCAGCAGGAGGTCAAGTCTACAGTGGATATTTAGGGACCAATTTTCTGACATCAACTTCAGAGATGACCAATATTTTAGGCACTTGTGTTTCAGCAAAGAGGATGTCACTGAAATCTGCCACCTGCTGACACTACAACATCATAGCAGGAAAGGACTGCATTGCTTGAAATTGTCAAGGTGATTATGGCTCTGAATTTCATTGCATTTGGCTGTTTTCAGTCTGCTATTGTAGATATAAGCAAAACTTTGGATCAAAAACAACTTTGTCTTCTATTGGCCTACCAGAGAGAAGATGGCTACTTTTCAAAACCCTCTTGCTCTACTGTTTCCCTTTCACAACTCTCCTACTTGCACTTCCCTCTCTTTACTTTCCCTCTCACTTCTTATTTTCTGCCTTTCCAAATGTGCCCGCTGCCCTCTCCCAACCCATTCACTCGCCACTTCTGTCTCTTGATCCTCCAGCTACGACTTGCACCCCCCCTCCTATTCACTCCTTCCTGGGTGAAATGGCAAGTGAGAAGCAGTGAAGGTACTGGAATGGGGAGCAGTGAATAGGAATGAGGAAGAGGGAAGCAGGGTAGGAGGATCAGGAGAGGGAATGGACGAGTGGGACGGAGGGGAGAAACAGTGAGTTTCTTTTGACAAGCCTGATTGTGCTGAATAAAAAGAAAATCAGGCAGCATCTTTCAGGGAACATGCCTAATTTCAGACAGCCAGAATGATCTTAGTTTAAAACACTCTGAAACAGAGTAATCCGACATGACTGTAACTTTGGACTTTGATGAGCGATATTGAACTTCAAATGTTAACTTTGTTTCTTTCTCCACAGATGCTGCCAAACCTGCTGAGTTTCTCCAGCAGTTTGTGTTTTTGTCAGATGTCTGGCATCTGCAGAAATTTGTTTTTTCTCCCTGTTAGCTGATATTGTTAGTGACCTTCCCTCTTCAGCTCCTGTCACTGTTTCTCTCAAATCTGTCTATATGCTCTCAAAAAAAAAATCCAATCCCTAACCTTGACAGAGAACATTTAGGGTCATAGAGTCATGCACAAAGTATTTAGTGGGGAAAAAAGTTGAGATTCAGTGAGCACCTGCACCAGTATTATGGAAAGTTGGAGTTTGATGTTCAAAACAGAGTTAAGAGCAGAACTTCAAGTCCACATTCCCCTGACCCTGATAACCTTTCACCAAATTCAACCAGATTAGCAATGATTATGTTAAAAGATGTATCAACTTTTAGAGGCTAAATAGCCACTTCTGTTCTTAACTCGTATGTTTGAAACAAAGTCCTTCTTGCTTACCAAGAATCTATCTGCCTTAAAAATACTCAAAAACTCTGCTTCCACCACCTTCTGAGGAAGAGAATTCTGAAGAGTCGTACCTTCACAGAAAAAGAATGAACACTAGATTCTCTCAGATGATGAAATGTTCCTTCTACATTGAAACAAAAGGTTCTGAGGTGGTTGATAGGGTCAATCAAGTTAGCTCTTACCCTTCTAAAGGTCAGAGGAAAGCAGCCTGATCTATCCAAACTATCCTCAATGGGAATTAGCCTAATGTATTCACATCTTGCTTAAGTAAGAGACTATTACTGTATATAATACTATATGTAACATACTGTTATACAGCATGTATAATAATGTACTCCAGATATACTCTCACCAGTTCCTGTACAACTGAAACATAACCTCCTTACGCTGCATGGGCTCCACTTTAACAATTAGGCAGGGAGCAGTGTCCTGCTAAATCATGTCACAAAGGCTGAACACAGAACTTTGAAAATAAAGAGTGGCAGGACTCAGATAATGGGAGATTTGAAAATCTAAAGAGTGAAGTCAAGGCATTAAAAAGGGTGGTGATGGCCTAGAGGTATTATCACTGGACTGTTAATCCAGATCCCCAGATAATGTTCTAGGACGCAGGTTCGAATCGTGCCATGACAAAGGGTGGAATTTGAATTCATTAAAAGTATCTGGAATTAAGAATCTAAAGATGACTGTGAATCCATTGTCAATTGTCGGAAAACCCATCTGGTTCACTAACTTCCTTCCCTTAGGGAAGGAAACTGCCATCCTTACCTGGTCTGGCCTACATGTGACTCCAGACCCACAGCAATGTGGCTGTCTCTGATCTTCCCCCTGGGCAATTAGGGATGGGCAATAAATGCTGCTTAGCCAGTGACGTCCTCAACCCATTAACAAATAATAAAAAAAACATAAAATAGTACAGTGGTTTGGGCAAAGACAAACAGAGTGGGACTGGAAGTGGCATTGAGTTTAATGGCAACAGAGCATCAGATAATAAAGTTCATACAAGAATAATTCTAATATTAAAATTAAAAGCTCTTTATCTGAATGTATGAAGTATACATATCGAAGCAGATGAACTAGTGGCATAAATAGTTTATATTTAATTGCTACTACAGAGGCAGTGGATTGAGCTTTTGAAAAAGCTAAGTGGGGAAATTTGACAGTGATACTTAAGATCATGAGTGGACTCCATAAATAGGTTGGGAAAAACTGTTCCCATTGACAGAAGAATCAAGAACTAGACGTTACCAATTTAAGATGAATGGGAAAAGATCGCAAGGAAAAGATATTTACACAGTTGGTGGTGCAATCCGGAATGCATTGCCTGACAGTATGATGGAGGTAGATTAAACCATAGCTGTTGAGGTGGAATTAGAAGGAAAAGGAGAGGAAGCAGAACCAGAACCAGGATTAGGTGAATTGCTCCTGCAGAGAGCCAGTGTGGACATGACTAGCTCAATGGCTATCTTTTGTATTGGAACTACTCTATGATTTTATGATGCTTATGTCTTTGCAAACTACCTGGATTTTGAGCTGCCAATAGCCTTTAACACAGTTGACCACACCATCTTCATCCAGTATCTCTCTACTGTCATCCAGCTGGGTATGAATAAATGATTTATTTATTGTCACATTCATTTTGCAATGAATAAAGCAGTAAAATACAGTGAAAAGCTTCAACAGTCACCACAATCTGGTGCCATTTTGAATA
>JAHRHZ010000013.1:44571588-44621673 GCA_024137785.1 Ginglymostoma cirratum
GCCCCCTTGACCTGTCCGTCCTCCCTGGACTGACCTATCTCCTCCCTACCCCCCTACCTACACTCACCTTTACTGGCTCCATCCCCGCCTCTTCGACTTGTCTGCCTCCTCTCCACCTATCCTCTCCTCTATCCATCCTCTATCCGCCTCCCCCTCTCTCCCTATTTATTTCAGAACCCTCTTCCCCTCCCCCATTTCTGATGAAGGGTTTAGGCCCGAAACGTCAAGTTTTCCTGCTCCTATGATGCTGCTTGACCTGCTGTGTTCATCCAGCCCCATGCTTGTTATCTCGGATTCTCCAGCATCTGCAGTACCTTTTATCTCTATAACTGTTGCTTGTTATTGTGTACATCTCGTCTCATTAACATGCAGTTTCCCATTCTACCACACGCTGTGAGTTAACTAGATGGCATGAATTCTCAAAATGGAAGTTACAGCAGGTACTTGGTGACTTCAGCTCTCTGCTGGCTGCGAAGAGCTTTAATGTTACCTACCACACATCATCTCAGGGCATGACCCATGGACACTAGCCATATGCACCCAGCCTTGTCCACGGACATACCCATCTGATGATCGCCAAGCCCTCAGATTCTCATGGCACCTCTCTGATCCACTTGCAGGTCGCTCTGGAAGCACAAACCACATTGCAGTACATACCAGCAATTAGCATCGAAAGGCTGTTGTAAGGAGTGAGCACATGGCACTCAGCTCACAGATTGGATCAGGCTGCATCTCAGGGTTACTCACTTGCTGTCTTAGCACTTGTTCACTTAGTGCCTACCAGCATGCTCAGAGCATCCATGCCTTGCGTGCCAATTAACACAGTCACACAACCAGGCAGCTTGTCTTGCTGGTCAGCAGTCCATGGTTAAAGGAGACATACATCTTGCTGTACAGCTGTGTGCTACACAATCATACATCTGCACCATGTGCCAGCAAACACACTGTACGTGCAGCAAGCTGGGAGATGATAATAGTAAAGTGGGGGCAACTGTATTTATAAGGGGAGGATATAGTAAAGCATGGATGGGAATGGGTTAACACGGAAGGGGGATTTATCCACAGCTAGGAGCACTATGGTTTCAAGGAGGTGTAGATGTATGAACATACCTCATATGTCATCTCATATGCCAGGAACTATGGAGAACGGTAGGCATGTGTAGACTCATATAAATGGATTGGGTGGGGACCTGAGGAGGTGCCAGTCTGATGGGGTGAATGATCTGAAGGGCTATCAGGAAAGGAACCTGGATCTTTTGAGACTTACCAACGCGTATTACCAAGCCGCTGGTCAGAGAGCACTGTTTGCAAATCAGAAGTACGGAGTGGGTAAGAAAATAACTGCAAGCACATCCAGAGTGGCTGGGTATGTGTCTTTACTTGAGGGAGGAAGTTGAAAGATCCATTGATGTACGCTCTTTACGGGAAAACATCACACATGGACACATTCACTCTACAGCACACAGACCTGCAGGGTCCTTAAGTCCTAGTGATTCTAATGCATTGGCTCTCTATGTACTATACACTTCCCTGCTTCAGACATCTCTGACTACCTCATTCACACCAACAAGGTATAAGGGTGCACTGGCATCATATTACCCTACACATGCCTTGTTCATCTTGCTTCCACATGCTGCAGAAACCTCTCAGGATTGACATCCAAGGGTCAGAGGAGGGTAGCCAGGGTGAAGGTGGATGGCCTGACCACCTCTGGAATGCCTGAGAGGAGATTCTGTTGGGTGTGCGTGTGGTTTCTCCTCCAGGAGGTGGCTCCTGGCACTGCCGTGACTCCTTATGAAGAAGGGGCACCCAGAGTGCTCACCAGGTTCTCGATCCCTCCATCACCATGATTTCAATCCTGAGGATCAATGGCTGGGGTGATGGAGTGCAGGTCTATGCACGTATCCAGCAGACCCTGAGGCACCTGGCTCTCCATGGTAACTGCCAACATTCACATGCTTTAGGCAAATTACTCCTGCAGGCTCTGGGCTATGAGGGCTATTGCCTCTCACGTACCTGTCTGCCATTCCTATTCCTCCCTGTGCATTTGAACAAAGGCCCTGACTCCGACACCTCTCCTGCTCGGAGCTGAGCAGATGCCTGGTCTCCAGCCGTCCTTAGAGTGTCTGCAACCTGGGGCATTTCTCCCTTCTGTCAATGTGGAGCAGTCCCAGTGAGATGCTCTCCAGATTGTGCTTTCTACGTGTGAATTTTGCAGAGGCAGTCATGCGATGTTTCCTCTGAGGCCTTGGCACGCTATTCCTCAGAGATTGAGGAGGTGACTTCTGGCGACAGATTATTTCTCCTCTGGGGCCTTGGACATCCTGCTGGTAGCTGCAAGACACGAAGGAATTTTGGCCAATGGTCAGAAGTATTTGGCAACAAATGAGACTGACAGGATTACTATAATAGCTGTCGTTGAATGAAGAGTGGTACTTACTCAGTTGCGGGGGATATGGATATCTCCACAGCAGTGGTTCTGGTCTTCTCCTGCAAGGAACAGAATTCTCTCGTGCAGGTGAGGAGCTTGATGTCGGGCACCTCTTCAACAACACAGGCCCTATCAGCCTTGTTGTGGACTGTCTTTTCCTGGAATGAGAGAAAGGGAGGGATTGAGCAAGATGAAAGTGGGTGGCTCAGCTACTTGTGTTGGTGCACATGGTTGAAATGGAGTGGTGTCCTGAGTGAGCAGGCAATGCAGAGCACATGCAGAGTTAGTAACATTGGAGGTTCAGGGAAATGAGACTGAGCGAAGAAAGATATAGAAGACAATAGTGAGAGTGGTACAGCATGAGCCACAGTGGCAGATGGGTACAGTAGATGAGAGACAGAGAGTTTAAGGTACCAGAGAGAAGAGTGTGACCTTACCCTGACAGAGAAGAGGAGTTCATTGACCTTCTTACAGCACTGCTGGCCATTCCTCCAGTCCATGGAGATTACACTGCCCAGCTCAGAGCAGGCTGCCAGGGTCTGTGTAGCGGCATCCTCTGCTGGTCCTTCCAAATAGGGCGCCTCTCTTCTGCACCACCCCATTCACCAGGACCTCCAGGAGAATTGCAGCACTGTTTTTGCCTTCTCAGACATCTTCTGACTGAACATCCATCACCAAGCAAAGCAACTTCACAACTGCCGTGCTCATCTGGATGCACATTGGCCTTTTAAATAAGGCACAGATCCCAGGTATGCTGCTCTTTCAGGGGATATCAAGTGAGTGGAGACTTCTTTTAGTACCAGTGCGCAGTAAGATGGGTCTGGAATCGGGCGAGGGGGATCCATAAAGGCAAGGTAGGTAGTTAATGAGGCAAGTTTGGTAAGATACAGTGAGTCACTGCGGTGTGAAACCCTCCAGGAAGCTTGGCAAAACTGACAAAGAAATGTAAGATGCAGCCCAAAGTTCCTGTATCATTTTGTATCAATCTTCAGATAATTTTTCCATAGGGAAGAGGTCGAGAAGGACAGTCCTTCATGTTAATCTCAGCTGGTGTGGGAATGGGCATCACTTTGTGTCACAAACCAACTGTCCAGGTAACTAAGTTAACCAACCCCCCCCCCCAATATTTTCCATTATGTGTACTTGCAAAGTAATGCTGGCTAGCGAGGTTTCTGGATCTCGGTCAGTGCTGAATTCACTCTCAGATTCAACCAGAAGAGATATGCTACAGTTATACACTGCATCAGTGAGAATTTTAGGAAAGGTACTTGGAACAAAATTATGTAGCTTTCATCTTCTGGGCACAATGATCGATGTTACAAATCTGCTTTGTTTCTTTTCTTGTAAAATGTTGTCGAGCACACACCATTGTAGAAAGGGATTCAATGAAGAATGGGAAACATGGGAATGTTTCAATGGGAAACACCAGGAGAAGGTTTAAAAAAAGGGCATAACTCAGAGTAAGGCAAAATCATATTTCCATGAAGGGCAATCAGTATTTGCATCCAGCGGCTGCTTTCAGGATGTTAGCTGACAACATATTCTATTAACTATAATAGTGAAAAAACTGAATATTTCAAGATGTTAGAGTCTGAATACAAACCAGAGGAGTGGCCTCAGTGAAGTCCATAAGTAGATCTCCTGGAGAAGCCAACTCTGTGTGATCTTCTTCCAAACTATTCTGTAAAAAGACAGGCAAATATGAATCCACCTAAGGAAAGTTTTCAGCCAATAGTAATCTACTTTACATTTTACTTTACGTAAATTATTCACAACTAGCAGCAAAAATTCACAGTAAGTTCTCAAACTGAAGTAATGCTCAGCAATCCGCTCAATAAGCAGGAGTGCAAACCAGCAAGTAATTCTGTCAGATAAGCTGCAGTTCATTAATATAGAACTGGATTTAGAATGCCTATTATGTAAAAAATTGAAGTACAAGACACCAGATGCAATGCAACATTGAAAGAAGCGGTGTAGTAAATTGCTTGCTGCAGGTTTTGAACACTGCAAGGTGATGCTGGAGAGCCAAATGAAAAAAGATGAGGTTTAGAAGAGAACAAAGATTGATACTAAGAGAAATACTGCACATCATGGCTGCAATGTTTCCTACCAACCTCATGTTTACTTTAAGGACCTGCGTAAAGAATAGCTCACTTCAGTGATGAAGGGGCTACACTCTGAAAGCTTGTGATTTCAAATCAATCTATTGGTATAACCTGGTGTCATGTGACTTCTTAGCTTGTCACATCATGCATGCAAACAGTCATACCTATGCGCATCAGCGTTTTCAGAAAGGTTATAGAACTCTTATCTGATGCATACCCGTGTGAAAAGGTCACCAGATAATGTTTAGTACACGTAAGAAAGAAAAAGGAACAGGACTAGGCATTTTTCACTTTCGGCATCATCTACCATTTAGTAAGATCACAGCTGATCTACCTCATTTTTCCTTGCTGCAGTATCGCCTTTTCCCATCATTTCCTTATTTCCCCAAATTTATTGATCTTAGTCTTGATTATATTCAAAGACTGAGCATTCTGGGGTGGAGAAATTCAAAGATTTAAAACCTTTTGAATGAAGAAATTTCACATCTCAGTTCTAGTATCCCTAATTATCCCCAGGACAATGGCCACATGAAACGTATCAGTCTGAAAAACTTTGTTGAACTCCTTCCAAAGTGCCCACATCCTGCCTTAGATAAGGAGACCAAAACAGTGCAATGTTACTCCAGGTTTCACCAAGCCCTCACACAACTGATGTAGGATTTGTTCATTTCCAATAATAACTTCATAGTAAAGTATAACATAACATTTGCTTTCCTAAAAGCATATTAGCTTTTTATGATTCATGTACAAGGACACCAAGTCCCCTTTGAATATCAATATTTGTCAGCATCTCACCATTAGAAAATAGTGTAATCCAGTCTTTAATGAAAAGGATAATTAAATTTAGCTAAACAATTGTTGAGGTATTCTCAAGTCACTGAGGGATTGAGTCAGTGAGAGGCAAAGATACAGTAAATTCCATATTCCGTTTTTGAATGGGAACCGGAAGATTAAGGGAAGAATAAGGAATTCATATGAACACCTCGGCAGAGAACTTATCATATTTTCTCATACGACGTGGGATTCTGGAATGGTAATTATTTATTGGCCAATCTGAATTGACCTAGAGTTAGAGCCATTAATCAAAAATTCAACTCAAACATAGAAGAGCCCCATCCAGCGGCTGCTTTCAGGATGTTAGCTGACAACATATTCACTTATATATCTGCCACCATTTTTACATTGGCAGGTTGTATAGAAAGATACTTCATTATAATTATTAAATCAGGTTTGCAAAGGGCTGTTGGAAGCCTGATTGAAATGTCGTCCTGGCAATTCGATTTTCTCAGGTCTGTGGAAACTTGACAGCAAATGTAGATAGAAATAACTGGACATTTTAAAAAAAAAGGAGTTGCTGTTCACTCTTTGAGAAATTAAGAACTGTAACCAGTTGATGAATAGAGTCATAGACTCAAACAGCATAACAACAGGCCCGTCACCCCACCAAGTCTACACGAACCAACAAATATCAGACTACATTAATTCCATTTATCTGCAGTTGGTTCATAGTCCTCTTTGCCCTGGCATTTTAAATGCTCATCTGGATGTTTCCAACACCCTTTCAAGCAGCACATTCCATATTTCTACAAAGCTCTGGGTGAAAACATTTTTCCTTAGATCTCCTCTAAACTGCTTACCCCTCACCTCAAACTTATGGCCACTGGCCTTGGACATGTCTGCCACATGGAAAAGATTCACACAATCTGCCTTATCTATGCCTCTCAATTTGTATAGTTTAAGCAGACTCCGTCCCTCCCGCCAGCCTCCTATGCTCCAACTCGTACAGCAAGACCTCTTTGTTCGTCAGTGCTCCATAGGAATCTACCATTCACTCTGTATATTTTTCCTTATTAGACCTCCAGAAAGTATCACCTCACTCTTATCATGATTAAATTCCATCTGCCGTTACTCTGCCCAGTTTAACAGCTAATCAATATCAGACTGTAGCCTGAGACATCCTCCTGACTGTGAACAACACTCCCAACTTTCATGTCATCTGCAAACTTACTAATTATATCCTCTACATCCACATCCAAATCATTAATATACATAAACAAAACAGCAAGGGCCCCAATACTGATCCTTGTGGTACACTGCTGGTCACAGGCTTCCGTCACGAAAACAGCCCACTAAAAATCACCCTTTGCTTATTTGCAAACCAATTTTGGATCCAGTTTCTGAACCTGCCTTGCAACCTATGGGCTTTTACCTTTTGGACCATGTGGGACCATATTAAAAGGCCTTACGGAAGTTCATGTAAACTACATTAACTGCACTACCCTCACGGATATATTTGGTCACTTTTTCAAAAAAACTCTGAGATTAGTGAGACAGGATCTCTCCTAACAAATCCATGCTGGCTGTCCTTGATCAATCCCTGTCTTTCCAAGTGATGATCAATCCTTTCCCTCAGAATTTTTTTCAATAATTTCCCTATTACTGGCCTATTCCTGCTTCCCTTCTTGGACTAAGGAACCACATTAGCTATCCTCCAGTCATCTAGCACTTCACCTGTGGCTAGCGAAGTATTAAATATATCTGCCAGGGCCCCAGCAATCTCCTCCCTTGCTTCCCATAACAGCCTGGGATACATATCGTAAGGCCCTGGAGGATTTATGCACCGTATGCCTGATAAAACATCTAATAATTCTTCCTTATTAATCTTATTGTTTTCTAGACTTCTCCATCCCAAATGAGATAGCAAAAACTGCAGACGCTGGAGTCAGAGTCAACACAGTGTAGAGCTGGAAGAACACAGCAGGCCAGGCAGCATCAGGGGAGCAGGAAAGTTGATGTTTTAGGTTGGGACCCTTCTTCAAAACTGGGGAGGGGGAAGGGAGGTGGGAAATAAATAGAGGGAGGAGAGGGTGGGGCTGGGTAAGGTAGGTAGTATGGTGGTAGATGGATGCAGGTAGGGGATAGTGGGGATTCATATTCCGCTTTGGGAGCCTATAGCCCGATGGCCTGAACATAGAATTCACCAGTTTTAAAATCTCCGCATCCCTGGCCTCATCCCAGCCTCCTTGACCTGACAGTAACCTTGCATCTTTTTCTTCACTTATACTCCCCTTCCTTCTCACTGACCAATCCCTACTACCCCCTACCTGCATCCACCTATCACCATCCCACCTCCCCTCGCCTAACCCCACCCCTCCTCCCTCTCACCTCCCTGACTCGACACATCCTGTCCATCTTCTTCCCTACCTATCCACCCCACCTTCCTACTGACGAATCCCACTACTCCCTACCTGCATCCACCTATCACCATCCCACCTACCTTCTCCCAGTCCCACCCCTACTCCCTCTATTTGTTTCCCAGCTCCCTTGTCCCTACCCAGTCCTGATGAAGGATCCTGACCCGAAATGTCGACTTTCCTGCTCCTCTGATCCTGCCTGACCTGCTGTGTTCCTCCAGCTCCACATTGTGTTGACTCCATCCCAAATGAAATCTCCAGCTACAATGTCTTTCTCCTCTGTGGATACAGATGAGAAATATTCATTTGCGACTCACCCACATCCTCTGGCTCCATGCACGGATAGCCCCTTTGGTCTCAAGTAGGTCCCACTCTTTCCCTGGTAATCCTCTTGCTCCTTATATACTTATAAAATGTCATGGAGTTTTCCTTAATTCTAACAGCAAAAATATTTTGTGACCACTCTATGCCCTCCTAATTTGTTTTGTAAGCATGCTCCTACACTCTCTATACTCCTGAAGGGCTTCGTCTGTTTTTACTGCACTGTACCTGACATATGCTTGCTTCTTTTTCTTTTTCAGACTCTCGATATACCTTGACATCCAGGGTTCCCTTGACTTACTGGCCTTGTCTTTCACTCTTCGAGGGACATGCTGGCCCTGAACTCTCACTATACTACTTTGGAAAACTCCCACTTTCCAAACAAGTAGCTGTTCCCAAAAGAGAAGATGGACATTAACTTGGTTTCATTTTTGTGTTATCAGCAGCCATTAAATAATGAAACTTGTAACCAAAGATGGCTGAACGCAGGGGTTAGAAGTGTGGAAATGGTCAGCAGTGACCTATTGAATGATGGGTGAAGGGGACAAGTGCATAATTTCCACATGAAGAAGATAAATGATACAAACAAGCACGCCGTAAATACAAATGAATAGAACTAATCCAACACTTAACCTATTTTAAAAACAGAGGTGGATTGGATTGACTTTGATAAAACTTACATGAAACAGTATATGTGATATTTATAAAGCGAAGGAACAGTGAGAGTTTTGTATTTGAATATCAAACAATCAAAGTCATCATGCAAACTACAGTGTTTTACTGAGTTCTTTAAAAAAAGAAGGTACTGCTGTAGCAGGGGAATGACAAAATCTATCAAAATATAATCAATACTGGGACTCGTATGTAGAACTTCCCATTTACAAAGGACCATTTTTCATGTAATTACTTTCGTGGCCCCCTTAATGCTGTAGTCAACTCTTAATTGGAACCAGCTGGATAAAAGGACAAGATATAAAAGAAAAATTGTTTGTAAACTAAAGGTGTGGTAGGGGTACAAGGCAAGATGTGTGACCATATTACAAAAATGTATCACTCTCCTTTCTCGAAAGGAAATTATAATTAAGGAAAGGTCCCCACATTTACACAGGACCACAAGAAAGCTTGAAGGATAGTTTTCTGAAAAGAAATACGGAAATCAACTGCAGTGATCTTTAAATGGATTTCACTCAGTTTCATCAGTCCACTGTCAGGCTGGAAAGCAACAAACAACAAGGGAGTAGATAGCAGATATCACATTGCCAGGAGCCAGGGGAAGCTGGGTGAATCAGACATTGCTGGAGGAATGGCATGAATCTCACAGACACCAACCGCAGTCAGAAAGTGGAATATGAGGGTGGCCAGAGGGTATGTTAGCTAGGATGTGGCCAATTGCGGCTTCCATTGGCATGTTGGGCCCGGGGGATTTAGCCGTTCTTGCCTCCATTTACTCACCAAGATTCCCATGACTTCCATGTGTTCATAATAAATAACCAGATATTTTAAAAAATTGAAGTACACATTCCCCTCAAATGATTTTAATTAATGGAAGTAAATTGATTCCTCAGCTCTTGACCTGTCTTTGTTAAAGTGAAAGTGGGTGGATTTGGTTATCTTTGAGCGTTTAATACTTTCATTTTTTAACCTTTCCACCCAATTTCAACCTGACCATCCTCCCTTGTTAAATCAGATTATGGAAGATTATGAAGTTGAAATGTTAACTTTGCT
Source organism: Ginglymostoma cirratum (assembly GCA_024137785.1). Taxonomy (NCBI): domain Eukaryota; kingdom Metazoa; phylum Chordata; class Chondrichthyes; order Orectolobiformes; family Ginglymostomatidae; genus Ginglymostoma; species Ginglymostoma cirratum. Next base: position 44,581,365 of record JAHRHZ010000013.1, read on the forward strand.
TTTCTCCACAGATACTATTTCAACAAGAGTATTTTCAGCATTTTCTGTTCTTAACTCTGATTTCAAGTATCTGCAGTATTTTGCTTTTGTAGCTACTTATTTAGTTCATTCTTGAATCTGATTGCCAGCTGGGCTCAAATTGGCTGCCTAGTTTTATTTTGTTATTCACTCGTGGGATGTAGGATTCTCAGGTGGGTCAGCATTTATTGCCCGTCTCTAGTTGCCCTTAAGGAGCTGGTGAGCTGTTTTTTTGAAGTGTTGCAGCCCATGTGCTGCAGGGCAACCCACAATGCTGTTAGAGGAGTTCCAGGAATTTGACCCAATGACACTGCAGGAACAGCAATATAGTTCTAAGTCAGGATGATGAATGGATTGGAGAGGAACCTGCAGCTGGTTATGTTCCCAACCAGCCTTGGTGAATTTCTGCTGTCTTCTTGTAGATTGTACACACTTATGACATTGAGCATCAGTGGTGGAGGGAGTGAACGTTTGTGGGAGTGGTACCAATCAAGCTTGCTACTTTGTACTTGTTAATGTCAAGCTGCTTCAGTGTTTTTGGAGCTGCACTTATCCAGGAACATGGGGAGTATTCCAACATATTCCTGACTTGTTCCTTGTAGATAGTGGACGGGCTTTGGAGAGACAGGACGGGAGTTACTCACTGTAGGATTCCTAGTTTTTTGACCCTATGTTTCTATATAGCTAGTCCATTTGAGTTTCTGGTCAATGGTGACCCCCACTATCAATATTCTGGGGGATTCAATTATGGTAGCATCATTGAATGCCATGATTGTCTCTTTTTGAAGACGGTCATTGCCTGGCATTTGTGTGGCACGAATATTACTTGCCACTTTTCAGTCCAAGCCTGGATACTGTCCAGGTTGCGTTCCATTTGGACAGTGATCGCTTCAGTATCTACGAAGTCATGAATGGTGCTGAACAGCGTGCAAACTTCAGCACACATTCCTACTTCTGACCTTATGATGGAGGGAAGGTTATTGATAAAGCAGCTATGGACATTACCCTGAGGATCTCCTGCAGAGATGTCCTCGGAGATTTGTGTGTCTGACCTCCAGCCACCACAACCATCTTCCTATGTGCCAGGTGTGACTCCAACCAATGGACATCCCCCACTCTCCCCAGTTCCCATTCGCTCTAGTTTTGCTGGAACTCCTTGATGCCACATTTGGTCAAATGTAACCTTTCAGAGTTCGCCCTCTGGAATGGAAAATTACACATATCAGTCCGCTTTTTAAAGGCAAAAGAGGAAAACCAGGGATTTAAAGACCAGTTAGCCTGACATCTGTGGTGGGGAAATTTGTTGGAGTGTATAATCAAGGATGAGGTAACTGAACAAGGAAAATTTTCACCTGCTTGGACGGAGTCAGCAATCGATACCTGACATGAGATCATTGAACTTTTTGAAGAGGTGACGAAGGATGTGGACAGGGAACTGTTGTTTATGTTGATTTCCAGAAGGCAATTGATAAACTGCCTCATAAGAGACTGTTAACAAAAGTAGAAGCCAACAGAATTGAGGGCAAATTACTGACGTTGCTGGGAAATTAGTTGTGTGGCAGGCAATAAAAAGTAGCGGAAATGGGTAGGTACTCAAATTGACAGGATGTGACCAGTGTTGGGTCACAAGGATCTGTGTTAGGGCCTCAATTAGTCACATTATTTATTAACAACTTGGATAATCGCATAGATAGTCATATATCTAAATTTTCTGATGGTGCAAAGTTAGGTGCCATTATAGACAAGTGTAGATGATAGCATAAAATTACAAAGGAATATTAATAGGCTAAGTGAGACTATGGCAGGTGGAGTTCAATGTAAGCAAATGTAACATGATCCATTTTGGACTGAAAAAGGAAAAATCAGGATACTTTCTAGACGGTATTAAGTTAAATACAGTGGATGTCCAACGAGACTTAAGGTTCAGGAGAATAGATCTTTGAAATGTCATGAATAGGTCCAGAAAAGTATCAAGAAAGCTAACGGAATGCTGGGTCTTTATATCTTGAGGACTGGAGTACAAAAATGAAGATGTTATTCTGCAGTTGTACAAAATCCTGGTTAGCCTGCACTTGGAGGACTGAGCGCAGATCTGGGCATCACACCTCAGGAAGGATATATTGGCCTTGGAGGGAGAAAAACGTAGATTTACAAGAATGATACCTGAACGTCAGTATTAAGGTGGCCTGTTAGAAGGTTAAGGGGTGATCTGAGTGAAGTCTTCAAGATATTAAAAGGAAAAGTCCGGGTAGATAAAGATAAATTATTTCCACTGGTAGGGGATTCCAGAACTTGAGGCATAGTCTGAGAATTAGGGCCAGGCCATTCATGAAAGATGTTAGGATATATTTCTATACACAAAGGGTGGTAGATATTTGGAACTCTCTTCATCAAAGAGTAGTTGGTGCTGAAGCAGTTAATTTTAAATCTGAATTAGATAAATTCTTAAGTAAAGATTTTCAGAGTCATAGGCAGGTATATGGAGGTAAACCACATACCAGCCATGATCTCAATGAATGGTGGAACAGGCTTGAGGGACCGAATGGCTTATCCTGTTCCTGTATTCAAGCAACTAGTGTTTGCCAGCACTGCAGATGACTATTTCCATCACACTAATAATGAGTGAGAATAGTCTGATCGGATAGTAATTAGCCAGGTTGGATTTGTCCTGTTTTTGTTGTAGAAGACATACCTGAGCAATTGTCCATTTTATCAGGTAGATGGCAGTGTTGTAGCTGCAATGGAAGAGCTTGGCCATGGACGTGATAAGTTCTGAAGCACAAGTCCTTAGTGCTATTGATGTAATGTTGTCAGGCCGTGTGGCTTTTGCAATATCCAGTGCCTTCAGCTGTTTCTGAATATAATGTGGAGTGAATTGAATTGGCTGAAGACTGGCATCTGACATGCTGAGAATCAACAGTCCCTCTATTACCTTGATGTTCCACAAGTGGTGATCCGCATTTTTACACCAATGATGGCATTGATTTCCGGTTCTGGAAATTGTTGCCGTGGGCTGCACAGTCAGTATGAAAGTGACAGGGAACACTGCTAGGAACCTCATGAGGTAGCATTCGAACAATAACAATACTTCACAATAACTGACTAGTCTTTTGGAGTGTCCCTAATTGGCAAATGACGTTAGATTAATGACTCTATACTCTTTCTCATTCTTTTTAAATGATTGAGACAAGGTTGCACTTAAAATATGACAGAGCATATCACTACATTGCAGTTAACACAACAGTAATAGTTTAACATGTATTTAACAAGCCATTTTTACTGGTTTTGCAGCAGATAAATCTGATTGAATAGCTTTCTTAAAATAAAGTCTATACCTTAATGCAAGTGGGATATTGTAACTGAACATCGGAATTGGACTGTTTGCTGACTGGGGGAGGGCTGTTTCGAGTGGCTGCTGCTAATGCAGGAGGCAGGTCATCTTCATCACTGTGATTACTGTCAGAGAATAAAGTAAATTACCATAAACACATACATCTCCCACCAACAAAAACATCACAATTTCCAGAAATTAATTCAATAAGAATCAACCTTTTTTGCACAAGAGTTCAGATCCTGTACATTTAGTCTTCAGACAACTTCTTTCACAAGAAGATGTATGTGGAAAACAATTTCATTTGTGTTCTAAGTATTACATAAATCACGGTGAACAACAAATACCACAAACAGTAACAAATGATTTAATTCTCCACAAAGAAACAAAACAATATGTCAGAATTACCTTTTGGTGTATTGATTTATGGGCTGTCAGTACACCTCAGACTCATCAGTGATGAAAAATATAGATACTTTCTACAACTCTTCCAATCCAAAGAAGAACTGGTGGGAGTACACTATTTGGAAAATCAGCCTCTTACAATGTTTATTAAAACATTTGGAAAGGAATGTGAAACATTCAGTCTTCATTCATGTTTCTTCACCATGCAGATGTTCCTGATAAATAATAAGCAGAAGAGGAGCAAAAAGGTGGTTGTGGTTCTCAGCTGAATCACACACCTAGCTCAAGAAAACCATCAACGACTTACTTTATGAATCTGTTTGCAGCTAATTGTTTGCAACTGGCCACATGTACTCTCAAAACTGGCTGCAAATGCCTAAGACCAGGAAGTGCATGTTAAAGGATAGTGATGGAGATCAAGTTTTACGGGAAGAAAGCAGGAGAATGGGGTCAAGAAACGTATCAGCCATGATTGATGGCGGCGAGGAGCAGCAAAAACTGTTATGAGTGGTTTACAGAACACCAAACAGTAGTGGTACTGTAGGGCATGGTAAAAAAATTAAAAATAAAAGGTGTATGGTGCTTCAGTAATCATGAGCGACTTCAAACGACATACGGACTGAGTCAACCTAATGAGCACCAATGCTATGAGGAAGAATTTATGCACTATGTTGAGGAACCAACTAGGCCACAGACTATTTTAGATCTAAGATTATGCAGTGAGAAAGGGCTAATTAATAATGTTGTTGTAATAAAAAAACTTGAGGAAACAGTTACTATAGCATAATAAAGGCTGCCAGTCGTACACAGTCCATTCCTGTAACTGAGAGGCAGATGCAATAATTACCATTGATTATTTTCATTGGAGAACAAAGTTATGTGAAGCCAAAAATCAGCCTTTATTTTAAAAGCTCAGGATGTTAGGAATGAGCATTTTTCTCTGTTTATGAATTCCCAAAATTGCAATCATTTGATCTGACTTCCAGCTCAATATCATTTTGCACAGTAATTATAGCAACCCCTGATGGAATTTGGTCGCCAACCCACCGATATCTACCAGAAGGAATGGATTTGAGACAAACATGATGATTTGTTCCATCATATCTAATTTCTGAAACTGCCTGTTGAATTCGTCTGCCAACTTCCTCAGGTGTGCACAAAGGATTTTTACATGGAACCATTTTTCTTTGTCTTGATTTCTTTCCTAGTTTTTTCTACAGATTTGGGAAGTGTTGAACCATTTTATTTTTCGATTTGGAGGATCACAGATCTAGTCAGAATTAGAATGCATTCACAGTAGCAATCACGTGCTAAGTCTCTGTACTTCACCTGCAGTTCACTGATCAGCTCATTCATTGTCACAGAATCCCTACAATGCGGAAGCAGGCTACTCGACCCATTGAGTCCACACTAACCCTCTGCAGAGGAGCTTCCCACTCCTACCCTATCCCTGTAACCCTACAATTCCCATGGCTAATCCAGCCATACACATGCATGGACATTATGGGCCAATTTAGCATGGCCAGTCCTCCCAACCTGCACATCTTTGGACCTTGGGAGGAAACCGGAGCACCCGGAGCAAACCCGTGCAGACACGAGGAGAATGTGCAAGCTCCACACAGACAGTCGCCAGAGGGTGGAATTGAACGTGGGTCCATGGTGCTGTGAGGTAGCAGTGCTAACCACTGAGTGACCGTGCTAGTCCTAATATCCACAGTTGTGACACAATATTTATAAGGAATCCAACGTCAAGAAAACATGCACTGACAGTTAAGTGCACACTCATTCCTGGATTTAAGAACTGTGACAATTTTAGGCAAATGTCTAAAAGTCTTTGCAGGACATTCCCTCAACTTAACCACCTCATATCAGCATGGGGGATTAGTGAGACCACTGTAGGGACCAGTAAGTTTGTTGAGTAGGGATTTAAGCAAGTGGAGCTGAGGGGCTCTTGTCTGAATCAAGTTTACAATGTTAACAACTTCATTACACAAGAAAAGTTCACAATTTTACTAACAGTGAATTGTACAAAAAAAATGGGGAAATCAGGATAATTTCAGCAAAATGCAACAAAGCCCACATTTGCTCAAAGTATTGCTGGTGTGCCATCAATTATTGTAGAAACCAGTTTCCTGAATGGAAGGTTTTTCTCAAGCACATACCTTTTGAATTCTTTGGAATATCTTCACCTTTTATTCTCTCTGACAAAAGGGTGAGAAGAACCTATTTAGCTACATTTTTAAAAAACCACGCACACCAAAACAGGTACTTGAGCTGTGTTGGCCATCTTGATGGATTCATTGAACTGCAAAGAGATGCATCAAGAGTCCTTCAGGTCCTGCTGTGGCTGCTGAAAGACATCTTTGGACAAAGATTCCACTTTTCTTCATACTGTGGAAGCCTCAAGTGACTTGCTCAGGATCGCCGTTATTATTTCCTTGTTCTCAAAGACTTGTAATAAAGAGTCTGCAGTCACACTTATTTTTACTTTAATTACTTCACCATCTGTCGGTGATTTCTTGTATTTTGCCAGAAGATGACACATGATGATGCTTCAGAGCAGGACTTATTTCTGTTGCTGGTTTAGAAAAAAATGGCTGTCGAGCTTTCAATATCGCTTTCAGCTCATCAATTTTCTATATCTGGAATATGCCATTCAAAAGGAAAACAATCTTTGACTTAACCAACCAGAGATAGTAAGAACTGCCGATGCTGAAGTCAGAGATAACAGAGTGTGGAGCTGGAGGAACACAGCAGGCCAGGCAGCATCAGAGGAGCAGGAAAGGTGACGTTTCGGGTCATTACCATGCACTGTTGTGTGGTGTTGTTCCAAATTCCCCTTCTCACTTATCAATATACATGATCATGTATAAAGCAATCACTCTTTTACTATGATGAATAGAAATTCAATTTCCCACCCAGTGGAGAGGTTGTACATTTTTGGTTTCTTTTTAGGTGGTTTGATCACTCATCATTACTGCTTCACAATGTTGTTTATGATGTCAGTCTGCTGCAGATCAGTCTCCGGAACAGCCGGAATAATTTTCTTGAATTTATTCATTCATGGGATGTCGGCAGCTCTGGTTAGGCCAGCATTTATTGCCCATTCCCAATTGCCCAGAGGGCCGTTAAGAGTCAACCACATTGCTGTGGATCTGGTGTCACATGTAGGCCAGACCAGGTAAGCACAGCAGATTTCCTTCCCTAAAGGACATTAGTGAACCAGATAGGTTTTTGCAACAATTGACAATGGATTTATTGTCATTATTAGATCTTAATGTCAGATTTTTTAATTGAATTCACATTCTACTATGGCGGGATTTGAACCCAGTTTCCCAGAATAGGAGGTATGGCTAGTAAGTTTGCAGACGACACCAAAATTGGAGGTATAGGGGACAGCAAAAAGGTCATTACCTCAGAATACAATGGGACCTTGGTCAAGGGGCCAATAGGCCGAGGAGTGGCCGATGGAGTTTAATTTAGATGAACGTGAAGAACTGCATTTTGGAAAGGTAAATCAGGGCAGGACTTATAGACTTGATGGTCTTGCTGAACAAAGAGATCTTGGAGTGCAGGTTCTTAGATCCTTCAAAATGGAGTCACAGATAGATAGAACAGTGAAGGCATTTGGTTTGCTTGCCTTTATTGGTCAGTGCATTGAGTGTATGGGTTGGGAGGTCATTTTGCAGCCATACAGGACATTGGTTAGGCCACTTTTGGAATACTGCAAACAGTTCTGGTCTCCCTGCTGTAGGAAGGATGTTGTGAAACTAGAAAAGGTTCAGAGAAGATTTACGAGGATTTTGCCAGGGTTGGAGGGTTTGAACTAACAGGAGAGGCAAAATAGGCTGAGTCTATTTTCCTTGGAGCATCAGAGGGTAAGGGATGACTTTATAAAATCATGACAGGCATCGATAGGGTGAATAGCCACGGTCTTTTCCTCAGGGTGAAGGGTTCCAAAACCAGAGGGCATAGGTTTAAGGTGAGAGTGGAAAGATTTAAAAGAGACCTAAGGGGCAACATTTTCACATAGAAGGTGGTACATGTATGGAATGAGCTGCCAGAGGAAGTGGCGGAGGCTGGTACAATTACAACATTTAAAAGGCATCTGGATAGGTATATGAATAGGAAGAATTTAAGAGGGATATGGGCAAAATGCTGGCAAATGGGACTAGATTGATTTAGGATCTCTGGTCAGCATGGATGAGTTGGACCAAAGGGTCTGTTTTCATGCTGTCCAGCTCTATGACTCCATAACATTAGCTGAGTTTCTGGATTAATACTCTAGCGATAATACCATTACGCCATTACCTCCCACAACCTGCTGGCTGCTTTCAAGTGCGGAAGTACAGGAGCTCATCTCTGTGGCCATGATTTGTTTCCCAGAATTTTCTTCTCTTACTTGTCAAAGGAAAATGGAGAGGATTGTTGAAGGCCAATCATTTTATCCCTGAGCACTGCTGAATTAGTTTTCAGGGTAGTGTCCTAATCCCATCATTTTCAGTTGTTTCTTCAAATTCACTCCCTCCACTATATCATCAGACATGGATGCTTACTGATGACTGCAATGTTCAATATTATTTGCAACTCTTCACGTGAAGAAGTCCATGCCTGTATATGCCTGGATCTGATCAACATTCAGGCTTGGACTGATAAGTGGTGGTGATATAGTAGTAATGTCACTAGGCTAATAACGTAGAACCCCAGGCAGATGGTGAATATGGTTCACCCTTATCTGTCCTCTGGGCAATCAGAGAAGGGCAATAAATGCTGACCTAGCCAGCAATCCCCACATCCCTTGAAAGAAGAAAAGTAACATTCACTCCTTACAAGTGCCAGGAAATGACCATCTCTCACAAGAAAGAATCTAACCATATCCCCTGTAATTTCAAGGGGAGGTTCCCATTTCTGAATCCCCTCCATCAATATTCTGGGTGTTACCACTGACCAGAAACTTAACTGGACTAGCCACATCAATACTGTGGCTACAAAAGTAGGAAACAACAGCGGTTTAACTCATGTCTCAATTCCCTAAAGCCTTTTTACCACCTACTATGCACAAGTCAGGAGTGTGACACACAACTCCCGAAATGCCTGAATGACTGCAGCTCCAAAAGCACTCAACAAATTTGACACCATCCAGGATAAAGCAGCCCATTTGATTGGCTCCCCATCCACTACCTTACCTAACAATGGTGCAGAGTAGCTACAGTTCATATCATCTACCAGATGGATGAATTCAACTCACCAAGGATCCTCATTAAACAGCTTCCAAACCCACAACTTTACTACAGAAAAGAACAAAGGTTGCAAGTAGAAGGGACAACCACTACTTCTCCTCACGGTCACCCGTAATTCTCATTTGGAAATATATCATCATTCCTTCTTTGTCAGCGGATTAAAGTTCCAGTTCACCCTAAACAGCACTGTGAGCATACCATCAGCACACAGATTTCAGTGGTCCAAGGCAGTGGCTCACCCCTATTTTCTCAATGGCAAGTAGGGATGAGCAAATACAGGCCCAGCTCATGATTTCCAGATTTCATCAAAAAACATAATTAAAAGGATTTTGCAAAACCTATGGCGTTAAACACAGGTCCAAATATTCAAATATGGAAGCAATACACTTTTTTTTGAAAACAATAATACACCACTCAGTAGTCCATTTTAACAGAATTCTGCACAATGCATTACTTTTACATGGTTGCACAGTAGTCACTCACTCATGCCCTCAACTATACTGGAAATTATTGCTCTCTTGTTCATTTATTGAATGGTATTTGATAACGCCCTGAAACATTAACTCTATTTCTCTTTCCAGTTGCTGCCCGATCCACGGAGTATTTTCAGCATTTTCTGTTTTTATTTCAGATTTTCAGCACTGCATTATTTTGCTTTTGTAATCCCATATCATTCTCTAATAGAGCGCTTAGATTTTTGCAGCTGTGTTTTGTGATTTATCTTTCCTGAAATAAACTGAGTGTGCTGTTTGTGCCCATTGGTATGACAAGACCGACCAGACTTGCTGCCCCTAAACACAGCTTAATAGTTAAGGCTTTTAATCATCTGATATTTCATACGTAATCAAAAGGAGGAGAGGATAGTTATGTTGCATGAAAATGAATTATGAAGCTCATAGTTACACTGCCAAATTATCAAAATATGCATTTGGTATTCAGACCAACAGATTTCTTCACCCACATATGCTGCTGTTGCCAAAGTGTAGCTGTAGATGGCTGTTTTTTATTCCCACATTTCTTTGCAATGTGGTATTGCCAGTACTTCCATGATCTCCAAGCCAAGACTGGGAATTTGATACCATGACTCATGAGTGTGAAATTAAACCTTGTTACTTCACTATGCCTACTTAAATTGTACCCTTCAATATAATGAACTCGTCCTTCTGTTTGCATAGTGTGCAGCACTTCATTGCATTACCTTCACACTGGTTAATGCATACAGTGTAACCTTCTGTCATAACAACCAGCGTTGGCGATTGGAAAGATTCAAATATTGAACATGCAATATGATGAATCTGTATATACAAATCTTCACTTTTTTTTGAGACATAATGGTGAACAAGCTACATTTGACTAAATTAACAGAACTTCAGGTAAGTGATTACAAAGGACTCACAAACTGTATTGTCTTGTAAGCTTCCTTAGGCGTGGAGCTTTTGGCCGTTGTTTCTCCTGAACTCCAGATACTGATGTACCATCTTGGGATGGCTCTAAAGACCTAGCATTGTGAAAAAGCAGAGTCAGATTTGTAATGTTTACATTGTGAAATATGGTTGAAAATAGACATGCCCCATTTAGAAGGCATACACCCCTTGTTTCATTATAACACATTCCAGCAATGTAAAGAAATCAACTACTACTTACATTGGTGTGGCATCCTCAACATAATGAAACATCACAAGTCACCTTGCAGGAGCATCATGAAATAATGTATGAAACTGAACCATGTCAAGTCAGTTTTCCCAGATTCTGGGACAGTGAAGTATTTAACCTATGCTGCTGGTGTGCAGCAGGGTGCTGAGAGAGTTCTGACCTGTGTACACATGCTGTCATTTTCCAGAAAGTTTCAATTTCTGAAGAGCTGATTTGCACTGCCTGGGAAAACTATGTAAAATGTTACACTGAGCAGTGTTCAAGACTCAGGCTGGATACTCAGTATTTATCCTGATACTTAACCCTAAAATTGTTACATTGCTCACTCTCTGGTGTAACTCATGATTAATAATGCAATCCAAACCGGCACCCTCAGACACACAATCCCAAAGCTCAAAGTACTCCCCCACATGCCTGATGTATCCCCCTACTGACCACTCAACCTCACGATTTGACTCATCACCTGGTTACCTGATGGGTGGTTACCCATCCCCAGGATCCAACTACTCAGTCTCTGAACCCTCCACACCCCAACTGCTCCCCAGCCATTGTTTGGTACGATGGCTCATCCCAGATCTGGCCACTCACTTCTTTCCCAGCATCCACTTGTTCATTAACCCCACCGAAAAGGATGAGACCTTCAGACGCTTAGTTAAAAGCAACAGCTGATGTTGTAAAAAAGGCCATGTGTCCAATGTATTAAATAAAAACTGAAAGAACTGCGGATGCTGTAAATCAGGAACAAAAACAGAAGTTGCTGGAAAAGCTCAGCAGGTCTCAGAACTTCTAGGGAAGGGTCACTGGACCCCAAATGTTAACTCTGATTTTTTCTTCACAGATGCTGCCAGACCAGCTGAGCTTTTCCAGCAACTTCTGTTTTTGTGTCCAATGTGCTGCTTCTTCACCAGTGTTTCCTATGAATAGCTGGGTGAAAGGCATAAAAAGGTAACATCACAATGATCTCTATTATCTGGAGCAATGTGCATACCAGGAGCTTGGTCAAAGAGATAGGTTTTAAAGGAGCATCTTAAGGAAGGAAAACAAAATGGAGTCGTGCAGGTAGGGAATTCCAGAACATGGGAGCTAACCAACTGAAAGCCCCAGTGGTGATGCAGTTACAACTGGGAATGCCCAAGAGGCCAGAATTAGTACTGTGCAGATATGTTAGAGGATAGTGGTATGGAGGAGACAGTATGTCAATTTTAAATCCCACCTTCTGGATGAAAGAAACTAAACGTATTTCATTTTTTATACCAAAGTCACTTAGTGTAAGTGAATGAAGAAAGGAATTAAGCCACAGGTGTTTGACAAGCAGCTGATATGTAAATATTTATTGCATTTATTTTTCTCTACTATTAACTTTGAAAAACAAAATGGTGTGTGGTGGATTATCTAAATTGCTCAATTTTTGTTATCAACCTCTTTCTTATGATTTGATTAGTTTGGCATTTTTTAAAATGGCATCATAATGATCTAACCTGTTACAAATGACATCCTCTGTGATAATGGCTATAGTATATTAGCCCTCCTGATGCTCTCCACAGCACTACAGATTGTAAATCACACCTCTCTCCCTTCAATGCCTCGCTTCCACTCAGTTCAATAAGACTTTCCTTTTGAATGCCATGGCTTGATGAATATGCTGAAGCTATGGAAATATAGCATTGGCATTTGTGCATCCCTAGCATTGCCTTGTCATTTTACGCTACCAACATGAGATACGGAGACACCCGGGGGGCCATCCTTACCCCCATCCAATGGTTTACATACACGCTGACAGAGTGACCGTCCATACGTAAAGTATTAACCACATCACTGTCTGAAAAACAAGGCTAGTCTTCAATGCCCTGACCCCTTGCAATTAATCAACCACCTCCTATGGGCCACTGTCTCACAATGAACCAAACAGTTTGCAATCAAGATGCAATATTAGAATGTGTGCTGAAGTTCAGTCCCTGCATTCTATCAACCATAAAGACCTCTTATTTGTCCAGAATGTCCTGTCTCTGCCCTTTACAGATATTTTTACACTGTAATTCTCTACTGCTCCAAAATTCTCTTTGCTGTCTTCCACATCTAACTCCAACTTGGTCAAACTTCTGCTTACCTTGCTATGCAAAAAGTCATCCTTCCCCACCACCCCAGCCTTACTGATGTAGACTTTCTGCCTCTTAAAATCCTTTTCAGATGCCTAGTATAAAAATTTCCTCTCTGCACTATTCTCCAGGCTGGTAGTTTTCTCTCCATTCTATATTTCTCTCCCTCACCCTCCATCTTCCCATGAAAAATCCATTCCTTTAACTCCAGATTTTTACATATTGCTCTTTCTTTTTCCTTGACAATTGTTCACAGAGGCTCTCACCGATTGGATTGTACTTTTGTGAACTGCATCCTATTTCTTCTCCAATTCTCATACACTTCCAAAATCAATCTCTTCAATTTACATGTCCATCAGCCTTCTAGGTTCTCCTTTCAAATCTCAGCAACCATTACCCTCTCTCCTATTGAAGTGCCTTGATGGCTGCCTGCAAGAAATGCTATATGAATGCATATATGAATATGCTATATGACTATAATCTAAGACTGATAAACCCATCAGAATCGGGGAATTGAACCAAAAGAAATATTTAACAATTTCTTTAATTCTGACGATTTTCTTTCCTTTTCTGTCCTCCTCTTCCAAAGGCAATACCCCTTCTGGAGTATGGTTTCCAAAGGTTGACCTATGGGCACTTTCTTTACACGAGGCTAATGTAAGCATTTGACTGCAGGCTGTGAAAAGCATGACAACAGAGCTTGATTTTGGCATCCATACACTATGCACATTCCAGTGAGGAACCTTGCATAGCAAGAAACAGCAGGAATCTAAGCTGATTCTTTCCCTTCCAAGCTGCCAAAGTGAACTGTCGCAATGTCAACTCACCACCCAAATAAAATCAACTCAGAACAGGAACAAACCAGAGGCTTGCAAGAACTGCAGATGCTGGAGTCAGAGTCAATACAGCGTGGAGCTGGAAGAACACAGCAGGTCAGGCAGCATCAGAGGAGCAGAAAAGTTGACGTTTTGGGTTTACACCCTTCATCAGGACTGGGGAGGGGGAAGGGAGCTTGGAAATAAATAGAGAGGAGGGGTAGGGCTTGGGGGGCAGGGAAGGTAGATGGAATGGTGATAGGTGGATGCAGGTGGGGGTGAATGGGGATTGGTCAGTGGGAAGGGTGGGGCAGAGAGGTGAGAAAGATGATGTACAGGTTGTGTCAGGTCAAGGAGGCAGGGATGAGAGGGAGGGTTAGACACGGGACGGGGCTGCAGTGAGGAGATTGTGAAACTGATGAATTCTATGTTGAGGCCATCGGGCTGTAAGCTCCTGAGGCAGAATATGAGGTGTTTTTCCTCCAGTTTACGTGTGGCGTCATTGTGACACTGGAGGAAGCCCAGGATGGACATGTCAGCAAGGGAGTGGGAGGGGCAGTTAAAACAGTTGGCAACCAGAAGGGGCTGTTGATTATAGCATACAGAGCGCAGATATTCTCCAAATCAGTCACTGAGTCTGTGCTTAGTCTCACTGATATAGAGGAAGCCACATCAAGAGCAACAGATACAGTAAACCAGGTAGGAGGATATACAGGTGAATTCCTGTTGGATTTGGAAAGATTGTTTGGGGCCTTGGACAGAGATGAAAGGGAAAAGTGTGGGGCAGGTGTAGCATCTCCAGCGGTTGCAGGGAAAGGTGTCGGGTGTGGTGGGTTAGTGGGGAGTGTGGAGCAGATGAGGGAGTTGTGGTGCGAGCGGTCACTACGAAAGGATGATGGGGTGGGAAAGGAGGTATCTCTTTGGTGGTAGAGTTGGACTGTAGGTGGCGTAAATGGCAGAGGATGATGCGCTGGATGCGCAGGTTGGTGGGGTGGTATATGAGGACCAAGGGGACACTGGTCTTATTTTTGTTGGGGGAAGGGTGTTTGAGGGCAGAAGTGCAGGAAATGCAAGAAATGTGGTTGAGGGCATTATGGATCAACGGAGGGGGGGGGGGAAGTTGTGGTCCTTGAAGTAGGAAGATATCTGGGATTTGGGAGCAGATGTGGCAGAGGCGGAGGAATTGGCAGTAAGGGATCACATTCTTGCCGGAAGGTGGATGAGAGGAGGTGTAGCAAGGAGGTTATAGGGGTCGGTGGGTTTGAAATAGATGTCAGTGCTGAGACAGAGAGGTCCAGGAAGGGTAGGGAGATTTTGGAGAAGGTCCAGGTGAATGAGAGGTTGGAGTGAAAGGTGTTAGTAAAGTTGATGAACTGTTCAAGCTGCTCACAGGCTCTCCGACCCGCGCCTCATCCCATGTCCAAACCTCCCTCTCATCTCCACCTCCTTGACTTGAGAGTAGCTGTCCATCTTCTTTCCCACCTACCTGCCCCACACACTTTCTACTGACCAATCCCCACTACTACTACCTGCATCCACCTATCACCATCCCATCTACCTTCACCCCCAGCCCTACCCCTCCTCCCTCTATTTATTTCCAAGCTCCCTTCCCCCTCCCAAGTCCTGAAGGGTGAAAACCCGAAATGTCGATTTTCCTGCTCCTCTGATGCTGCCTGATCTGCTGTGTTCCTTCAGCTCCACACTGTATTGACAAACCTGGGGCTATTTGGTTTATACAGCACAACAATACATTACATGGGGCAGTTTCCTTTGAGACTACCAGGACAAAGCATTTTTAAATGAAAGAGTCCCAAGCCTGTTTGCTAGCTCCCATTCCCAATTTAAGCAAATTAATCAATTGAAGAGATTTAGGCTGCGCAATAAATCTGCAATTTTTAATACTGTCTGCAGAGGGCAGCCTTTACAATGAAATGTGAATGTGTATAATTTTAAAGTAACTAGACTGAATTCAGTTCCATCCCTGTACAGATCCACATAAATGATGCTCATTTAAAAGGAATAGCAAACATAGATAATAGCTATTTCCAGTTATACGAATATTTATAAAGAAAAAAATTGTCTTAGAGATAAAAGAAACTCAGCTTACATAACCCAATGATAAAATGGAAAGGGTTAAGCTTAATAAACAACTTAATTCTGCACCCATCTACTTCCATGTGTGAAAGCTATCAGCTGTTCTGTCAGCACTGACTGTGAGGGCAGAAGTTTGGCAGAACCATAATGCATTAGCATTTTTTAAAAATATGCAATGAGGTAAGGCAATGGAACACAACAATATAGTTATGGTCTTGTATGCATAGCAAGCTTAGAGCATTTTCCCCCCCCCCCCAAATAGAAACCATCATACTAGAGCATCAATGCAAACACACTGATGCTGTACAACATTTCAATTAAAGTGAGTTTTTTGTAGATTTTTCTTAAACCAATTGCTTAGATTATTCCATTTATATTAGAAAGACTGAGCAGTGTCAGTAGCCTGAGATTAGATTCTTGGATGTGGGCAACCTTTCCTGCTCCTATGATGCTGCTTGGCCTGCTGTGTTCATCCAGCCCCACAACTTGTTATCTCGGATTCTCCAGCATCTGCAGTACCTTTTATCTCTGTATAAGTTTCACCTTTGTCTGTGGATTTGAAACTTTGCAGTATGGATGGGTACCATGGCAAGAGTCATCAAGATGAACAGAATTTGATGGCCAGGGATGAGTGGGGATCAGTCATGGCATATTTTCTCCTTAGCACAGCTCAGTCACCTCTCCCTATGTCATCTATGCTTTTGCACAGTTGCCAGAGTAAAACTCCCACAATCACTGTGATGGAGTTGTGTAGTCCCCATCCCTCTCACTAACTTTGTGAACTACTTCAATTTGCATTGCCCTTAATCATTAGCTGTCTGGCTTGAAACAAGGTATGATTTTCACCTAACTTCTACTCTTGCCAAGAAGTCACAAACTGTATGTAGTCAATTAAGGAAAACAGAAAGAGGTGAGAGGAAAGATAGAGAAAAAGACAGGAGAGACAAAGTGAGAGAAACAAAGAAATAAAAAAGAGAGCTGGCGAAATGAAGATCAATGAGGTAGAGGTGAAAGTGAGTACATGCTAGACAAAGACTCAGAAAATACAGATGCACATAGAAAGGAAGATAGATTGAGCAAGGAAAGAAACAACTTAACAAACAAAAGATAAAGGAAAGAAAAATAAACTGCAAGGAAGAAAGCCAAAGAAAACCAAGAGAAGAAGCGGGGGTGGTGGTGGTGGTGAAAAAGAGGGAGAGAGAGAGAGGGAGAAGAAAAATTAGAGAGGAAAAAAGCAAAACTGAGAGAAAAGGAGAAACAGAAAGTTGAGAGAAAAAATAGAAAGAAAGTAAAAAACAATATTTCATGTGCTATGTGTTTAGTGGCTCCCAATGACTGCACACAAAGGCACTTACAGCAAAGTAGGGGTCACATCATTACTGTAAATCAGTTAGCACACTGTGTAGAACTGCACTTCTCTGAACATCCTCTTTATCATTAAAAAATTCATGTACTATCATGTGCGGTTATGGGTGATTCAATTTATCCAATATACATGGTCAAAAATGACATTATCATTAACAAAATTGTGTGTAAATTCGAGTCACTTTCATTTCTTCAGTCTCTGCACATGCATTGCATAGACAGTCCTTAAATCAAGATGGTGTCTTAATGGAATGTGCGCTCAATTTGTTGGCTGTTCCTCTGGAATCTGATTATTCCCAGGTGATACTCCGTGGTTGTCATTGTTGTAAGTTGGTCTAACTCCCAGTAGTCAGAATAGCAGTTGATAGTGACAAGATGATTAGTTTCTGTGAAAGCAAAAATGTACATGCATAGCTTGTCTGGGATGTCATGTGTCGTAAGCAGCTCTTTATCTTGGTTAGAGTGCTAATCTTCACAAGCACCTCACTGGCTGATGTGCTCGTTAATCTGACTGCTCAGGTTTGACCAGTAGAATCTTTTTTCTCATCTCCTTAGGGATAATGATTCTGCCCCTTGTATAAGAAACCATTTTGGCCTCATCTATATATGCCCTATACTATCTTACAGTGACAAGTGTGACCTTGATGCTTTCAGTCTATTCCTTCATCACTATTCCTTGCAGCACTTTAAAAGTTGCATCCTTTTGTGTAATTCGCTTGATTTGAGCAAGATGCTGGTCTTTCATTTTCAATGTCTCTGCTGAGTTGATGATTTCCAGTGTATGTCAAGCTGATGCTTCCCATTGAATCTGGAAAATTTCACAATCTGTCTTTACCTCAACATTTTTTCATCAGGAGTGCCAAAATGTTGTCAACAGCAGCAACATACAATCCATTGTCCTCACTTGTATATCACCTTCTTCTTCCCAATCTGTTGTTATCATTTAGCTGGTATGTTTCTCAGCAAAATGCAAAGTCTCATCTGTTTTCCCATTCATACTCTTCAGCTGATGTTTGACCAGATCTTCTGCAAATGTCAATAGCTTCCTCCTTCAGTTTCTCCTCTGACACTAGATGTCCTCTCACAGCAAGATCCCTTCTGCTTATCACATGCCTATCTCTGATAAGATCATGGCCAGAATGTTCCCCTTCCTAGTGTAGTGTGATTAACACCGAGGAAGATGCAGAAAATATACTCAAAATGAAAAGATCAGATTCTTGACACGGAGAACCTTTTTTTCCAATTTTCTTCTCAAGCCATAAATGGTGACTTGAGAATCTCACCATTGGGTGGCAAGTATCTTATTTCCATACATTTACATTTCATAAAGCCCCAACTCACTTTTTCTGCCACCTTTGATTCTCCTCCTATTCATTGAGAAACCGGATGCTGCAAAGTCCTGACATATAAATCAGAACAGTTACCTGGCAGCTGTAGCTCACTAAATGCTTGTCACAGCCATCATGCAAATGCTTCGTCACAGTAATGTAGCTTAAATGCTCCGTGGCTACTACCCTCTTTGATCCTTTATTGATTCAAGTTGGCCCCAGAAAACCACCAGCTTTACCAAATTATCATGCCTGCTCTTGGATCAACCTGCACATCACATCAACCCTTCGGCAATTTACTCTGGAGCCCAGGGACACCTAGGACGTGCATGCAACTGCCAGGTCACTGCACAGGGACGCACATGCGCCTCACTTATCTACACAGGATGCATTTTAGCTTGCTTTCTTATTGTTTCCTGTTGTTTACTCATTTTACCATTTACTTGGAGGCTATCAGCCTTAGTCTACTTCACATTGGCTTCATAGTGCACACTCACTGACTTCAGTACTCTCTTCTGGTCTGCTTGCTTCTGTGTGGGTCACATTGCTCACTTAGCACACTGTAACTGAAAGAGAAAGATACCGTATGCCAACCTTGGTAGCTTGCTTTGACTTTTAGCACAGACGGAAAGTCAGGCAGGTTGCGATTGTGTTGAACTGAACGTTCAATCTCTTAGCCAGATAGAAGGTGAATATGTTTCTGCACAGCGCAGTGCTGTGTCACAGAAGACCTGCAGCATATGCAAAGAGCCGTTTGTTTTCCTCTTGTTGACAGCATTAGACGTAGGTACTTGCATACATTAGCCTCCCTCTCCCCTTTAGCTCTGACGTTGAACAGATAACGTTCATAAATAGCATTAATATTGACTCAAAACAGTCTCTTTAAAGCTTTCAAAATCTCTCATCTGGTTTTTCTGCTCCTCAGTGATATCTAGGTGATATTACAGCTTAAAGCACCCTTGCCTCAGCATTGATAGCAGTGTTGCAACTTGTATACGCAGAATTTTAATTAATTCTGTTGCTATTTCATAGTTTTGCCACTGGAGTAGGAAAAAATCCAATTTTGTCTCATATCTCCTTTCATTTTTATGGCAGGAAGGAGTGGAAAATGCACATTCATTTTGACTGTCCAGTCATTCAAAGTTGTGAAGGTTTTTTTTAAACTTCTTCCTCGGTGTTTCTTTCAGTAGCTATCTTTCTTACAGCTCTGAAAATCTATACATGCTGCCCTACTCTGACACCACATTTCAAGTAATCTGTGTTTGACAGTTCCCACAGATTGCACACAAAGGCAATTAAAAAAGGAAATCAGGAGGGCGAAAAGGAGGCATGCAATAGGTTTGGCTGAAGCCAAAGACATTCTTTAAGTATATTAAAGGAAAAATAATAATTAGAGACATAATAGGACGCCTCAAGGACCAAAGTGGACATGTGTGTGGAACCACAGGAGATGGGCAAGGTCCTCTATGAATACTTCTCCTCTGTGTTTACCATGGAAAAAGATAGGGCAACTTGGCAACTTGGGGAAGTTAGTGGCGATGTCTTAGGGATAGTCCGTATCATATTGTGGAGGTGTTGGCCATGATAGAATGTAGGAAGATGGATAAATCTCCTGGTCCTGGCCAGATATATCCAAGAACCTTGCAAGAGGCTAGAAAAGAAATTGCCTGTGACTGGTGGTGTGCCTCAGGGGTCGGTGCTGGGCCCATTGCTGTTTGTTATCAATATCAATGATTTGGATGAGAATGTACAAGCCATGATTAGTAAGTTTGTGGATGACACTAAAATAGGCGGTATTGTGGACAGTGAGGAAGGTTATCAGAAATTGCAGCAGGATTTTGATCAGCTGGGGAAGTGGGACAAGAAATGGCAAACAGAACTTAACAGAGCCAAGTGTGAGGTGCTGCACATTGGAAAGTCAAATCAAGGTAGGAGCTTCATGGTGAATGCTAGGGCCTTAAAGAATGTAGTGGAACAGAAGGACCTTGGAGTGCAGGTGCATGCTTCTCTGAAAGTGGAGTCACAGGTAGACAGGGCAGTGAAGGAGGCATTGGGCACACTGGCGTTCATCAGTCAGGGTATTGAGTATAGAAGTTGGGAAGATATGTTGCAGTTGTACAGGACATTGGTGAGGCCGCACTTGGGGTATTGTGTTCAGTTTTGATCACCTTGCTGCAGGAAAGATGTTGTTAAATTGGAAAGAGTGCAGAAGAAATTTACAAGGATGTTGCCAGGACTTAAGGGACTGAGTTATAGAAAGACATTGGGCAAGCTAGGACTTTTTTCTTTAGAGCGTAGGAGACTGAGGGAAGATCTTATAGAAGTGTATAAGATCATGAGAGGCATGGATACGGTGAATACACTCAGTCTTTTTCCCAGGGTCGGGGAATCGAGGTCTAGAGGGCATCAGTTTAAGGTAAGAGGGTAAAGAATACAAGGGCACCTGAGGGGCAACTTTTTTAACATGTGGAATGAGCTACCAGTGGAAGTAGTTGAGGCGGGTACATTAACAACATTTAAAAGGCATTTGGATGAATACATGGATAGGAAAGTTTAGAAGGATATGGGCCAAGTGCAGGGAAATGAGGTTAGTGTGGATGGACATTTTGGTTGGCATGGACCAGTTTAGGCCAAAGGGCCTGTCTCTGTGCTGTAGGACTCTGACTCTAAAGCAGAGGTACAGGTTACAAGACAATAGTGAGCCAGTGCATTAGTGGTACAATTGCAATTCTCAAAAAAAAGCAATATGATTCTGGCAAATAAAGCAAAGTGAGCTGACAAAAACATTCTACTAGAAGTACGATGCTTATTACTGAGAGGTACTGGGGCATTATGTTAAAGCACCAATTGGCAAAGGACCTCCCCAAGTTTCTTAAAAATAACTTTTAGATGAATGGATATAATTGCAAATCTCACAGCAGTTAGATTTGAGTCAAGAGGGAAATTAAGATGCAAGTAGTTAAACATAAATGCGATCTTCCAGGAATCTGCTGACTTTCAGTAGGAAGAGAGATTGGAAGAGTGAGCTGGGCAGCCAATCTCCTCTCAACAGACTGGTCCTTAACTAAAACACTTTAATGAAAATTGCTGCCTAAAATGATATGCGTTCCACCCTTAACACTTGTCAAACAGGTTTCCCATGAGTTGGAAAGAAAAGGATCAAACAGATCTCTGGGCAAGAAGAAGCAGTGTTTCTCCATAGCCCACCAAGCTACTCTGTTACCCTCTCTAGTGATCACAACTCCTCTGTGATCAGATCCGGCTGCCCCATGATCCAAAGACCTCCTGCTATCCTCCACAGACCACACTGTTATCACCAGCGTGCCCATCTTCTCCACAGTGCTCCCTGATGATTCTCTTTCCATGGATGGCACTGATATTCTCCATGGTGTCACATTCTAGTATATTCAAAAGGGTAATTTCACATTGAAGGGTCATTGAGATACAAAGACACTGTCTGTTTCAAACATGTGAAAGCTGTAACACAGGATGCATGATCACCCTAGCCACACCAACATATTTGGAAAAGGACATCGGACTTGAAAGGGTCACAAGCTGAGACTCATTTTCTGATTCCCTTTGAAAACAGTATAAGTGGGTCCATGGAAAGAATTCCATCAGAAAGTGATCGACCCAGCTACAAGTCAACTAATCAAAGATATGAAGCAGCAATAGTTCGAAAATGGGAGAAGAACTCCCCTCAACCTTTCCTGATTTTTAAGCTCACCTGAGAAATGTGACTGCAAGAAGCCTCGCAGCTTGCTGAGAAAACACACACATTTCTTCCACACAAACATACTGATCACAGAAATTAAAAAGGAAATGTAGATTTTGCCAGTGACAGTGGCCCTCCCACCATACCCTTACCAAATTTTCTTTGCACCTCCCTCAATCTTCTCCATGGATAGACTCTCTCTCACCAATCCACTTTCATAGCCAGATCTTTCTCTTCCTGCAATCTATTTCTCAGCTGCAGCCTTGCATCACTGGCCTACAAGCTCAACAGCCACCCAGCCTTTCAGTCTGACTGAGATGGGGAAATCATTACAGACATTGATAATCAGGTCTTGCCATTAAATTTGGCATGAGCTGGAGGACACCTCCAATTGTAACTTCCCAGCACACTGAATTCCATCAGCCATCCAGCTGCTAAACCCTCTATTCATGCTTGTGCTCCATCAGAGCTGTGAAGTAGTTGTTGAAGAGGAACATAAACAGAGAGACAAATAGCTCATCACAGATGAAATGTTCCATTTGTTCTTCCCAAAAAGAACATAAACCCCTTTGAGATTATCATGGAAAAAGTGATCATCAAAATCTCATGTCATGGAACCTTTCACACAATGCTCAAGTAGTCTTTCAATTTCCCATATGGCCAACCTGGTACACAGGGTTCCAGCCGGTTTGCAGATTATGAATTAAGCATATCAGAAACAAAGTAGGTCTTAAAGCTGCATTTTGAATGCTGCAGAACTCAGGTGGCATAGGTCTTGTAGCATTTTGTGCATCTGTTAACTCATTACTGAGACAGATGGGAAAGAGGTAAATAGGTGTTTTCAGGCATACTACCAGCCATACTCTTACAGACCCAGTAAGCTTTGAACACTCAGGAAGGAGAGATCCTATCCAGAGTGAGACACAGCCGAAGTAAGTATATAGTTTGGGAAATTTGCAGGCATGCAGGAATTTGATGCTGAGGGGAAGAGATGCTTTTCACTTGGTTTTTTTCCGGCTACTAGTTGACAAGAATTTTTTTTAAACAGGAGAGTGGCATCACAGGTAAACTCTAAGGTTATTGGTTGGCAATAGCTACTAATTGTATTACAGGTTACTTTCAGACTGAAGATAAATAGGGGAAATATTTACAGGCTATAAGTTAAAAGACCAGTATGAAATTTTTAAAAATCAAGTTAAGAACTAAATAATAAAAATGGAGATGCCCAGACAGGCGATGTGCTGCAACTGCATGATGTGGGAGTTGGTGGACCCCATTGTGGTGGATAGTGACCACATCTTTAGCAAGTTTTGGTTGCTTGAGGAACTCTGGCTCAGAGTTGATGAGCTGGGAGTCTGAGCTTTGAACACTGCGACACATCAGGGAGCGGGAGAGTTACCTAGATGCTGTGTTTCAGGAGGCAGTCACACTCCTTAGATTAAGGAGCTTAAATACAGTCGATTATCAGGAACAGGAGGATGTGACTATGAGCGAGGCAGATGGAGGGCTCCAGGAGGTAGTGCTGAAGGACCCTCAGTCCTTGAGCTTGTCTAACAGGCTTGAGAATCTTTCTCCCAGTGTGGATGAGAGTGGGGCCTGTAGAGAGGATGTGCAAACTGACCATAGCACCATGGTACAGGGAGCCATTCAAGAGGGGGGAGAAAAGAGAAATGTGGCTGTAATCAGGGATATTATAGGTGGTGTTGCATGCCTGGTGCCTGGGTTCAGGACATCTCATCTGGGCCACAGAATAACCTGAACTTGAAGGGCCTGTCATATAAGGAGCGGTTGAGGACTCTGGGTCTTTCCTTGATGGAGTTCAAAAGGATGAGGGGGAATCTGATTGAAACTTACAGAATACTGTGAGGCCTGGATAGAGTGGATGTGGAGAAGATGTTTCCACCAGCAGGAAAGACTAGGACCTGAGGGCACAGCCTCACAGTGAAAGAATGACCCTTTAGAACAGAGATATGAAGGAATTTCTTCAGTCAGAAGGTGGGGAATCTGTGGACCTCATTGCCACAGAAGGCTGTGGATGCCAAGTTGTTATGTGTATTTAAGATTGAGGTAGATATGTTCTTGATTGGTAAGGGATCAATGGTTACGTGGAGAAGGCAGGAGAATGGAGTTGATAAACATTGGCCATGATTAAGTGAATCAAATGTGGAGCAGACTTGATGGGCTGAATGGCCTAATTCTGCCCCCATATCTTATGCTCTTATGGACTTCATACTCTTTGGTAGAGTAGGAATAAAATGATTTCTAAAACAAACACACTGAGAGAAAATATCATCTTATAGAATCAAAATTCTCCAATTAATGTTGGCATACCTTGAAACACTAGACGAAGCGCAATACAGACGTCACCTGGACTACTCTGTCTTGAGAGAAAAATTTTCGGTGGGAAGATCTGAGAACATATGCAAAGATATTAGGAAAGACTTTGACTGACCTTCCACTGTCCACCGGTGTACCTGAGGATTTATTTTGGCTGCTCAGGACTGGCTCTTCTTTTTTAAACTGTTAAAAGGAAAGGCAGCAATGAGAAACAATAAAACATTAATTTCATTTGGCAGCCATGATTTGGCAGTATCTGTATTCCTACTGATATATAAATGCTACAAATCTGTGAATTGATTAGTCCGCCTGGAGAACAGCTATAAAATAGAATGGCAATAACCTGTACCAACTGGGCATGTACATAAAAGCACCATCTCATCATGCATCCAAAACGTATTTATACCATGATGAAACTTAGCAGTATGAATCATGTTGCTGGAAGAATAACTTATTCCTCATTCTTTTTAGTTTGAAATTTCAAAGGGTCTTCTGATGAAGGGTCTAGGCCCGAAACGTCAAGTTTTCCTGCTCCTGTGATGCTGTTTGACCTGCTGTGTTCATCCAGCCCCATGCCTTGTTATCTCATTTGACATCTAGTGTGTTCAGTCCTATCACAGTTTCATATGTTTTCAAGGAGATCACCTCTCTTTCTTCTAAACTTTAGTGAATACAGTCTCAGTCAACCCAATTTCTCCTCACACAACATGGCTAGCACTTTTGCTAGAAAAAAAAGTCATAATGAAGCCGGTGCAGTATATTAAATGTTTTCTGGCACATTTCACACAGGCAGGTAACCAAACTACGAGTGAAACAATTGTAGTTATTCCCAAGGTTTCAGCCGGAAGATGCGAGTTACAGAATCCTCACACATCAGTCATCCACCCACAAATCAAACTTCATCCTCCACAACCATATCGTCTTCAAAATCAAGAACAACAAAGTTATAAACACTGCCAATCTGGGACTGTGAACACTGGTTGAACTGAAAAGATCCTCATCTTTATTGTTATTTCAGGCATGTGTACGCTACATTTATGTGACATTACTCCCAGCCGTACAGGTTTTGCATAGCTGACTTGTAATTACACAGCAGGTTAATGTGATAAAATGGAGCATTAAACAACATTTGAAACTGAGCTACATAGAATGACATAAGGGTCCTTGGACAAAGCGTATTGAAAGGGTTTCAAAGAAGAACTTTATTGGGAATCAAGACAAGAACTCTCTTTCTTTCTTCTCCACAGATGATGCTGGATTTGTTGAGTTTCCTCAACATTTTGCTTTTTATTTCAGATCTTCAGCATCAGCAGTATTTTGTCTTTATTTAACTTGGTCAGAGGTGGCTTCTAAGCAATGTATTAAAGGAGGTAAAAACGATTGAGGGGCAGACTGTTTTGGGAAAGGATTTGCACAACTTAGGACCAAGGCTGCTGAAGGCACAAAGATCAGTGATGCAACAACTAAACTGAAAAATTCTCAACATCATAGAGGGCATTTGGCCCATCAAATCTGCACATAGCGTCCAAAGAACATGCCACCCCAATTCACATTCTTCCCACACCCCCATCCCCATTACCCCCACATTTACCACAGTTAATCCACCTAAACAACACCCTGGACACTGTGGGGCAATTTAACATAGCTAACCCACCTAACCTGCACATCTTTCGACTGTGGGCGGAAACCCATGCAGACACAGGGAGAATGTGCAAACTCCACACAGTCACCTGAGGGTAGAATTGAACCCGGTCCCAGGAGCAAAATTTAAGTCAATGGAATTAGGAAGAAAACTATGCTTGGCAGGGCTCAAATTGAAGGATGGTCATGAACGTCCAAGGCCAATATCGCCAGGACATCACTGCAGCAGTTCCAAAGGCAGTGCCCTCCAACACAAAGTCAGGAGTGTGAATATTTGCTGATAATACACAGTATTCAATATTAGCTCTTCAGAAAATGAAGCAGACCACAGCTGCATGCAGCAAAATCTGGGCAGCATGCAAATTTAGGCCGTTAAACAGCAAGTATCATTCACACCATACAATTTTCAGGCAGTGACCATCTCCAACAGGAGTGCATCTGATTACCTTTCTTTAACATTCAATATCATCACCATCACTGAAACCCTAATCCTCAACATGCTGTGGGTTGCTACTAACCAGAAATTAAACTGGACCCAGAAGGGGGGCAGACATCGCCCTGGAGTCATTTAACATGCTGCCAAATGTAAAACAACTGCAGAACAGCCTGAGATAACAAAGTGTAGAGCTGGATGAACACAACATCAGAGGAGCAGGAAAGCTGACGTTTCGGGTCTGGACCCTTCTTCATAAAATTTCAAATTGGCATAAGTTAGCTGAAGGATGAATTCATAAAGTGTAGTCAGGTTTGTTTCCTTGAACAATCCAAGTTCCAAAGAACAGTCATTAGAACTTGAAATGTTAGCTCTGTTTCACTCTCCATAGATGGTGTCAGACCTGCAGAGTTTCTCTAGCACATTCTGACTTCATTACAGACCTCTAGCATCTGCAGTACTTTGATTTTTTAAAAAAATTATGCTTCTCCCTGGGGTGGGGAAGTCAAAAACTAGAGGGCACAGGTTTAACATGAGAGGGGAAAGATTTAAAAGTGACCTAAGGGGCAACATTTTCATGCAGAAGGTGGTGCATAGATGGAATGAGCTGCCAGAGGAAGTGGTGGAGGCTGGTACAATTACACCATTTAAAAGGCATCTGGATGGGTATATGAATAGGAAGGGTTTACAGAGATGTGGGTCAAATGCTGGCAAATGAGACTGTATTTATCTTGAACATCGGGTCAGCATGGATGAGTTAAACCAAAGGGTCTGTTTCCATGCTGTACATTTCTATGATTTTAATTTGGAACCAGAGAATAGTCTACTTTAGACCTGGTAATGAGAGAGGATTAATTAATGATTTCATAGGAAATGATTCTTCTGGTACCAGTGACCATAACATGATAGAATTTCACATTCAACTTAAGAATGAGAAAATTTGTTCTGAAACGAATATCTTTGATAAAGTACATAGAACGATATAAAGGCAGAGTTGGCTAAACAGTTTAAAGGTAAGAAAATAGAGAATCCAGATATTTAAGGAAATTTTTCTGAACTCTCAATATTCAATTGGGAAAGATAAAGAAGGATGCATGAAAATTAAGAATCTTAACAAACTGAGGAAAAAGATGTACAATGCTGTGAAGGTTAATGGTAGCCCAGAATATTGGGAAAATTTTAGAAACCAGTAAGGAATGATTTAAGAATAAAATGAAAGATGAGAAATTTCAGTATGAGAAAATCTAGCAAATATAGAAACAGTTAATGCTTCTACAGTACGTAAGGAAGAGAACAGCTAAAGTAAGCATAGGTACTTTAGAGTGTAAGACTGATGAGCTAACAATGACAAACAAGGAAATGGCAAAGATTTTGAACCAATTTTGTATCTATTTTCATAATAGAAGACATAAAATGCATCCCAAGAGTATCAGCACATCAAGGGACCAAAGAGTGGGAGCAACTTAAAACAATTACAGTTACTAGAGAGATTCATTTTTTAGAATCCCGGTGCAACTTGATAGAATTTCTTAGAAATTCATGGCTGACAAGTTCCCTGCACTTAATGGCTGGCATGTAGAGTCTTACAAGAAGCGGCTACAAAGATAGTAGATGCATTGGGTGCATCCTTCCAAAAGTTGCTAGATTTGGGAAAGTCCAAGAGGATTGAAAAACTGCAAATATAAATTCATATTCAAGAAAGGAGCTGGAAATGATGGGCCAGTTACCCTAACATCTGACATTGGGAAAATGTCGGAATCTATTATTTAGTAGGAGAACATTTAGAAATTCATAGTATGTCGAGTCAAAGTAGTTTTGCAAAAACAAAACTGCGTTTGATAAGTTCATTCAGAGTTTATTTTCAGGATGTGACAAACAGGTCTGGATAAAGGGAAGTCAGTAGATGCAGTGCATTTTGACTTCCAAAAGGCATTCAAAAGGCACTGCATTACTGCATAGGACAAGTGTTTATTACATTGGCAATGACATGTTAGCATGGATAAAGAATCAGCTAACTTACAGCAAACAGAGTCGGCATAAATGGGTCATTTTCAGTCAAGGAAACTCTAGCTAGTGGAGGTACCAGTGCTGAGACTGCAACTATTTCCAAGCTAAATTAATCATTTAGATGAATGCACCAAGTATATTTTAAGCTAAATGTGCTGATTACGCAAAGATAGTTAGGAATGCAAACTGTGAGCAGATTATGAAGGGCCATATATTTATCTTCAGGGTAGGTAGAGGTAGTCAGGAAAATTCCAGCCTTTGCACACCTGCCTCAGGTTCTGAAGGTGGTAAGACAGTTGTTTCTACAGTTTACTTAAAGTCTCAGATATCCTGTTGACCTCTCGACATTGTTATCATTTAGCACTTCCAGGAATTTCCAACACAAAATGCTTTCAAGCTGGAAGATAAGGAAAAGGAAATCTCAGGAATGAGACAGTGCGTCTGGCATGGGACACTCTTCTCCAGAAAATTCTGGCCTATTCCTTATCTATTGAATTAACTCCTGCATCTTTTAATGCCTTTCTGACAATTTTTAGACCAGGACCTCAGATATTCTTAAATGTCTGAGCTTTGATTTGATAGTCCAAATTTTGCATGGAATAACAATTAGGCTATCCATTTTCACAATATATTGCACAAAATTAAAAACTGAAGAAATAAGAACAGGATAGCTTTTACAGCTCCTTGAGCCTGCTTCCTCATTCAGTAAGACCATAGCTGATCTTCTACCTCAGTTACACTTTTGTGTCTCATCTTCACATCCCTCAATTCACTTAGAATCACAGAATCATACAGTACAGAAGAGGTCTCTCAGCCCATTGAGTCAGTGTATTTTTGGCAGTACAATTCACACTAGCCCCACTTTCCTCCACTAGGCCCATAGATACAAATGTTATGACATTTCAAGTGCTCATCCATCTACTTTTTAAAAGGTTGTAAGGTTTCCTGCCTCAATTACCATTCGAGATAGTACATTCCAGAACCCCATCACCCTCTGGGTGAAAACGTTTTTCCGCAAATCCTTTCCAAACCTCCAGTCTTTCTTTGTAAAATTATGCCCTCTTGCGTAGAGTTTAGGACCACAGAGGTTATGTTGGAACTGTATAAAATGCTGGTTAGGCCACAGCTACAGCATTGTGTGTAGTTCTGGAAGCCATATTGCAGGAGGAACTGACAGCACTTATAGTTGGGTGCAGAGGAAATTTACCAGGAAGTTGGAGAGTTGGGCTGGAGAGTTTCAATTATGAAGAGAGATTTGACAGATTGGGTTTGTTTTCCTTACAGCAGAAGAGACTAAGAGAGAACATGATTGAGATATATAGTTTTGACGGACGATAGATAGGATAAAGAGGACAAAATGTTTCCCCTTGATGGAGGGATCAGTGACCGGGGAGCATAGATTAAAGGTAAGGGACAGAAGATTTACAGGATATGTGAGGAAAAACCTTTTCACCAAAAGGGTGGTGGGAATCTGAAGTTCACTGCTTGCACGGGTGGCAGAGGCCGAAACCCTCATAATATTTAAGAAGTATTTAGATATGCACTTGGAATGCCAAGGAATACAAAGTTATGGGCCAAGTGCTGAAAAATAGAATTAGAATAGTTAGGTTGTTGTTTTTGACCACACGGACAAGATGGGCCAAAGGGCCTTTTTCTGTGCTGTATATCTTGATGACTGTATGACTCTTCAAGGGGAACAACTGCTTTCTATTCACCTTATCTACGGCCCTCAATTTATATACCTCTATAAATTCTGCTCCAAATAAAACTACTTGAGATTATCCAGTCTCTTTTCGTAGGTGAAATGCTCCTTCTCAGGCAACAACCTGGTAGATCTCCTTTGCACCCCCTCCAGTGTATTCACATCCTTCCTACAGTGTGGTGACCAGAACTGCACATAGTACTCCAGCTGTGACCTAACCAAAGTTCCCTACAGTTCCATCATGACCACGCTGCTCTTACAATCCAGGCCACGACTGATAAAGGCAAATAAACTGTTGGCTTTCTTAAGTACCCTATTAACCTGTCCTGCCACCTTCAGGGATCTATGGACAAGCACCCCAAGATGCTTTTGTTCTTCTGAGCTTCCGAGTGTCTCTGGCATCCAAAAGTCTATTGCCTTCTGCCTTGAGTATATACAGTATGATGGAGTATTCAAGGTATTTCGGTCAGAAAATTCCAAAGGTTGCCAACCCTGAGTGAAGAATGTTGTCTTCATCTCAGTTCGAAATCGCTGCATCCTCTGAGATAATAGCCCCTGTAAGTTCTGTACCCGGGATACTACCTACTGGCATCTACCATGTCAACCCCTCTAAAAATGTAAATTTCAATCAGATCACTTCTAATTCTTCTAAATGCCAGAACACATAGGTTCAATGTATTCAATGTTTTTAGCAGCTCTCATCCAAGGGTTCAATCCACTGAACGCTGATTACACATTTATTCTCTGTTAGGAAAAGAGAACAAAATTACGCATAACACTCTATACGTAGCTTAACCAAAGCCATTTTTTGAAAATTACGGCAAGGCTTATTTACTCTTATACTGATATCACCTTACAATAAAAGCTAATACGTTTGTCTTCCTAATCACTGTGTACCTTTGTCATTTGTATTCAAGGACACTTAAATTCCCTTCAACAACAACGTTGACTAACTTCTCACTTCATTGAAAATATTTTGCACTCCCAATCTCCTGACCAATTGGATTATGCCATATTTCCTCACATTGCAGTCCAAGTTGTGCTTATCCATTAAATTCATCAAAAGAAACTTATGCCTTGTTCATTCAAGTGAAAATGTTATTTTTCAACACTGTGATAAATTTCAGATTACTGCCAAAGCACCTGTATTTCATTCAAATGCTCCAAATTATAATTCCAGCCTCTTCAACCGGGTTGCTTGAATAAGCATGCTGTGACATGCCCATTCCTGCTCCTATGATGCTGCTTGACCTGCTGTGTTCATCCAGACCCATGCTTGTTATCTCCCATTCACACAGGACCCTGTTCTTCTGTAAAGGGTGTGGTGCTGGAATGGATCTCTAATTACTAGAAGTTACCATATAAAAGTCTAATGTCTGTGAACAGCTATGAGTAGAATTACTTCAAAACCCAAGCCACAAATGTTTACAGTGGAGATTTTGGCAAAGCTTCCAACTACGTTGATGCATTGAGAAGGAGTGTTATTTCAAAATTTCTTAGCATCTGCCGAAGGACGTACAATGCATCCTATCTGGGACAACCTGGAAAGCGAATTCTCAACTCTATTATTTAAGATAGGTGAGGACTTAAAAGTACTAACAACTGCTCCTTTTCTATTATGAGCACCGCAATTAAAGCAGCTTGGCTTCCCTCTTGGCCGAAAACAAAAAGATAGTTTATTGAAAAGGTGTATTTTCCAGTTGAAAGGCAATAAAGAATGTAAGCTTACTTTTCCAAATGATTGAAAAACAGCAGGGAGATACTTCAAGCACTATATTTCTCCTGACTGCCAACTGTTCATGTCACTCACAAGATAATCCTCTATAATTGCAGCAACATTCCACATTGTACCATTTTTGCAAGAGCATAATTTTTATGTGAAAATGTGAAACGGCGTAAACAATAACATTTAGACATTATAGGAGTCAACGTGCATTTATCAAGTTTATTGTAGAATATATGATGGAAAATTCAGTAATGTTTTCTATGGAACTAAACTGAGTCTGCATCATGCTATGTCAGAGATTTGCTGCCACCTTTCTCACTAAATAGAAGGATCAACAGGACTGCCAAGGTCTAATGTATTAGAAGAAAACCATTTTCTGATATAAACTTTTTGGGACTCTTACATTGAGCAGAACTACCTCATTGAATGTTAGCAACTAGTTACATTGGTATGATGGCCATTGTTACTGAGATCAAGAAGCAGATCTGGATGTTAGGTCATACTCTGTTGAGTTCTTAAGTTGTTCTGCTCAATATGGCAAAGTGTTTCAAACTCACACACACACACACAAACACACACCTCTGACTCTGCAAATTCAAGTGATCTGCAGATTTCATTATTCTTCCAGAATGTGCTCTCTAAAGTTGTGCTTCACTAGTTGGAAGACCATTGTCTTTCATTTCTTCCTGATAGTTTGAGCTCTGTAGGTCCTTTCAAACTGAAAGGTGTTTAATCTCCTGGAGACAGTGGGGTCATCTTTCCTGCTCAAATGGGCAAATCCATCTTTACTGTGTCTCGAGGACTTCTAATCTGTTGGATTTCATTCGAACAAGAAAACTTTCCTGCTGAAATAGGCAATTACATCCTTGTAACATCTTGAATCATCGACCGTCATTTCTCAGTGATATTTTCCCTGGAATTGTAACACCACATCTTTGATCTATGTCAGCAGATTTTTATTCCCAATCTGTATGTAGATCTGTGCTGAAATATATAGGCTCTGTAATTTAAAATATTGATTGGTTTGGACATGCTTATTTGCTGTCAGTGATTGCACTATTGATAAACTGACATGTTTCTCCTCAGTTCTGTATTAAGGACTGTTTCTTGCTCGGCATGATCTCTCTCATAGTCACTGAGGATTCCTTTTGGTGAGAAAAGGGAGTCACCTATTCTGCTTGAACTAGTCTCATTTGCGTTATCTCAGCATCAACATCAGACCTGAGTCTGTCATAACTATTTGCTCATTAAGTAGTGTTGCAGACTGAGTTACATCAGTTAAAAATGTGTTAATTGGCTCAAATGGAGTGCACTGCGCATTTGCTATCTGACTGCTTGTGTTTCCTTGCAAACCTTGCTAAATCGTGCAATCTGAAATCTCTCCAGTGTTAATAGCAGTGA
This sequence comes from Ginglymostoma cirratum, assembly GCA_024137785.1. Lineage (NCBI taxonomy): Eukaryota > Metazoa > Chordata > Chondrichthyes > Orectolobiformes > Ginglymostomatidae > Ginglymostoma > Ginglymostoma cirratum. Next base: position 44,614,672 of record JAHRHZ010000013.1, read on the forward strand.
AAAGTAATTCTAATAACCCAGTATCAGCACAGGTTCCCACCTTGTTGAAAGTACGAAATAAATTTCTTATGCCAACACAAAACCTCAATGGTCTTTGCTATCTATTTGGCTTGTCCCAGGAGTCCGAGGAGTGCTAAGCCAGAGGGTTGAGGAAGTTTTAAAAATCAACAAAAGGCAACAAAAATAAAATTAAGGGGGAGAAGACAAACTTTGAGGGTTAACTTGGTGAGTAATGTCAAGATGAACAGCAAGAGCTTCTTTAATTAAATAAAATGGAGGAGAGAAGTCAAAGTTACCATAAGCCTTAGACAATGATAGTGATGAATAAATAATAGGGAACCAGGAAATGGCAGAGGAGTTGAATAAATATGTTGCATCAGTCTTCAGAATAGAAGACATTAACAGCAATCCAAAATTACAAAATAACCAAGGGGTGAAAGGAAGAGAGACAATAAATACCATCAAAAGAATTACAATTAGAGAAAAAGTAGTAGGGAAACTGTGGCTTTAATGAGTCATTCTCGCTTTCATCTTGGTTTTATAAAATCATGAACAGCAGGGGTCATTTAAAGAGATGATCCCTATTTCTTTCAAAATGTTTTCCTGGATAATTCTTACTCCCTGTAGTTTATACAAATGTTTAATAAATAAAAATAAATGCTTTCTGTCTTTAACACGTGTTTATTAAAGGATCTCCTGACTTTTCTATGTGCTTAACAAAGTTTCCTAACTTGCTGCATCTATTAGGTCAAGTCTATTTATGCGTCTAATCTACTTGTATGTCACTCTAATTCTGGCTCTGTGATGTTCCTGGGTCTGTGACCATGAATTAAATTGCTTTTGTAGTACTTGATTTCGCTTGCTGTCGCTGAACCTTTGTGGTGCCCATCCACTATCCTGGTGATGTTTAATCTGAGCTGTAACTACTTCCCGAGTCTGAATTATTGTGTCGTTTTTAAAAATTTTCCTTGACTATCAGACATTTTAACTGTACTCTCTGACATCCATTCAATCTCCAGCTGAACTCTGCCTCAGGACTGTTTCTGCAAACCACTGCCACATGAGGTAGTATGCATGTGGTTTGGAGTAACTAATTGTCTTTCTCCAGGCAATTCCTAACTTTTCTGCGACAGCACATCTCTTTCTAGGCCTGAAATGTTTTTATCATTGACTGAAGTTTCTTCTTTGTTGAATCTTGCCACTATCGTGAACTGTCCTAGTTAGTAACTGTCTGCATGAACAGGTGACTCAAAGCTGAGTCTGAAGATGCTGAAAAATCTTCACTGCTACCATTTTGTATGATGGTGTTGGACTGGGGTGGACAAGATCAAAAATCACACCTGAAATGCATTGTCTGACCTGGGATGTCACCTCTGGTATACTGAGGGAACTAATAAAACCTTTAGTTATCTCGGGGCAGTGAGTTGAAAGAAATTCTTGAACTTGCATTTTATCCTTTCTAACTGATTAAAGATTTAAGAGACATCTTAGGTATGTTCAACACATTCGCATCAGTTCTGTGACCCTTTGATCTTTTGCTTATAAATTCTGCGTCTGACGCCATCTCTCTCACTGACACCTGGAGGAGGAGTGGGACTCCAAAAGCTTGTGCCTGCAAATAAACATGTTGTACTATAACCTGGTGTCGTGTGATTTTTGACCATGTTGTATTAGGCAGTGAAATAAAATCCATGCCACTGTTTATTCACCATGTTGTATGTATGGCTAAACTGAATCAGCACCTTACAATGTGGTAGGTTTGCTGCCCACATCCTCTTTAAGTGCAGGGATATACAAGGCCTGCTTGGTCTAGTGTGATAGGGGAAAACTACCTACCAGTCTAACTGGAAGAAGCTCTTTTATTTAAAAAGTAGCAGCTTATTGCAAGTTCACACTAATTACAAGTTAAATTGATCTGACAGACATTGCCATTTATATCATGAGGAGGACCTGGGATGTTAGGGCTTACGCCTCTAAGATCCTAAAATGTTCTGCCAATACCTGAATGACACATCATAGTGGGTGGTGCTTATACACTCCTCAGTATTAACCCTATCACTCCCGTACACTTTATCTACCTCCAAGCTTTTTCTTCCATTGTTAATATTATACATTTTTGTATATAATGATGTTAGACACTACCTCATTTCTCCTGGAGGACTTGATTTTTAGCGACCATAATTCTGTAAGTTTTAAGTTACTTATGGATAATAGTAGTCCTTGGGTGGAAGTACTAAATTTAAGGAAGGCTAACTACCACAATATTAGGCAGGAACTGGGGAACGTAGTCTGGGGACAGTTATGTGAGGGTAAATCCACATCTGGCACTTTGAATCTTTTAAAGGCCAGTTGATTAGAGTTCAGGACCAGCATGTTCCTGTGAAAATGGCGGATAAGAATGGCAAGATTCAGGAACCCTGGAATGACAAGAGAAATTGAGATCTTCGTCCAAAAAGAAAAGACAGCATACGTAATATTTAGGACAGACAGAGCACTCAAAGAATACAAAGATAGCAGGAAAGAATTCAAACAAGGAATTAGGAGGGCTAAAGGGGGTCATGAATTATCTTTGGCAAACAGGATTAAGGAAAACCCCAAGGCATTTTATAAGAAGAAATATATATAAGAAGAAAGAGGGTAGCTAGGGAAAGGGTAGGTCCAGTCAAGGACAAAGGAGGGAATTTATGCATTGAGCTGGGGAAGTGGACGAGGTCCTTAATGAATACAAAAAGCAGAAGGACATGGTGTCTTAGGAGTGGTATGTTAATATTCTGGAACTAGTCAATGTAGAAAAGGAGATGGTGCCAGGTATTTTAAAAAAGCATTAAAGGTAGACAAGACCCCAAGATCTGATGGGATCTAACCCAGAATGCTGAGGGAGGCAGATGAGGAAATTGCTAGTGCCGTGTATGGAACCTTTGTATCCTCTTTAGTCATAGGAGAGGTCCCAGAGGACTGCAAAATACCCACCATTGTTCTTTTGTTTATGAATGGTAAAGGTTTTACAATGGTCTGGAAATTACAGACCATTGAACCCTACATTGATGGTAGGGAAACAATTGGAAAAGATTCCTAGGGTAGGATTTATTCACATTTGTAAAAATATGTACGTATTAGCAATAGCAGCACGACTTTGTGCAGGGAAGTCTGTGTCTCCTAAACTTGATTGAGTTTTTTTGAGGAACTGGCAAAGATGAATGAGGGTAGGATGGTGGATGTTGTTTATATGGATTTTAGCAAGGTCTTTGACAAGGTCTGTCATGACAGGCTGATACAGAAGATGAAGTTGTATGAGATCTATGGTGAGCTAGTAAGACGGATACAGAATTGGCTTGGTCATAGAAGACAGATAGTAGCAGAGGAAGGATGCTTTTCTGACTGGAGATGCGTGACCAGTGGTGTTCTGCATCGATCAGTGCTGGGAACCCTGTTGTTTCTAATACTGATAAATGATTTGGAAGAGAGTGTAGGTGGTCAAATTAGTAAGTTTGTGGATCACACAAGACCGGGTGAGCTGCAGATAGTGAGGAGAGTTGCCAGAGGATACATCTAGATTTGGAAATGCTGGAGACATGGGCTGAGAAATAGCAGATGGAATTTACTCCAGACAAGTTGAGGTGATGCATTTCGGAAGATCAAATGCAGGAGGAAAATAAACATTAATGTTAGAACGGTTAGAAGCATCAACATACAGTGGGATCCAGGCAGACAGATCCACAGTTCCCTGAAAGTGGCAAAATAAGTGGATAAGGTGGTCAAGAAGGCATATTACACAATTGCCTTCATCGGTCAGGGCACAGAACATAAAAATTGGCAGGATTGTTAAAGCTGCCTAGAACTTTAATTAGGTCACATTTGGAATATTATGTATAGTTCTGGTTTGTACACTATAAGGCAGATGAACAGGCTTTGGAGAGGGTATAGAAATAGTTTACCAGGATGCTGCCTGGTTTAGAAGGTATTAGCTGTGAGGAGAGATTGGACAAACTTGGTTATTTTCATTTGAATGTCGAAGGATGAGTGGTGACCTCATAGAAGTTTACAAAATTAAGAGAGGCACAGATAAAATGGATAGTGGAGTCTTTTCTCAGAGTAGAAATGTCAATTAGTAGGCGATATAGGTTTAAATTAAAAGGGGGCAAGTTTAAAGGAGAGGCAAGAGGCACTTGCAAGAGGCAAGTGTTTTTTTTTTTTACACAGAGGGTGGTAAGTCCCTGCAATGCACTGCCAGAGTTGGTGATGGAAGTGAATACAGTGCCTATGTTTAAGAGACAGCTTGACACATGCATGAATAGGCAGGGAATGGAGGGATACAGACTGTGTACAAGAAAATTTTTTTTTTACTTTAGAAAGGCATCATTTGTCGGTGCAATCTTGGTGGGCTGAAGGGCCTGTTCCTGCACTGTACTATTCTTTGTTTCTTGCTGTTTTATAAATTCAGACAATCTGCAGGTTTACCTATTGTCTCAGAACATATTCTTTTCAGATTTGGAAGACTGGTAAGTTTGCTTGGTGGTACACCCCTGTCTTTTGTTTTCTTTCTGATTGTTTTGTGGTCTGTACATCCCTTCAAGCTAGAGGGTCTTTAATTTCCTGAATTTTCTTTCTAGAGGACAGTTTCACTGGTAAGCCAGGCAATTGCAATTTGCAATTCCTCCAAGATCCCAGGCTGCTCTACCCAAAAGACATCGTCAGTGTACAAAAACGCCACATCAGTATTGACACTTTCAGACTCATGCAGAAGTGATAATACAATAAATGCTTTAAGTGCATCAGATAGTCTCAAAGGGGCGTACGAGTGTCTCCTTAGGCACTTTCCACACAAGTCTGCTATGCTGAAAATGTTAGGAACCTCTGAATATAGTTTGGTCTGGCCTGCCAAAGTTTATAAATCCATTCTAAAGCTTTACTGACTTCTGGACTCACCTTCAAAACTCTCTCCCTCTCTCCATGTTCTAAAAGTCCTCTCAGTATTACTAATGGTAGCTAATCACAAAGCCAGTGCAATGTACCCAGATCGAGGGACCACATTTTGAATGCAGCCTAATCATTGGCGCTGGTCCACGGTCCTCAGAACATCCTTGTCAGTGTTTCTAAAACCTTGGAACTCCTTTCCCAGTGCTCTCATACTTTTGGACCCTAACTCAATATAATTTGATACTGGGCCTGATCATTCCAGAAATACCCCTTACTGCTGTTATGGTACCACAGCTTACACCACTTAGAAAATATATTAATATAGGAGTATTATTTCAACTCTGTTAGTAAAGCCATTGATACCAATACTTTCTGTGCCATTACTTCTGTCACGTTTGACCAGTTAATAATGTAACTGGTATCTAGCCTGATTTGGAAATATAGCAGTTAACAATTCTTTCTCACATTGATCTGCGATGTCACTTTGCCAACAGAACTGCTTATATTTCAAGTTAGAATAAAATGCTGTCTGACAAGTTATGAATAAAGCAGCATTCCACCAAGTCTTGCTGTATCAAATTATCTATCTTTATGTGGTACACTAAAACAAAGCTGGTTTATACCAGAGCAACTGCCAACACATTCTAGTAATTACAAAGTCACAAACTGCCTTTTAGCCAGTAAACAGTATGTTGTGAGAGTTTCCAATATGCAGTAAATATGCCCTTAACTGTACATTGCAGGAATTTGTTTATGTTCAAAGGATTTACAAGATATATAGCAAGAAACACTGAAAGTGTTAGTCGATATGATAGATAAAATTCTGTCACGTGAAACAGACCTTTACTTTTGTATAATTTAAGAGAGAATTTCATTTAAATATGAATTCTGACACTTCCTCAGAACTGATAGTATCTAGGAAAATGTCTCCATTAGTAGCTATTACCCTCCTAGCCAGATCAATATCCACTCCTTTGTCTGGCCAACTGTTTTCTCTCTTCGAGTTCTATCCCCACCTATTGTTTATTCCTTACTCCCTCCCCCCAACCTACCTCCTGCATTTAAACCAACACTTTCCTAGCTACCATTAGTTTTGAGGAAGGGTCACTCAGCCCCATAATGTTAACTCTGATTTCTCTCCACAGATGCTGCCAGACCTGCAGAGCTTTTCCAGCAATTTCTGCTTGAATTTCTCATTTACAGCATCTACAGTTCTTTTGCTTATCATTCAGCAAAATATACAGCCTGATCAGTGAGAGGAAGGGAACACCAATGACAGGAGGCTACAGACAAACATCTATGGGCTTCAGTTCTTTACACTGGAAGACAGCACCAGTCTCTGATGTCAGAAATGCTGGGGTAAATCAGTGAATTGAATTGAATGGGTGTGCAGGCTGCCAGACAGATGGGGAAGTAGCTGGGCTGGGCTGGGCTAAGATGAGAGCTGGACGGTGTCAATGGCTTCATCATGTTGGGCATGTCTGGAACTAAGGGTCACAGTCTAAGAATAAAGGATAAACCATTCAGAACTGAGATGAAGAAGAATTTCTTCACTCACAAAAGTTGTGACCCTGTGTAATTCTCTACCACAGAAAGGTGTTGGAGTCAGCTCATTAGATATATTCAAGAAGGAGCTGGACGTTGCCCTTGCAGCTAAAGGGATCAAGTGGTGCGGAAAGAAAGTGGGAGTGGGATACTGAAATTGCATGATCAGCCATGGTCACATTGAAAGATGGTGCAAACTTAAAGGGTTGAATGGCCTATTCCTGCATTTCTATATTTGAAGGAAGCCTGGGTAAAGCTCTCCTGTTGTTCTCAGGAATAAGAAATATTAAGACTCACTCACCTTGAGAATCTAGTAGGTCCCGCCTTTGATCACCTTCTGGGAATCCTACAGCTTTGGTGTTCCCCTCACACATTATTAAATTTAAAGTCACGTGTCATTGTTGTTTCAGAGATAGCAGGAACTGCAGATGCTGGAGAATCTGAGATAACAAGGTGCAGAGCTGGATGAACACAGCAGGCCAAGCAGCATCAGAGGAGCAGGAAGGCTGACGTTTCAGGCCTAGACCCTTGTTCAGAAAT
>JAHRHZ010000013.1:44631673-44727791 GCA_024137785.1 Ginglymostoma cirratum
CCATTTCTGATGAAGGGTCTAGGCCCGAAACGTCAAGCTTTCCTGCTCCTATGATGCTGCTTGGCCTGCTGTGTTCATCCAGCCCCACACCTTGTTATTGCATTCCAGGAACAACTTACCGCTGCTGGATTATCCCGGAATTCACCAGTGCCCCTTGCACGCACATTATCCTTAAAAGCCTGCTGTGGACCCAGACAAGCACTGTCAATTTGGAACTGCACTGCACATTCTTTGTCACTTGCCCCGGACATGGCAGCCTTGGGAAACTGATGCCCTATTTTGTGGGCAGTGTGCTGGGGGCCCTGCTGGATGGGGTGGTGCATAGGCTGGACAATTTCTTCATCCAGGACCAGCAGTGGAGGCCACGATACCAGATCTGAGGTTGCCCCCTTGGGTTAAAACAGTCTTAACCTTTCTGGAGGAATGCCCAGCAGTGTAAAAAGATGATGAATATCATTCTCCACTCCAGCAGTAAAGGCGCCATCAGCTTCTCTCCAATATCTTATCCTTACTCTACTGCTGCTACTAAATCTACCTCCCGCCAAGACTCGTGCTATGCTCATTATAGCCTACAAACATCTTCCCCGCTCATTCTCACCCACCAAACCCCATGAGACCACTAACAGTGCATGCCTCTGAGCTGTTTACTCATTCACTCAGGACACTTCCTCACCTGTACCAGCAGTAACAGCTGTGCAACCCATGTGCATTTTCTGTAATACCTGCCTCTGTCTCTTTCCATGAGGAAAACAGCCGACAATAGGGCAGACAGAATTATAACAGTGGATATGCTGCCCACCATTTGGCTTCTCACCCCTTGTAAAGAAAGGATCCTGATTCTGACCACCCGAGCAGGCTGTGGATTGGTACTAGAGACTGCCCTTGACTTGCTGTGCTGGAAACACATGAGTGAAGGCTCTCTCTCTCTCTCCATTTGACTAAGGCCTGCTGACAACTATGACAATCTTCCTGATTTCATCTCTGTGCTAAACGGCACGGCCAGACAGCAGTAATATGAGACCACTCTCTAGCTGATAGGGAAAAGCGCATAAGGCAAGGCAAGGCAGGTAAGCTGTGAGTATCCAGTGATGCTCAGAGTGAGAGAGTGCTATGACAAGAAATGAAGAGCCCAGAGATGCAGCCTGCTCCAGCTCATGAGCTGGGTGTGTGTCCCTGAGTGCACAGTGTCCTTGTAACAGCATTGAAATTATATTTGCTAGTGCAGCCTAAAGTAAAGCACTGAAGTGCAGAACTGTCCTATAAGTGGACTGGAAATGTGCCATGTGATTTTGTAAAGGCTCACACATATTGATGACAATGTCTGTGAACATGGGGTGTGTGTGACAGACACCCATTGAGCATGCCCTGAGGTGTTGGTGCCCAGTTTCCAACATGGAAGTTGTTTGGAGCAGGAAGAGAGCTGAATCTCCAGATGCTTGCTCTGATTTTCATGTTGAGTTTACCCATGTCTAGCTCATTTGGACAGTTTTGCAAGATGGGGAATTTTACTGAAGTGAGTCATGTCATTGACAAGTTGTCCTCCTAGTCAGTTGGCGTCTCACCACACCGCTTGTGAAAACCATGGTGAGTTGCTCCCGACCTTGAGATGGACTTTACTGCAAATGTCACAAGAATCTGCCTCACAACATGCCATAGCCCATGTTGTTCAGATGAAGGGTCACTGGACTCAAAACATTAACTCTGCTTTCTCCCCACAGATGATGCCAAACCTGCTCAGTTCCTTCAATTTCCGTTTTCATTTCCAATCTCCAACATCCACAGTTCTTTTTTTAATTTGTTTGTTCAAACCCTATAAGATTCCATCCATAGAATTAATCATGGTGACATGATTAACAATGAGCTCCCACTAAACACACTGACTGATATGGCTCTGCCTATCCATAGCTGCCTTTGATTGTATGAACACATTATGCCAGATTGACATCAAGCTCCTGGAGAAGTCAGAATTTTCTCCATTTCTTCAACAACACAAATTCTATCATGTTCAAACTACACTAGAAAATTTATACCTCTTATACTGATTCTGTCTTGTTTTTTGGTTTCTGGTTCAAACTGAACCTTTAGGTGCAATACTTTGTTGTCCTGTCTTATCCAATCTGTGTTCAAAATCAATATTCAGTTCATTACCAAGAATACTTACAATCTTATCCAGAAAATCCTATTTCTCCCTCTTGTCAAATGTGTGCATTTATCACCCTAAGACTCAAGTTGTCCAATCACTTTTGTCCCTCCACAACTTCACCTCCAGAAACTTTTTCAGAACTCTGCTACCCACAGCTTATGTTACAAACTGAATGACCTTTCTCTTTGTTGGCATTCACTGGCTCCATGTACCACAGTCTGGCAACTTTGGGCAGCATGGTGGATAGCACTGCTGCTTCACAGCACCAGGGACCTGGGTACGATTCCACCCTCCGGCGACAGTCTGTACGGAATTTGCATATTCTCCCAGTGGCTGCATGGGTTTCCTCCGGGTGTTCCGGTTTCCTCCGGGTGTTCCAGTTTCCTCCCACAGTCCAAAGATGTGCAGGTTAGGTCGATTGGCCATGCTAAGTTGTCCATAGTGTCTCGGGATGTCCATGGGAAATACAGGATTACAGAGATTGGGGGGTGGGCAGTGTGGTGGATGGTCTTCAGACAGTCAGTGCGGTCTCGATAGGCTGAATGGCCTGCTTCTATAATGCAGGGATTCTATGAACTTCAAAATATTACACTTACCATCATTAATGCACTTTACGGCATTGGTGTACTCTAAATGCGTTATCTTTCTCCTTTAAAGTAGAAACCACCACAAATAAAACTTAGCTCTTGAGAATATTTTCTGCTCCAATCAATATTATTTGAAGGTATGAGAACGACATAAAATTGCCCATAATATTCTAAGTAAGACATTCTAAACTTTATACAAGGTTGAAATAAACCACTATCCTCCAATGTTTCTAGAATTTAATTATCCATATGACTAAAAGCCTCCAATATCTTTAGAGGGTGATCAATAATTACACCTAGGACCAAATCTGTTGCTTTTCTTGTCAAATACAAGTTACTTTGGAGGGTTTTCATAGTGTGGCCTAGCACATTTCCTCAACATCTTACCAAACCCACCTCTTTAACTATCTATCCCGTCCCCACGGCATTCCCCCCATCCAATTCTAGCCCCATCCTACCATGTGGTCTTCCTGGAACAGTTTGCCACTGCTGGGATATACAGAATTAACTGGCATCTCCTGCACCACACCATTTTAAAAAGCCCATTGTGCACCCAGACAATCACTGTCGGTCCTGAGCTGCTTTGCATGGTCCCTGACGGTTACCTTACCCATGGCTAATGGGGGAAATTGCCAACCACTTTGCAGATAAGGTCCTGAGCTCCTACAGGATGGGGTCGTGGAGAGGCTGGGCTCTGCCAAAGATCATTTTTCCACCTACCTAGGATATGCAAAATAAAAACCAAAAGAACTTTGGATGTTCTGGTTTCTTTCTGAGTTAACATTTCAGGTTGAGTGAACTCCCCCAAGTTTTGAGAAGCAGTCACTCAACCAGAAACGTTAACTCTGATTTCTCCCCACAGATGCTGCCAGACCTGCTGAGCTTTTCCAGCAATTTCCAGACTATGCCTGCCTAGCCTCAAGTTGCCACCTGAGTTACAGTATTTTCAGCTGTCTGGAGCAACACCCAGCGTTGTGGGAAGAAGGTCAATGGCCTTCTCCACTCTGCCAGAATAAGTGCCAGCATCTTTCCTCAATACCTCATGCTCACTCTCTCTGTCACTTCCCTCCAAGACTCAAGTACTACCTCTTTCACTATTGCCTGCAGCATCTTTTCTCACTTGCTCTCACTCATCCCAAGCCCTGACACACTAACCCTGTGTGCCCTCTATGCTGCCTACTCACTCGCTCAAGACACCTTGTCACATGCATCAAAAGTGACAGCTGTGCCACCTATTTTCATCTTCCTTTATACCTGCCCCTCCCTCAGTCCAAGAGGAAAACAGCACCCAAAGATGCAGAAACATTCAATACAGCAGGTGGACTGCCTGACATTCAGGCCCTCACCACACAGGTGGACAGCATCCTGATTCTGACTACCCCACGTGACTGTCTGACCATTTCCAGCCCCCAGATTGATGTCGGAACTTCCCTTGGCTTCCTTTGCTCAGACCCTCTGTGGAAAGGCTGTGCCCCTTGACTGCAGCCTGCTAACAACTGTGACAAGTTTACTGGCTTTCTGTCTGCGCTAAACTGCACGGCTAGCCAGAAGTAATTTGAGCTTGGTATCTCTGACTGAGGGGACAATGCATAAAAAAGGAAAGTAATACAATGCAAAGCAGGAATGCCATGAGCAACCAGATGGGCTGTGTGAGTGAGTACCAAGCAGTGAAGTGCAGAAGCATCTTGTAAGTGAAACACGTCACATGTCGGATGTGAATGTCTGTGGGCATGGGGTAAGATGTTGGTACCCACTGTCTAAAATATATGCCCTTCAGAGCAAGTGAAGAACTGAAGTTGCCAGTTGTTCATTCTATTTCCATGTTGAGATTTATCGACGTCTAGTTTCCTTGTCGTGCTTGGTAATATAAAGGAAGCTGAATTGCTAATGAGTTGGGGAGTCAATAAGGTGTTTAAGCATAATCCCCTTTCATTGAGAACTCCCTAAAAAAATTGCCACACTGTTCCTCAAAAACAAAAGATGGTGTGAGATGCTCCTGATGTCAAGGTGGGTCTCGCAAGACTTTTCACATATTTCTGCCACAAATCACCCCATAGCCACATCAAACCCCCGAAAGATTCTGCCCATAATATTTTTTCTATCTTGGTTTAAGGACATTCTGATTGCATGATATAGGTTACAGTTGACTACATAAACGTCCTTTTTTTTATTTGAGAATTGCTGAAAAAAAAACACATTTTGTGGAAGCTTTTCATCTTACACTCATCAGATTAATTCATAGTAACACTGATAAAGGGAAAAACAAACCTTGATATAGTTAAAGAGGAGAGCGCTGGCTTGTTCGCAAATGGATTCTGATTGGTAGAGGCATTGTCTTGGCAAATGCAACAACTGATGACTATAAGATTTTAAACTAGGCAGGTTGGCTCTGCTGATCAGGGATTGACCTGATAAATTAACCAGTAAATGGGTGTAACTTGTTTTGTTGAGTTAAAACAGGCAGTGCATGTACATGCTCTTTTTGGTTGCAAATAACAGCACCCTGCATATTCATAAATGTAACATCCAGAGGCGATTATTTCTTGATCGTGAAAAAGTGCCCAGTTTACCCTGGAATGTGTCTTAAGTGTGTGAGCATCAGGTGAACTGAGCTGTTTCACTCTGCTACTGTGCAGAACCAACAACAGTGGTATTCAAATAACAGGATACTGCTGTCAAGCCAAAAAGACATTCTCCCCATGACACAAATGAGTAACATGGTATATGAATTTCAGTGCCAGTGTGATGCCAGGTATGTGGGCCTCGTGTCCTAAAGACTGGCAGATTGTATCGAACAGCATTTCCCTCTGGCTAATTGCAACCATCAAGGTTCTGACTGTACTGTGCTGCAAAACTCACGATAGTGTCCCACATCAGATGTGATTCTGAAACTGGATAATCTTGAGGAATCTTTACGTATTATACTGACAACCAATTTAGGATTGTCAGTTGGGCTCATAGTGACTACACTTGTGTGTATTGGAAGCTACATATATTAATGCACAGGGCACTGTGCAGAAGTGCAAGCACTGTTTCTGTTTCCACTCCATAAAACAGGTGATAGCCATTCTTCTGTTCATTTCTCAAGGCAATGTTCTGATCATCAGAGTCAACCTGCTAGTTTAAACTTTAACCAGAACCTGGCACTAATTGGTGTGCACTTCATGGCAACATCTCTACCAGAGTCCAACTGCCAACCAATCAACACTCTCCTCTCATACATGTATAAATATTGTTTTTCACCTTTATTGGTACTTTTGCAAATTGTCCTAATGAGACAAAAGCTTGAACAAAGTGTGTTTTTTCCAACAATACTCAATTTCTGTACTATCAAATGACCATTTATTATTTCTCGGTTCATCAACTGAAACTGTTACGTTTACTTTCAATGTTATTAATCTCCAAGGATTTGTATCTCGAAGCCCACAATAGGAGATTAAATTTGTTTTGAAATGTAATTATTCCCATGCGAGTTTGGACTTGTGCAGTTTAATTACTGTTATGCATGAAACATGACTAATGATAAAATAAAGACCAAATCAATCATTGTATGTCCCTATCCCTGGGTGGGTGTAGAAAGCTCATGAATAAAGTGCTCAGTTGATCAATTGAGGTATGGAAACACTATATTAGCCACAGGGAAATAAATAATTAAGAACAACTCATATAAGTTAGCAAGAAATGAATAACATAGCTAAAGTTACAGTATAATGAATTACCTTGTTATTCATGTTGATATGTAATGAGGGCCACTGTCCAGTCAGCTTACTGGCTTCAACTTCCAACTGCTTAAAACATATGCCGACCTCCTCATAGTGTGGAAGAACAGTTGAGCTCAACTCTAAAAATAAAAGTAAAAGTAAATAAACTAAATACAAATGACAGCATCAAATACTGGAAAGCTTTGTAAATATCAGAGGAATAATGACAATATCGGCTCTGAAAAGAAAAATCTCAGTCAATAAGAAATTTAACAGCAGTGAACACTATTTAAAAGAAAAAAAACAAAATCAAATTTAAAATCATGATGCAATAATGATCTAAGATTTTGGGGTAGAAAGTAACTTTTTAAGGTAACTTACTTTGTTCTCCTCACCAGAGAATGAATGCCTGCTGCCTGCCCAGAAAAAGTCCATTTGCTTGTCTCAGAATCCCTAAAGTCCAGATAGAGGCCATTTGGCCCATTAAGTCTGCACCAACGTTCTGAAGAACATCACACATGCCCATCCCCGCAACCTCACATTTCCCTCAGCTAATCCACCCTAGCCTGCACATCCCTGAACACTACGAGGCAATTTAGTATGTCCAAGCCACCTAAACTGCACATCCTTGGACTATGGGAGGAAACTGAAGCACCAGGCGGGAATCCACACAGGGAGAAGGTGCAAACTCCAGACAGACAGTCACCTGAGGGTTGAATCACACTTGGTTCCCTAGTGCTGTGAGGCAGCAGTGCTAACCACTGTGCCGACATGACAGCCCTATGGAATTTAACAGAAAATCCTGAGAGAAATACCAACAGGACTAGCCAGTGCAGAAGCACAGAGTCATATCCTCCCAGATAGGAAATCAAACAAAGCAAATTTGACAAGTTGATGTGTTTTTCTCCTCCGACTGCAATCAGTTCATGAGTCAGAATTCTTCTGTGGGATGCAGGAAAGTTTGCCCATATATCTGGTCAGTGGCTCAGATGAATTGCTGAAGCTTCAACAGAAAGGAGTCAATTATCAGGTTACACATGTTTTTAAACCCCACAGCACATGGTCTGTAACACCAGTAAACACATTCACTGAAACCTGGATGTCCACTGCATGTACAATCAAGAGAAACATGTCACTGGTGTAAGCTGAAAGCTCTAGCTTTCATGTCCAGTCAGGTTATAACCGGTGCCTGTACAGCCTTTTTACTTTGACTTTAGAATGTCTATCAGTAAAATATAGCAAGTCTGTTGAATGACTTTGTCTTAGTGAGAGACAGGAGGGGGGTGAGAGAGCAAATCTAGGGGGAAAATGCACAATGTCTGTGACCAGATCCTAAAGAATAACAGTTTTTATTTACATGTCCATATTTTATGTTCAATTAGAAAATCTCCAAAATGTGCTTTACACAGGCATCATTAAATCGATGAACATCTAGCCCAAAATGAAAGGATGATATTACACAGACTTGTTTTGAAGGTGCTGGCAGTTGGGTGGGTAAGGGGATCTTAAACTCTATGTAAAAATCTAGCGTTAGTTGTACTTAACACTGAACTGAAAACTACTGTTTATTTCTAATGTTTTTCTCGCAATAAACAGGGTTTTACATGGTCTCAGCTGGAAAAGCTGCTGAAGTTGGTTAATTAAGGAAAGCACCTAAAATTGGTCTTTCTGTAACTGGTGTCAGCTAACCCTTTATTTTCAAAAGTATATAAATACAGCGTGACTTTGAACAGCATCCTATTAGCTGAGTGGGTAAGAGATGTATGAAAGCTAGGGTAAAGAGGTACTCCTTTGCTTTGAGATAGTAAGAATTGCCGATGCTAGAGTCAGAGATAACACAGTGTGGAGCTGGAGGAACACAGCAGGTCAGGCAGCATCACAGGAGCAGACATTTCAGGTCAGGACCCTTCTTCAGAAATTTCTTTTTCTTAATATTTTTCACTCTGTAGGTTAATAAGCAGGTAGGTTAATAAGTACTCTAACAAGCAAGAGATTATTTGTTTGGTGCCTCAACTACTTGATGTACTTATGTACAAGTGTAGTCTTACCCGATTACAGGAACAAAAAACTAGCTACTTGGTAAGTACCTGTTCAGTAGTTAAGGAATATTCTATGACAAAGATTGAAATAGATTGGACTTGGTAGCAAGGTTAATAAAATACACAAAAAATAAATAATTTTGTAAAATAATTAAGTAATTAATTAAAACATATTAATGGCACAACAGCCGATGCATCATTTGGAGCTTCTGCATGCCATTGAGACCAGAATAAACACATCTGCTGTATATGTTTGCAGCTCAGGCAGCTTCAGCTCATTGGTACCAGTGCAGGAACTTGATCTATGTTTTCTACCAACCCAAGATTCTGAAACTCAGGTATATTGGGAACTTTGCACACTTCATAACATCATAGCAGGGCTCGATTTCCAGCATGCTACCCAAGTGAGTCCTAATGCTTCGTAAGAGATTATTAGCTAAAACAGACTTGAAGATACATTGTTAACCAGGTTAGGAAATTGGTTGTGGGAAATAGGGTTAATAAGCAGGTAATCTAATAAGAAAGAGAGACTATTTTCATACCTCAACTACTTGACAGACTTATTAATGATTTAGTTAATAGGATAGAAAGTCACATATCCAAATTTGTTGGCAACACAAAGATAAACAACATCGCAAACAATGTAGATGAAAGCAAGCAAAGAGATATTGCTGGATTAAATGAATAGGCAAAACTAGCAAATGGATGGAGACAGGCAAAAGAGAGGTCATCCATAGTGGATCTAAAAAGGATTGAACGGGGAACTTTTTAAATTTTGAATATATAGAAACATTAGAGGTCCAAAGAGTCTTGAAGACTGTGTTCTAAAGGTCCAGGTAATCTTTCCACAACCTGCATGGACACGCAAGCAATGTACTCCACAGGGAACTAACAGCCTGCACAAATGCCTGACTCCAATCCAACCATCAAAGGCCCTCATAGCACAACAAACTGAAATTAGAAGGAAAGCGGAGTCCTGGATGCATATATTATTGAAATGTCAAGAGCAAGCCCTGTAAGTGAAAGGATAATTGCATCCTGGCCTTTTTATCTAGATGAATAGAAATACAAAAGTGGGGGTGGGATAGAAGTCATGCTCCAACTACACAAAGATCTGATTCATACTATGAGCTGCTGAGCATCACAGTTCAGGAAAAATATCCTGGCCTTGGAGGGAATGCAAGGTAGGTTTAATAAAGATAGCTGCAGTTCACATGTTGAAATAGAAGGAGACATTACACAAACTAGTAGTGTATTCTTGGAATTTTGGAAGGGGAACCGGAAGTGTGCACAGAGTGAAATGCTGGGGAGTCTAAAGACTAGGGGGACACATTTCTTAAGAATCAAAATAGGAAACACTTCCTAATCTCAAAGAATCGATTAGTTATGTCAGATACATTAGGGACATTTAAGTGACTCTTGGATAGGCACATGGATAATAGTAAAATGAAGGGTATGCAGGTTAGTTTGACCTTAGAGTAGGATAATAGGTTGGCACAACATCGTGCACTGAGGGGCCCATTCTATGTTTTATGGAATTCACTTCCACAGCAGCCATTAAACTGAGATCAATTGTTAACTTTAAATCTGAGATTTATAGTTTTGTGTTAACTAAAAGTGTATTGGAAATGGGACAAACAGGGTATATGGAGCAAGATCAACCATGATTTTGCTGAACGACAGAGCAGGTTCAAGGAACTAAATGGCCTAATCATTACTATGCTCCTAGGTACATGATAATGCATCCATAACTTTAGGTAGAAAGGCAAGGGCACAAGGCAAACCTGCAATACAGAATGAAAATAAATATAAAAATAAGTTTAATACCATATCCAGTTGCTAATCAGCTTCAAAAAGTCAGTATTTTTCTTACTTTATACTGTTAACACATCTAACTGATCTAGTGTAGAAAATCACTGTACATACATTCTATAAACAGCCTACTATTTGATGTTCCAAATCTTTAGAAACCATCTAAACCTCTCCAACTATGACACAAGAAATAGGAGCAGAAGTAGCCCAGGAGCTTCCTCCAGACTCCTCCATTATTCAAGAAAATCATAGTTGAACTGATCATGGCCTTGGCTTCACTGTCCTGCCTTCTACCCATAACCCGCCACTCCCCTGTAGATCAAAAATCTGTGCAGCACAGCATTGAATATATTCAATGAGCAGGGTCCATGACTCTTTGGGGCAGAATACACCAAAACTTTCACCTCTCAAAAGAAATTCACCCTCATTTCCAACTTAAATTGCAAACCCCTCATATTAAAACTGTATCCCCTATTTCCTAGATTCTATTGGGGGGGAAACATCTTTCAATGATAAATTGTCAAGCCCTATCTGAATCCTGTACGTTTCAATAAGATCAGCTCAGTCTTCTAAACTCTAATGAGCTTAGTTCCCACCTCTCCACCTTTTCTTATTAGAAAGCCAGGGCTCAAGTGAACCTTCTCTGAAATGCCACCAATGCAAGTATATCCCTCCTTAAGTAAGAGGAACAAAACTATACGCATTATTCTGCCTGCAGTTTCACCATTGCTCCGTACAGCTGTAGTAAGATTTCCCTTCTTTCATATTTCAATCCCTTATAATAAAAGGCAACATCCCATTTGCCTTTCTAACTACTTGTCATCCCTGCATGCTAAATTTCTGTGAATCATATATGAAATCAACAAGATTCCTCTGTACATCAGTATTCAACTGTCTCACTTTATTGAAATAATACAATGCATTTCTGTTCTTCCTGCCAAACTGGAAAACTTCACATTTTCCCAAATGTACTCCACCTGTCAATTTTTTTTGCTGCTCACATATCCTATCAATTTCCCTTGAAAGACTCGGTATCCTGCTCATATTTTGCTATTCTAAGTATCTTTGTGTCATCAGCAAGTTTAGCTGCAATGCAGAAAGACTCTTCAAAGTCACCAACATAGCTTGTAAACAGCTGAGGCACCAGCACTGACCCCATCAGCACCCCGTAAATTGTAGTTTGCAACCTGAATTGACACATATAAATCAATTCGCTGCTTCCTGTTAATCTTCCACTCAACTTACATGTAAAATCGTTAAAAAAATCTTTAAAAATAATTGTCAGACATGATTTTATTTTCGCAAAAAATACTGAGGTTACCTGATTGTATCATAGTCTTCTAAAAGTCCAGGTCTTACGTTTGTAATAGTGGTTTCTAACATTTTCCCAACTGACCTGCAGTTTCCTACTTTTGGTTTCCCTTCATTCTGGGAATTTTGGAAGATTACAACTGATGCATCCAATACCCCTGCAGCAACCTTGTTTTACACCATACAATGCAGGCCATCAGGTTAGGAGCACACCGGTTTTTAGCCCATTACTTTCCGAGTACTTTTCTACAATGTCTGTGACTGTTTTAAGTTCTTCCCACACTTTTGACTTCTGATTTTTTTTTTACTGTTATCATTGAGATGCTTTACTTGTCCTCTACTATAAAGGTGTGTATGAAATATTTGTTCAAAATCTTAGCTATTTCCTTATTTCCCACTCTAGTCTGATCCTCGAAGGGATCAACGCTCAATTTAACAATGACCTTCCTCTTTATATATATGTAGGAGCATTTACTATCTGTTTTTATATTTCTTGGTTTATTACTTTCATATTCTAATTTCTTCCCATTTTAAGTCATTTGCTGCTGATTTCTAAGTTAACAGTTTTTTTTTGGTCTATCACTAATCTTAACATTGAAAGTCTTTTCTTTCAACTGGATATCATCCTGAACTTCAGTACCTAGACATGGATGGTACATTCTTATTGTTGAGTCTTTCTCTCATCATGGAATAAATCTTTGTTCAGAGTTATGAAGTAGCTCTTACATGTCTGCCATTGCTTCTTACAGTCAATTATAGTCAACTTTCCTCATATATCTGTAATTTAGGACACTGGTTTCAAATCCAAGCGTTTCAAACTGAAAGTGAAATTTGATCATGCCGTTATCACAGAAATAGCTGGAGAAACTCAGCAGGTCTGGCATCTGTGGGAACAAAACAGGATTAATGCTTCAGATCCAGTGACACTTTTTCTGAAAAAGGATCTAGGCCCGAAACGTCAGCTTTCCTGCTCCTACGATGCTGCTTGGCCTGCTGTGTTCATCCAGCTCTACTCCTTGTTATCACACTTCATCAGAATTTAGTTTTGAATTAAAATGTGAATTATTCAACAATTCAGATTTAAGCAATGCACACAACATGGCAGAGTGAGAACTTTGTCTTAAAAATGATCAGATTATTTTATTGAAGCAACTTCATATTATGAATAGATTTTCTTGAGACTGACCCATGACCCTCGAGATCGAATTAAATATGGATTCAAGCAAGTAATTTGTGTCTTGGGCTTTTCCTTTGCTGTCTAGTCAACTTTGGGAAGGAACAGACAGAATTTACCTTTTTTTCTATCCACATGAAGCAGCACTTCATTATATCCTTACATTCATCATGCGTTGGCTGAAGTCAGAATCTCATCACATAGGATACAATGGATAAGAAGTACAGAATGCACTAAGCATAGAATTATTCCTTCCTGCATGTATAGCTTTGTGCCACATCACATTGGTCCACAAAAGCATCATAAAGCATGTACACAGTTATACAGCTCATGTAAGATGAACAGTCAGGATATATCATGTGTCAGTGCAATATCCAAATAATTTTTTTTCTTACAATAGAACTGCCAGCAGGATCCTAAGTGGTCTGTTACAGGCATTGATAGTTTTTGAAACAGGCACTGATAGTTTTGGAGTTAACACGATGGTTCCTCAATAACTGAGCAGCAGGAACACTACTATTGAGCCCACCATCTAAATGCAGTCCTGCAGTGCCTAGTAGTACCGGAGCTGACTCAAGTAAAGCTGCAAAATCTCATTAACAGTTAGTGAAGCAATAGGGACAGATAGAAAAGAATCAAGCTTAAATGATACAAATGTTGAAAAGTGATTACCAAAAGCAGCAATAACACATTGAATCGATGCAGCATTAGAGGCTGATGAAGTACAGCAATTTGGATGGTGAGCGAGCATTTGTTGACAATTGTTACCCCTCACTGGGGTACTCTGCTGGAAATCAAGTCCTACTATTCACAGAGTTGTCACAGATTGACAGAAAGAATGGACCAAGTTCCTGTTCCTAACAAAAATTGCTTTCATTGCAAATAAATAAATTCTAACTACACATAAACAATTGTGAACCACTGACACATAACTTTCCTAGCCAGAACTCTAACCCACTTATAAAATGCCCTGTCTACACACACACACAGACAGCTAGATATGAACAAACCATGGGTCTTATGGGCAAAGGGAAAGACTGGATAGGCAGTTCACAGGGTCTGCTGCAGTGATCCTTTTGCTGATCAGAATGCTGTTTCTCAATCTTTCTTCTCCAGTTAATTTCACTTGTTTGCAGGAAGTAGAGACAGTGACAGTGAAAGTCTCTGTCTTATTAAATAAAATTCATAGCGTAAAACAATTAATGAGGGGAAATAAACTGGATATCTTCAGGCTTGAGATGCAAAGAAGAAAAAGTTCTTTCCCTTCTGAAGGTTTGATTCCTTCTGTACAAATGTGCACACATCCTCCAAGCCATTCAGCTCCCTGGGAACCAATCACACAGTTGTTGGTATGCAATAGGACCTTATCATTTATAACTGGTGACTAGTCCATGGACCAAATAAGTTATTTGATTGTTTTCAGCTCAAGCTCCATTTGCACACACCCTATGGTTCAAGATTGAAGCCTTCTGGACATTCCCTCCTCTTGCCTTATGCATATCACCACTACGTTCTAACCAACATATTACTTTCCCATTTGACCTTTCCTAATGGCTTCACACTTGTTCCCAACTTTAAACATTTTTTCTCCTTCACATTTCTACTGCTTAACTGCTGTTTCTGTTGTTTTTCCATAATGTAGTTAAAGTGAATTGTATTTATATTTAACTGTTTATCAGGAATTACATAATTGACAATTCATTATAGATCAGGAGGTATATTTCTATGTGATACATAGAACATAGGACAGTACAGCATAGTACAGGCCCTTTGGCCCACAATGTTATGCTAACCTATTATCCTACTAAGATCAAACTACCCTGCATACCCTACATTTTACTATCCTCCGTGTGCCTATCCAAGAGTCGCTTAAATGTCTCTAAAGTATTTGACTCCACTACCACTGCCGGCAGCGCATTCCACATGCCCACCACACTCTGTGTGAAGAACCTACCTCTGACATCTCCCCTATACCTTCCTCCAATCACCTTAAAATTATGTCCCCTTGTAATAGTCATTTCCGCCCTTCGAAAAAGTCTTTGGCTGTCCACTCTATCTATGCCTCTCATCATCTTGTACACCACTCATCCTTCTTTGCTCCAATGAATAAAGCCCTAGCTCCCTCAACCTGTCCTCATAAGACGTGCCCTCCAGTCCAGGCAGCATCCTGGTAAATCTCCTCTGCACCCTCTCTAAAGTTTCCACATCCTTCCTAGAATGAGGCAACCAGAACTGAACACAATATTCCAATAACGTGACAAAATGTTCAAATATAGGATAGAGAAGCGAAGTAAATTATTATTCATTTGGCAAAACATCCAAGTTTCTTAAAGTATTAAAAATCTAGCTGTAAGGACGGAGATAAAGAGACATTTTTTCACCCAAAGAGTGGTGAGCCTGTGGAATGCATTACCACAGGAAACAGTTGATGCCAAAACATTGTATGTATTCAAGAGGCTGCTATATATGGCATTTGGGGAAAATGAGATAAAAGGTTATGAGAAGAAAGCAGAAGAAGATAGGCTATTGAGTTGGACGATCAGCCATGATTGTGATGAATGGTGGAGCAGGCTCGAAGGGCCAAATGGCCTTCTCTAGCTCCTATCTGTGTTTCTGTGAATTTGTACTTGAGAGTCTCCATGTGTTAAATTTATAGATCAAATTCATGAAGCAAAGGCTGATGCAGAATTAAGGTGTAAATATTAAACCACTGCTTTGTTTAAAACAATGTAAACATGTTTTCAAATATATGCATTGATTTTGTTCTCTGGTGTCTACTGACATTCAAGAGCACATGCAGTAGAAGCAATAAAAATCAGTCAATTTTTAAAAGAGTAATAAAAAGCGAGTAAATACAAAAATAGAAAGATTTAAATGAAAATATACATTGGCACATGTGAAAAATTGTGAAGCAAAATAGCAATTGCTTAATTTCAAAAATAGGCTTTACTATAGTGCATAGAGGTGAGTACATGCAGTTGGAAATCATTGGCAGAACATTGGTATTAGCAAACTTTTTTTATATACTTAAACTGTATTCCGTGTTGTAGCAATTTAAATCACATTTAACCACCAAAATTCCAATGAAAATTGTGATGAAAAGCTTGTATTGTTTATTAATACTTTTGGAATTTGAATTATTTCAAAAATAAGAGGCAGATAGATTGTCCTCAGTTCTGTGAAAGTTTTTCTTTCAAATAGGAGACAAAATCATGTGGACAATAACCTAAGGTCATCAGTTCCAACAAGACACATGACTACAGTCAAGTGACTTCAGCAGAAATAGCTTCTAGTCTGTGAAGCTGCCAAGCCAGGAAAGATTCTATAAAAGTCCTCAAATTGTTAGAACTGAAAAATTTTAGATTCACAAAATTGTGAAACTTTCATGCCTGCAGACTTTGAAAGGAGTCCTAAAATTATCTTTGCAGTCAAAAGAATTGAAACTGTAAGGAATCAGTTCATTGACAACTTAAAGAGTTAAGAGAGGAATCTAATTTCTCTGAATTTAAGTATCTGTAAACAACAATGTTGGAAATCATATCGAAAGTGTATGTTGCTGTTTATGTTACGATATCACTTAGTTTGTATTTCCTCCCCCTTTTGTGTAATAAATCTATGTTCACTTGTTTAAGAAAATCTGCAGACTTAGGTGAATAAGTTCCAGTGGCTAGCCACCATGTTAACTGCTTAAAAATATTGAGCTCATGATCTTATCATTTCAAGTTTCATTCTTGCCCAGTAGGACCATAACAAAGTTATGACTTTGTCCAAACTATTCCATGGCACTTGAACTTTTTACACTGCTATCTCTAGTCCCTCTAATCTCTTTTCAATTAACCACAGCCATTCCCAGATCCTGCTGTGGCCTTCACTCACTCTGATACTCTTACTTTGGTACCAACAACTATCCTCAGTCACGACCCTCTTACCAACATCCTCACCTACATTGTCTCCCAGACCCGAACACAACGTCTCCCTAGTTTCCTTTTCCACAGGAATAAATACGTGGCTAAAACAGAAAAATTGTACTGTAGAAAAAACTCGAGTTGAACCTGAAACCTTACCACTTGCTTTAATGGCTTGTCCAGACTTTGAAACCAAAAGAAACACATGCATTATATGGAATTGCATTAAGAGATCAGTTATGGCTTACTTTTGCCTCTCAGTTGGAAGGACCTGGATTGAAGCCCTGCTCCAGACTTGAAAAACATTTCATCTGTTGCTTCAGTGGAGTACTGAAGGAGCCATTTATTGGATGAGAAATTAAAGTTAAATTAAAGTCTGTCTTTTGGGTGAGCATTAAAGAATTCTTTGCTCAATTTCAAAGTAGTACAGCCATGTTGGTATATATTTATACCTTAATTAACATTACGACACAGATGATTTTGTCATTATCTCATTGATGTTTACAGGCCTTTACTGTGCTCAAATTAACAGCAGTGTTTCTTACAGGACAAGTGACAACAACTTCATTAACTTAAAAGTTTTGGCACGTGTTGAGGTAGAGCAATAAATTCAAGTCAATTCAAGTCTCTTTTTCTGCTATCAAAAATCTGCTCAGGGAAGTACATGGGAGAGGCTGGAGAAAATGACATGAGTTGAAGATTAGAAAAGGGAGAACCTGCAAAATTTGTGGGTATAGGGAAAGGTTGGCTTAAAGATAAAAAGGGAGGAAGCAGCAGATGGATTGTCTCAATCTTGGTGACAAAGAACCCCATCAGTTCCTCATATGTTTTTGTAGGTGAAGGTGGAGGAGGCAGGGCAGAAGCAATTAAAAGGGCCAATACAGAAAAGAAACAAGTAGCCACTTTTGCTCCCATCTACCCATAGAAAAGCAGCAATATCAGACATACACTGGGACCAATTCATTAAATGTGGATCAATAATGACTTTTAGACACACAAGTAAAAGATGAAGAAACAACACTGAAGTATCCAGCAGCAAACCAAACATCACTTGGTGATGCAACAGACAATTCAAAGACAAGAATAAAGGATAACAATGACATTTTCCTCACATCTACCACTAAATTCAACAAAGTCAACAACTTCATTTGTCTCCAATATAGGCCACAAACCACCTACCATTACAAACAATAGGAAATCTGAAAACAGCACACGTACAGAGATGAACACAAACTTGGTGCACAGAATAAAGCTATACCAAGCCTCTGATTTACTCAGGCAATATATCTTACACACAGAGATGCAAAAACAAAAATTTATACAGAAAATTTGTATATTGCCTGTACTTTCAATACATATCCCCCTGTTGACCATCAAGGGTAAAATTCCTATCAGCATTTATCCAGAACAGCATCATTGTGTCTTCAGTTTACTGACTGTACTCCAGCAAAAGCTGTTCTGCTCAGTTGCTGACAATATTGTTTTAAATGCAATTTGCCCTTCCTCTGCTTTGAGCATACAAACATAAGAAATAGGAACAGGAGCAGAACATTTGGCTCAGAGAGCCTGTTTCACCATTCAGCAAGCGGATGGCTAATCTTTTCATGGACTCAGTTCCATTTAACTGCCCACTCACGATAACCCTTAATTCCTTCACATGTTCAAAAACCTATCTTTGCCTTAAAAACATTCAATGAGGTGGCCTCAACTGCTTCACTGGGCAGGGAATTCACAAATTCATAATCTTCTGGGTGAAGAAGTTCCTCCTCAACTCAGTGCAAAATCTGGTCTCCATTATTTTGAGGCTATGCTTTCTAGCTCTAATTTCACCTGCCAGTGGAAACAACCTTCCTGCTTCTATCTTATTTACTCCTTTCATAATTTTATGTCTTTCTCTAAGATTCCCCCCATTCTTCTGAATTCCAATGAATATAGTTGCAGTCTACTCAATCTCTCCTCATAAACCAACCCTCTCAATTCCAGAATCAACTTAGTGAAACTCCTCTGTACCCCCTCTAGTGCCAATACATCCTTTTTCAAGTAAGGAGACTAAAGCTGTACACAGAAATCTAGGTGTAGCCCCACCAGCATCCTACACAGCTGCAGCATAACCTCCCTGTTTTTAAACTCAATCCCTCTAGCAATGAAGGACAATATTTCATTTTCCTTCCTAATTACCTGCTGCACAACGTTTTGTGATTCATGGACAAGGACTCCCAGGTCCCTCAGTACAGCAGCATGCTGCGATGTTTCACCATTTAAATAATAGACCATTTTGCTGTTATTCCTACCAAAATGGATGACCTCACATTTACCAACACTGTTCTTAATCTGGTTTCTGTTTCATAGTCTTTGCTCCAGTTTCACCTGCTTTGCTCCTGCTATGCTTGTTTTTTTTTAAGGCTACACTTCTGTTACTGGCTGCTTTATTTCCAATACTTCTCACCCAAGCAAAAGGTAAAAGGCAAACATAGAGTCAAACAGCATGGAAACAGGCTCTTCAGCCCAACTTGTCCATCCCGATCAGGTTTCCTAAACTGAATTAGTCCCATTTGCCTGTGTTTGGCCCACTAAATCCCTCTAAATCATTTCTATCCATATACCTGTCCAAATGTCTTTTAAATGTGTAAGTGTACCTGTCTCTACCACTTCCTCTGGCAACCGGTTCCATATACGCACCATCTTCTGTGTGAAGAAGTTGCCCCACAGGTCCATTTTAAATCTTTGCCCCCTCATCTTAAGCCTATATCCTCTAGTTTTGGACTCCCTTACCTTGGGGTAAAGACCTTGGCTGTTCACCTTATCTATGCACCTCATGATTTTATAAGCCCCTATAAGGTCACCCCTCAGCCTTCTACACCACTGAGAATAAAGTCCCAGCCTCTCCTTATAACTCAAACTTTACGGTCTCAGTATCATTCTTGTAAATCGTTTTTGCACCTTTTCAAGTTTAATAACATCCTTCCTATAGCAGGGTGACCAGAATTGTACAAAGTACATTACAGCGCAGTACAGGCCCTTCGGCCCTCAGTACTCTAAATGTGCCTTAGTAATGTTTGAACAGGGGTAACATGATGTCTCAACTTCTGTACTCAATGCTCTGACCAATGAAGGCAACCATACTAACTGTCTTCTTCACCACCCTGTCTACCTGTGATGCCACATTTAAGGAACTATGTACCTGCACTCCTAGGTTTCGCTGTTTGACAACACCCCCTAGGATCCTACATTAACTGAGGGGCCCTGTCTCTTTCTCTACCGTTTAAGCCCTAGTGGGTAATGGGAAGAGTACAGGGAGAAAGTGATGTTGGCAAAGTGAGGTCATGTTAGATTAGAAAAAGTAACAACTTGGTCAAAACAGGATAGAAATAGTGGAAAGATTCATTTCAAGGTGACTATGAAACTATCACTCTGATAGTAATGTCAAAAATTGATTTTTTTTCCCAGCAAATTCTTTCATTCTAACTTCCCTGATCTTCACAATGATTGAATATTGCAGAAATGGAAGACATATACTGGTTCCTTTATTCAAATAAAAAATTATCTCGATCACAACTCAAGTATTTGACAGGTAACACTCATGTAACAAACAAAAAACAAATTAAAACAAAACATGATAGATGGCAAGCACCTGACACTTTCTGATGAGTCATTGCCTATTAAACGAGAACTAAAAAGCCACTTTCAAACAATATAGATTTCATTTTAAAAGGCCAACTAGAAATCCCTGACAGTCCCATTATACAGGAGCTGTTAAAAGAGTGGTGCACTCAATAGGAAATGTCAGTGAGGAGGAGGATCAAATTGTAGCACTAACAGGCTTTAAATGAAACAGCACAATAAGCACTTAGCCTACAAGAGGTAGAAAAAGTGCAAAAGAAATAACTGCTTAACATGGAGTCCATATCACCTGAGTTTTTTTTTGGTTTTTTTTTAATCCAGGTTTTTAAATATACAACATGAAGTAAAGATGCACTGATTACAAATCTCTAAGTCTCCAATGTGATTGCAGTCATTCTCTTAATTTTATTTTATACATTGCAATCCTCATGAATCCATCACTTACTCTCACCTACATTTCAGAAACTATCTTTCACTTTCCACTGTAGCTGGCACAATTAGCACTTATGACGTTTATATCTAAAAGCAGTTATGCTTCTATACAATCCAACTGACTTTGTGAAATATTATACACCAATTGACTTCACTACTGACAATCACAGATGAAGGTTAAAAATTATACAATCTTAGCAGTTTAGCAGTCAGTTGCCTTACTGTATTTTCAAGCACTGCAATGTCATGTTAATGGCCATCCCACTGTTCATCAGTGGCAGCTTCAGTTAAGACCAATTGTGCCCAATCCCTGGAATGTATCAAGTCAAGGGCATGGATGCGGGTAAGGTGATAGGGTGGCAAGTGGATGCAAGTCTAAAGGTGGGTGAGGTGTGCCAGGCTGGTAGATGGGTTGGGAGTTGAGGGGAAATTGTGTTAGATCTGGGGGAATGGAGGGGCAGAGATTTGGGTGGTGAGTTTGGTGAGGTCAAGGTAGGGAACATAGTGTTGGGAAGGATGGGGTGTCAGGTGAGGCAGGACTGAGGGTCCCCATTAGGGAGTGGAGAAGTGTTGGAAAGAATATGAAGTGGGGTGTCAAGCAAGGTCTGAGCTGTGGTTATATGGTGGTAACGGTTAAATTCTCATGGGTATATAATAGTTACACCATATTTTTATCCCTCTGACCTTCCTTGGCTGATTGTCTAGGCAAATGAGTTGAACTCCCTACAAATCTCTAACTCAAGAGCTGGAAATTCTTTTTGGGTTGGGTAATTGCCTATCAGAAGACTATGACAAATACGAATGGAAATAGGCTGTTTGGTCCTTCAAGCATGCTCTGCCATTCAATAGGATCATGGTTGCTCCGACACTCCTGGCTTCAGCTTTTCTCCATGACCCTTGATGTGCCTACTGATCAATAATCTATCCCCGCCTTAAATATACACAACGATGCTGCTCCACAGCTCTCTGTGGCAAGGAGTTCGAAAGACATGTAATCCTGAGGAGAAATTCCTCCTCATTTTAGTCTTAAATTGGTGACCTTTTGTTGTGAGACTATGTCCTCTGCTCCTAGACTCACCCATGAGGGGAAACATCCTCTCAACATTTATCCTGTAAAGCCCCTTAAGAATTCCATGCATTTCAATGAGAAGTTTAAACTTCCTAGGCAGTTCCTGTGTGGGACTCACAGGATTTCCCATAATACATCTTTCAATGTACGTTGCTTCAATGACTAACCTGCAACTGGAAGATCTGGAACTTCCTGTCAAGGTTTAATTGAGTCCTCTAATGTCTTAATTTAAAGTTTCAGTGTGAAAGTTTTGTCCAACATAATGCTTCAAATTATGAACTGATGTGAACTCAATTTGAACAACTGTAGATAAATGGCTAAAGGTATACACATGCAGTAAGTCATTAGAAAAGATCACCGCTACAGACAATATGAATGAGTTTCAAGAAAAATCAAACTGGCAGTGCAGTGAATTGAAGGATGTAGTGACAGGAAGGAAAGGTGTTATTGAGATAACCAAAATGGCTTGTTTGGTCAACTGATCTGTTCCCAAAACATTCTGTTATTCTACTTGCAAAGGTCATCCTTAGCCATTCTTTAAAGACTCTTTGTAATCAGTAGTGGAATGACAAACAGCATTGCTAATCAACTCCTTTGGTTGAAATATTTCATCTTTAAGATCATTAGCTGAAACCAGGATCAAAATTGGCCAATTGCCTAGAAGAGTGTTAGCTATTTAATTCTGAAAGAAACATCTCTAAGTTGCATTCTCAAGTTGATGTGAAATGCAATAAATACCTATTTTATACTAAATTATTTCAGTTCCTGCTATTAAATACCAAAAATCATAGCACGATATATCTGTGAAAATGCTGTTTTATTTATATGATTGCATGAATGTACTTATATTTTGAATAAATTGATTGGATTTGATACCGATGAAGGAGTTTGGAAATAGCACACTCATTGAAGTAACAAGAAGATAAATGAATTAAATCACTCACTTCAAATCACTAAAATCTGGTAACAGCAGTTTTTTATTGGCAGCAAGTCTTGGCAATACTTGCACAATATAGGGTAAATGTGAACCGAAAGAACTGCGGATGCCGTAAATCAGGAACAAAAACAAAGTTGCTGGAAAAGCTCAGCAAGTCTGGCAGGAACGGTGAAGGAAAAGACAAAGTTAACGACCGGACCTGAAACATTAACTCTGTTTTTTCCTTCACAGATGCTGCCAGACCTGCTGAGCTTTTCCAGCAACTTCTGTTGCTGTTAATAAGGTAAATGTAGCTGTCCTCACAATTGCTCAAAGCGCTATATCAATACCTCGGCAAGGTATAAAAGGAAGGAACAGCTCGAGGGAAGAAGGGTACAAACCCGAAACGTCAGCTTTCCTGCTCGGCCTGCTGCGTTCATCCAGCTCTACACCTTGTTATCAACAGCTCTTGAGTTCATTTTTACAGTGTTGTCTTTCTTGTTAAACGTTTTGTAAGCTTTGTGCCGATTTACACACATCCCTAGCAGGAACTGTGCGCAATAATCAGTAGTGGATACTGCTTACCAAGCTGCTGGCTAGATTATGTCACAATTAAAGGAAAGTTGGGTCATGACAAGAAAGCAGAAAATTTCCTGTGATGATGCTATATCTTATCCATTCCCCAGGCACATCCCACTGTTCCTTACATTGCTATACAGTAACTAAGTTGATGTCTGATTTTTGAAGTGTGAAAACCAGACTAGACTATTCCAAAGGCATTACCTTAAGCTTTCAACAAAGGCTTTGTAACAAACTGTTAAAGTTTCAAAGGTGCCATTAGCAGCAACCCTGTAATACAAGCAAACATAAATTTCTGTTGACTGTATCATTTAAAGACAAAGCTATCTTCTTTATTCATCTTTCAACTTGATTCTGACATGGCATTTGAAACTTACTGCTTGGGCTTGGCATTCCAGGGTAAGCATCTGTGTCTTCCAACTCCAAGGTGACCAGACCAAGGTTGGGGTGGTGATGCCTTCCTGCAGTTTTTCCAGTGAACGGTGTTCCTCCGTTCTCTTCTAGGCTGAACTGCTGTAGATCGGTGCTGTTTAATAATGGTGCTAGCAAAGGATGGCTGCAATTTCATGTACATTAAAGTCAAGAAAACTTCATGAGAAATAAAAATAGCACCTGTTAATTTCTTTTTAAAAACACAGCTGTTGATAGACATTTAAAAACTTAAACAAGACATCCTTTGCAAGACTATGAACCAAGCCTTTCAGTTTATCCCAACTTATTTTCATTATATTTCAATGAGCAGTACTAACTTGAGCAAACGCATTCATAGATGGGACAAGCCCATATTAGATAGCACTTTGTTCTGAATCATCTCATGCACCAGCAAGGAACCTTTCTGGGAAAAAAACTTGACATGGAAGATGCATCTAGTAATAAGACGTGACATAGTGGTGGCAGGTTTAAAACAGATGAGTAGATTTGATTAATATAAATTGTAAAACATTAGAACAATATTTGTAGTGATACTAAAACATTCAAGAGAATTACATCACGTTTCCTTTTGAAACCTGGTGTTGTGCATAGAGAAAAAAATACAATTACATTGAAATATTGCCTTTCACAACCTCAGGAACTCCCAAAGTGTTTTACAACCAATTAAGCACATTTGAGATTATAGTCATTGTTGCAATGCAGGAAGCATAGCAGTTAATTTGTGCAAAATGAGGTAATGACCAATTAAGTGTTTATTGTTTAAAATGTTATTGATTAAGGAAAAACATGTCGGCCTGGACACTCAGGAGAGTTCGCCTGCTTCATGTCCACTAGGAACTGGTTTAGCATCTCATCCAAAAGATGGCTGCTTCAACATTCCCTCAGGAAAGCACAGAAGTGTCAAAGAGCTGACATGCACAATGGACAGAATGACCTCCTTCTGTGCTTTGTTAATCTAGCGTTATATGAATTAAGTTTTTTGAACTTTTATTTTGTAGCCTGGAATTTGCAATTGCAATGATACTGAAACCGTCAGCCCTTGCCATCGTGACAGTGTCTCTGTACATGGACAATTAAACAAAGAAATCAAGAAGCTGCTGTCAATGACATCCTGCTGCTCCACAGGCTGTGCTGCTGAAGTCTTTGCAGCTGCAATCAACAAAGTATCAGTGATTCCTTATGCTCCTCAATGTGTTCTTTGTCTTTATTGATGCATGGGATGTGCCAATGACACCTTTTGTTACACATCCCAAATGGCCCTTGAACTGAATGGCTTGCTAGCTGTTTCAGAAGGCTGTTCAGCGTCAACTACACTGCTGATAATCACAGGTAGGTCAGACTGAGTAAGGATAGGATTTCCTGGACTTCTACAACAATTAATGATACTTCATAGTCACCATTATTCATAGTAGCTGTTCTTTCCAGATTGTTATTCATTGAATTAAAATTCCATCAGCTCTCATGTGACAAAAAACCGAAAGGACTGTGGATGCTGGAAACCTGAAACCTGAAAGGATTTTGGTGAATTTCTTCCGTGTGTTCTGTCGTTGGTACACACTGCTGCTGCTGAACATCAAAGTGATTTGAGCGTTCTCGACCTGAACCACAAAAAGCTAGTATCCGAGCTCAGAGGAAAGTAAGGAAAGCAAATGGAATTATTTCAAAGGGAACGGAGTATAAATGTACAGAGGTTTTGCTAAAACTACATGAGGCACTAGTCAGACTACAGCTGGAATACTGTGAATAATTCTGGTACCCCATATCCAAGGAAAGATGTTTTGTCATTGGAGGCAATGCACAGAAGGTTCACTAGGCCATTCCCAGGCATGGAGGAGCTATCTTATGTACTCATTGGAATTTAGAAGAACGACAGGCAACCTTACTGAAAAGTACAAGATTCTTCGAAGACCTGACAGGATAGATGCAGAAAGGTGTTTCCTGTTGTGGGAGAGTCTAGAGCCGGGGGCATAACGGATTTCTATTTAAGACCGAGATGAGGAGGTGAATCTGTGGAATTCTTTACCACAAAGGCTGCTGAAGCTGGGTTGTTAAGTATATTGAAGGCTGAGTTAGATGTATTTTTAGTCAGTAAGGGAATCAAAGGCTATTGGGAAAAGGTAGGATGAAGAATTGAGGATTATCAGATCAGCAATGATTTCATCAAATGGCAGACCTGCCTTGACAGGCTAAATGTCCAATTTCTCCTGCAACTTTTTTTTAATTCACTCATGGAACATGGGCTTTGCTGGCTGGGCTAGCATTTATTGCCTGACCCTGATGCCCTTGAGAAGGGATGGTAATTTATCTACTTGAATTGCTGCAGTCCATGTGTTACATAGGTACATCCACAATACCATTAGGAGAGAATTCGTACAGCGTCAACATATGTAGACAAAAAAAAACTATTCCCATAAGCTGATGGTGCAAAAAATAATGGGAACAGATTTAAGGCTTTGGGCAATAGGTACTGCAAGGATGGGGTTTGGGTTGGTAGGGAGAGTACGTAGAAGCACTTTCAATACAGCCAGTGGTAATGAACCTAGAAATAATTGCCTTAGAAGGAAGCACACATGATGAACAAGTTCAAAAGGAAGTTTGATGGTATTTGAAGAAAATAAATTTGCAGAGTTAAATGGATAGTGCAGTAATGGTACTGATTAGAATGCTCTACAGAGAATGGGCCTAGTAGCAGCCTCCTATGCCATAATGATTCAAAGAAAATGAAGGAAATTCATATGGTCATGTTAATCAAATCTTTGTGGAAAACGATTTGAGGTCACTGACCATAAAAATCAAGCCAATCCTTGCACAGCTCTGGTGTCAAACAAAATGTGACATCAAGTTGCCTATCCTGTCACTCTTCCCTCTCGTAAATACAGAGGGATGCAATTTTTCCACAATGATTTAAAAATAATTCCCATTGATACTGCAAGACTCCAGAGGACTGTACATAATGGATGAGCCACTATGGAAGTTACCTGGGGTCACTGAAGTGTCATGAGGATCTATGGCATGAATGGTTAGTGGGGGAGAGAGGAAAGGACAAATTTTAAAAAGGGCCTTTAAATGATATCAGATGCCAGGGACCTGGATTCGATTCCACCCTCGGGTGACTGGAGTTTGCACATTCTCCCCGTGTCTGTGTGGGTTTCCTCTGGATGCTCCGGTTTCCTCCCACTGCCCAAAGACGTGCCGGCTAGGTGGATTGGCCATGCTAAATTGTCCGTAGTGTGTTTAGATTAGGTGGGTTAGATATGGGAAATGCAGGGTAGGGGTAGGGGAAAGGGTGGGATGCTCTTCGGAGGACTGATGTGAACTTGTTGGGCCTAATGACCTGTTTCCACACTGCAGGGATTCTATGATTCTGTGATGTTAGGTTGACATGTTGGAGAACAGAGGTGGGCGCAAGTGGCCACACCCATACTCCTCATACATACTATTCTGGCTTATAAAATGCACTGTGAACACGATCCCTGTGTGAAAAGGAAAAAATCTTAAGACAAATTCAAGCTTGGGGTGGGATGTGCATTTGGGAAGACATGAACATGGACAATTTGTGTTTGCCCAAGTTCATACAAAATTGTTTTTAAAAATTCATTCAGGACATGTGGGCTTTGCAACATTTATTATCTGTGCATGCTAGTAGTAAGAAGAGTACAATATGTTAGAAGTCGCACTTTAAAAGATTCTGATTGAATGGTGGCTCAGTGTCAAAGAACCACTCATGATAAACCATAAAGCGTCATATGAAGTATGTGGCTAAGAAACATGTTAGCTGTTCTGTTGCAACTTATTTTGTAGTTACATCCTTGTCCTTGACCTAAGTAAGCTTTTACTGAAAAGCTAGTGTGTTGAATGTTGAAATGTTATTCTTAATACTTGAAAACTTGGAAAAGAACCATGTGTAGTTTTAAATTTGATTTGTATTTCTATCCTGGAACATGCGTGTAAAAACGGGGAGATATGGCTTTAAGAAGAACATAATCATGTGAAGAAATCTGACCTGACCCCAAGTGGACATTTCTCATCCTTTTAGGTCCACCTCCACACACTGCCAAAGAAACAAAACCTGTCCCCTATATAACCAGGGACAAGTCATTAATACATATCAAAAAGTGCAATTACTCATTAGTGAGCCTGTAAAACACCATTGCACACTTCAGTTTGGAAAAGGACAGTTCACTTCTAGTTTGCTCTCTGTCCCTTTAACTGATTCACATCCACTAAACTACTCCTGAATCCATGGGCTTCAATTTTGCTAACAAGTCAGACAAATCTACATTATTCTACATCATTTGAAAATCCTGATGTACATCCAGCAACTGTATTATCCTCATCAACCTTTTACTTCAAAGAGCTCAATCAAATTACGCAAGCAGAACTTCACTTATAAATTCATGTTTTTCCAAATGTCAATTCATTTTGTTCCAGATTAATGTCTCTTAATGTTTCCCTGCCCCCAAAATTAAATTGATTAGTCTGTAAATGCCAGGTATATCCCGCCCCCTTTACTGAAGAAGAGTGTAACACTTGCTATCCTCCAGTCTTCTGGGCCCATTCCCATCTCCAAGCAGGATTAGAAGATTGTGGCCATGGAAACCTAGGATGGGTTCTACCTAAAACAGTTGACTTTTCTACCGTGAATATTCCCATCCTTTTAAATACATTCTTGCTTATCTATTTTTATTCTACCCAGTTTCATCATTATTTCGTTCTGTACTTGTAGCACTCTCTTCTTTGCTGAATATAGATGCGAAATACTGATTTATTACCTCAGGCATGCCCTCTGCCTCTGCAAGACCACTTCCTATGTATAATTAACACCCTTCTATTAACTACACTTTTACTATTTATAGGTTTAGAAAATATATTTTGGCTTTCCTTTCATTACCTGCTAATCTATTCTCATTATCTCTCTTCGTTTCTTATTTCCTTTTCCAGTTCTTTCCTGTATTATTATGCACACGTTTGTTCTCTGCTGCATTATGAACTTGACAAGATCTTCGGTCATCCAGGGAACTCTCATCTTAGATTGGTTTAAACTGATAATAACCTTTTGCAATTAAAAAAAGAAAAATCTGGAAATACAGGGAATTCTCTTGCACACAAATATAGTGGCTGTAGCATTGTAAGAACTTCCTAAGCCACTTCACACAAACATTTTCAGAAAAAATTTGACAACAAACTCAATGGTACTGTCTCAGAAGGGAGGAGGGCCGCAGAGGGATAAAATGATTTTTGGAGGGAATTCCAAAGTTTAGAGTTCAGGCATGGAGAAATAATAAAATTCAGGCTGTGCAAGAGGTTTAAATAGTAGGATGAAAATTTTAAAGTGGAAATGTTTTTGTACCAGGAGTGGTACATACATAATGTCAGCACAGCAGGTAAATAAGTATCTGTTAGAGAAAAACAACATATTTTGGATGTTTCAGGTACGCAATTCTTTAGAAACTGTGAAAAACCTATTTTTCCACAGATGTTGACCAAACTCTATATTTTCAGCACTTTGTTTTTATTTTAACATTTTATTCTGTTTGCTGATTTGTGTAAGGTGAATGCTCTATTGAATATGATATAAAGCAAAGCAGTATCAGGGAGATAAGCCAGTATATAGTCAATACTTTTATGGCATTTCTGTAACCTTGTTAAATTACTAAATTATTTTAAGATATTGTTGATGAACTATTTTGCATGAAAGGGATATCCAGCCTGACATGAATAAGGACTACAGCTTTGCTGCTGAATTCATTTCGACTTTCATTCCAAAGAAAGCTACATATTTACTATCTCTGGGGAGAAAGTTAAATTTAACACCGGCACCCCGGGATTATTATTTATCTCATATCAAAGAGACATTAAATTATTTTTAATACCCTGACTTTTAGTTTATCTACAATCCACAGGAAATTTGCAACAGGTGTTCATATGAACCCCTGATGTGTTTCTGAGATGTATGTGGGTGGCTCTTAATTTTTAAATGCAGCAGAGTAAACAACACTTTACTATTTATACTTCAGTGACTCCAATGTCTATTGTAATGGATGCAAATTTGCAGCACAGGTATAAATTGGATGCTGTGGCTAAGGCTTGCCAAAATTATCGCACTCTCTATAGCTGTCTTCTTTCAACACAATTTTTTAGTTATAGAAGAATGAAATCAACAGGAAACCAAGTTGGATCCAGGATGTATGCTATATTTAACATTTTCTCTATTTTACCTAATCCCACATTGATACTGAACTGAGTCTATTGCAATTTTTACCTGATATGTAACCAAGGCTAGTGAATTAGAATATTGCATTATCAACATCTGCTGGAAAACATTGTGTCAAGTGCATTATCTCATGCTTGGCATATCTCTTTCTTGTGTTATCTATGAAATTATTGCTCTTTTAGGATCATGGGGTTAATATTATCAATACATTTTAGATTATTTTAAATGGTGTTTTATCCTACCCCTTGGATCTACAATCTTACCTCAAAACATTTCTTTGGATCCCATAGGCTGGATTTTTCTGACCTTGTCGTCAACCCCTTTCCCCTAACTGGACTCTGGCCTGACATTTCCCCATCAGCCAGACCAGACATCACTTTGACCTGAATCCTCAACTCCAACCTGCCTCCTGACATCTCCTAGGAGTAACCTCCCCTACCCTGCTGGTCTCTCACTCACTTGACCAGACAACGTGAATTGAGCTGATAATCCCCAAACTGAACCCATCCCACAACCCACCCCACTTAGCATCCCAAGCAACCAGCCTTCCAACTCACCTGGTACAATCCACATACCCCACCTCCACCCCCACCTGGTGCATTACCTCTTTCATCCATCTGGCATACTGCCCCTTCTCAACCATCTGGCACATGAACTCCACACTAACCTTACATACAGCAGCTGTTAAAGTGACTATCTGTGCTGCTAGCCATCTAAATCAGAGAACACGGCACAATTACTGCTGCCAAAGGGATATGGCGTCAATGTTGATTCTCCCACTGCTGGATTTGTGAATTATTGAACAGGTCTAAACAGGATAATAGACAGTATTCCAGTATCAAGAGTCTCCTGTCTATGTATCTCCAATATAAAATACATCTAAAGGTAAATGAGTAATTTTTACTCTGATCAAGATTGGAAATGAGGTTTCTGACCTTTATTGAGTTTCAAGTTCAATCCCAACTGTAAACTCATTTGCTTCTTCTCATAGCACTCATCAGTGATGGTGAGACTGGTTTGTAACCACTGACCAATCGTTCTTCCTCCACTGATTCCTTCCTTGAAGAATAACAACTGCACTGCATATGTAAGAATTGCTTTACAGGAGCCCTCCACTTGCTCAGATTTCTCTGGGGATGCATGAATGTCACAAGAGAGGAAAACAGGCAGACAGGACTATCTTGGCCTAACCCATTAGGATCATGGTGATCATAATTTTCTCATGATTAAGTTGATTTTCACAGTTTTGCTGCTTAAAAAAGTCTTAAAATGTTAAATTTATCTTAACTATGTTTACAAGCAAAGAAAGCTATAAAGCAGAACGCAGTTATTGAAGGCAAAAATAAGCTAGATTATAAAGAGAGATACATTGCTGAAGAAAATCTTCAGCATCAAAACCTGTGAGTTCACACCAATTTTTGCATCATGAATGCAAACTGAGGGCACAATTCCAGGCATCTGTCTTGTGGATTTGGGTCAATAACTGTGCAGTCTATAGATGAGAAAAGAAAGACATCTCTCAGGATCCTGCTGTAACATGATTCTAAGCTAGAAAGGATCTTAATATTGAAAAATGGTAACTCTGAACATTCTTTGTACCCAACTTTTAAATAAAGATCTAAAACTTAGATTTCCGATAGGGTGACATTGATCAGAAATCTTTAGGGTTTTGCTTAATTACGACAATGAAAATGAGCTACTGCCAAGTGCGCCAGGACAGTAAATGCCAAACTGCCAACATCACAAGTCATTGATGGCAATTTAGTGTCATAAAAAGTTTAATGACGTTCATACTGTATAACAGAGTAAGTAAATGGAGAAAACCACACCTGTCACAAATCTTAAGTAGTTAGCACATCAGCCACTAACAATCTTCCCTCCCCTCCCATTGTGATCAATAATCAGTGGCCATGAATCATCATAGGTTTATTTATATTCTCATTCTTCAAAGAGAAGCGTGCCTTCATTCACAGCCTGAACTACGTGCAGACTGGCATGGTGTGCAATTGCTTGGTACAGTATGCTGATCACTAGGTTTGACTGCATCCTGTAGCAACTGGAAATCACAACCACATCCCATAACAACAGGTAGAGATTGACAGCAAATGGTGGATCTCGACCCTCTGTTCTCTCATTCCCAATGAAAAGGGTGCTTTAAAGATTTTGAAGAAGGCAACTATAGGAGGAGCTGCTGATTTACAAGAGGTCCAATATTAACTTTCAGCAAACAATATCATGAAACCCACATGGTACTAAGAGCAACATGCAAATTTGTCTTTTCAGGAACCTACTCTAATCTCTCATTCTCTACCACTGCTGTAGCTTTGTCCCAAGAAAAAGCAGAGCAAGAATAAATTAGATATCTTACAACCAGGCCTACCAAGGTTTCACAGAATGATCCATGGTCTCTCACCCTTCCAAGCAACAGTGGAGATTTACAAACAAAAGTCCTTGTGGAATATAAAAAGGACGATTTTCCATAGTAGTGTAATTCAAGTGGCTAAACAATGCTTCTTGGCATTGGCAGCATGAGATTATCTACAAAACTGTACTGAGCTGCTAGGGCTTAAGTGGTAACAGCAGCTTACTAACCAGGGATGAAAAATCCACCAACTCCTCACCGAGCCACAGTAGAAACTACACTTGGAGTGCTGCTAGAGACATGGATGGACTAAGATAATGTTTGTGCAGACAGGTGAAAAATTCAGACTCTATCTGGGTTCTCAAAAAGATGATACCAATGGCAACTCACTAAAATAAGTGCTCCAGCCAATGAAACACTAAAATAGCACGGTTAGATACTTTATTAAAGCCATTGTTGACCTGAGCAGCTCTATGGCAGAGGATTCATAGAAATATAGAATACAGAAACAGGAACAGGCTATTTAGCCCTTCGAACCCACTCTGCCTCCCATTATGATCATAGATACTCACCCACTCAGGGAGCTGTTCCTGCTTCTCGGCCCCCCTCATCCTTTGATCCCTTTGGACTCAAGTAATACATTCAACTCCTTGAAATCATACAATGTTTTGGCCTTAACTGCTTCCTTAACTAGCAATGAGTTCCACAGGCTCAGCGCTCTGCGTCAAGAAATTTCTCATCTCAATTTTAAGTGGTTTACCTTAGACTGTAACCCCCGGTTCTGCACTCCCCTGCCATTGAGAACATCTTTCTTGCATCTACCCTGTCTAGTCCTGTTAGAATTTTATAGGTTTCTATAAGATTTCCCTTCATTCTCCTAAATTCCAGTGAACATTATCCTAAGCAATTTCTCATATGTCAGTCTCGCCATCCCAGGAACCAGTTTGGTAAATCTTCTTTGCACTCCATCCATAGCAAGCATATCCCTCCTCAGATAAGGAGACCAAAACTGCACACAATATGCCAGATGTGGTCTCATCAAGGCCCTGTTTATTTGCAGCAAAGCATCCCTGCTCCATATCTGAATCTTCTCACTATGAAGGCCAACATACCATTTAATTTCTTTAATGGCTACTGCACCTATTTGCTTACCTGAAATAGGAGGACACGCAGGACTGGTTGCACATTCTCTTCTCTCAATTTGTAGTCATTCAGATAAGAATCTGCCTTCCTGTTTTTGTTACCAAAGTGGATGAGTTCGCATTTTTCCAAATTATTCTGCATCTGCCTTGCATTTGCCCACTCACTCAGCTCGTCCAAATCACACAGAAACGTATCTACATTTTACTCACAGCTCACCCTTCCACTTGGCTTTGTGTGCTCTGTGCTCCACAGACAGTTGACAGAAACATTCACAGAGACAAACATTGACTGCTGCTGCAGGATAATCAAATCGGTGAAGAACTAACTTTGGCATGTCTGAAACTTGTTGTTTTTCCACTACAAACTGCCCATACCCAAGTGCTTCTGACTAGCATATTTCACTTTCCAGGACTACATGGTTGTGGATTTACTGCAGCTTGGGGAAACCACCATAAAGAGTCATAATGGAAAGGCCAGTCTGAGGTTTGCCTGCCACAATAAACTGAGATGTTGGAAACTGGGCAGAAGCCTTCAGGTTTATGCTGACATGGAATGTAACTTGTAAATATCATGTATATTACAATTTCATTGAGAACAACATGCAATATAGGAAAAAAAATCTTGTTATACTCTCTTGTAATGTCCAATTTGAAATGCTTTGGAATGTACAAATTTTATGATAAAATATATTTTCAGAAAAAAAGTGCATTGTTAGATATTTTATTACAGCTCTCACCTATTGAGAGCAGGAACATTGGCAGCCCATTTTTAGGCCAGCTCCAGAAAAGAATCTGGAAACGCTTTGGCAGCAAACAAACTATACTTATTTAAAAGAAAAAACTGCCAAACACCTAGTTTCCCAGCATAAACAGTGCAATAGGCAAGTGAAATAGCCCACAAAATGTACAAAGAGAGTGACAAATTGTCGCAGGCTCAAATTATGGACTCCAGTATACCCTCTGGGGCACATCAATAATTAGCTACCCAATTTTGCAATGCACTCTGAAACATATGGTACCTTCACAGAAATCTACTGCAGCATCCCTTGACACTGGAGACCCTAAGCACATTTTTGTGCTTAAACTATCATTATACTACAATAGAAGCAACTGTCCTTTTCAGACTCCAAGCCTTTGATCCCATGATATGGATAACTGATTCCATTTGGTACCATGTGGCCTGCCTTCCTGCAGATTGTTGGCTATGTAAGACTGGCACCTGATAGTAGTAACATGGCAGACACCTGCTCATTTGAATCGTAGAATCCCTACAGTGTGAAAACAGGTCCTTCGGCCCTACAAGTCCACACCGACTCTCAGAGCATCACACCCAGACCCATCCCCCACTAATCTATATATCCCTCAACACTATGGGTAATTTATCATGGCCAATCTACCTAGCCTGCACAGCTTTGGACTGTGGGAGGAAACCGGAGCACCCACGCAGACACGGGGAGAATGTGCAGACTCCACACAGACAGTTGGCCGAGGGTGGAATCAAACGCGGGTCCCTGGTGCTGTGAGCCACCGTGCCACCCCTGGTGTTGTCCCTTAGAAGAACAGCACAACCCTGCTGTATGCCTGTAGACAGAAAGGAGAGAAAGGCTCTGTTGTCCAAATGGGGTTTTGCTGCCGTAAGATAAGGCTGTTGTGGAGTTACAACAGCCAGATGCTTTACAAAATCCTCAGCTGGCACCTAAGATGAGCACTGGATCAGGTTCAAGGATTCAACTACTGCACATTGGCTCTCAGAGTAATTATGTTGGTAAAGATGTTTGGTAAAGATGTAATTACAAGAGCTGAATAAACAAAATAAAGAAATCAATGATAATAAACAAAACAATAAATCAGAAGAACTAAAGTTGATAAATACAGTCATTGTATTTGCTGAATTTTAGGTGTAGCTTTGATAAAAGGAATAGGAGCTCTGTTGGCTGATGCACATGGAAGTGACCAGCTTACAATAAGTAGATAATAGTATCCATTAGATGGGGAGATGATGTGGATATCACTGTAAATGCATTGACCAGACAGAGCATTCGAGATAAAGCATTTCACGAGACTGGTTTCTCTCCTCTACATTAGGGAGATGATGATGACATCATGGTAATATCACTGGGCTAAAATCCAAAGGTACAGGTGAATGTTGAAACTGCTTTCATTCCGTCATGGCAACTAGTTAAATTTAATTTTAATTAATAAATCTGGAATTGAAAACCTGTCTCAGCAATTTCTGATTTCTGATGAAGGGTCTCGGCCCGAAACGTCAAGTTTTCCTGCTCCTATGATGCTGCTTGGCCTGCTGTGTTCATCCAGCCCCACACCTTGTTGTCTCGGATTCTCCAGCATCTGCAGTACCTTTTATGTCTCTCAGCAATTGTAACCACTAATTTTGCAACAAATAGGGGAAGTGATGGCCTAGTGGTATTATCACTGGTCTGTTAATCCAGAGACCCATCTGGTTCACTAATGTCCTTTGGGGAAGGAAACTGCCATCCTTACCTGGTCTGGTCTACATGTCACTCTAGACCCACAGCAATGTGGGTGACTCTGAACTGCCCCCTGGGCAATTAGGGATGGGCAATAAATGTTGCCTAGCCGGTGACGCCCTCATCCCATGAATGAATAAAAAAAAAAAATTGTTGTAAAAACTCCGTTTGATTCATGAGAGCCCTTTAGGTGAGGAAATCTGCCATGCTTTTTTGATCTGGCCTATGTGATTCCAGACCTACAGAAATGTGCTTGACTGTTAACTGCCTTTTCCAATCAGTTTAAAGGACAGTTAGGGAAGGGGAACAAATGTCAGCCTCAAAAGCAACATCTACATCCCAATAACATATAACAATGTAATTTTCAAATTCCTGTGCTATGCTTAGTGCCTTCCCCCCTTCAACTTTGATGAGGTAGAACACATTAACATATTCTTTGCCAACACAATATCACAGAACACACAAGACTAATCCAGGCCCCTGAAGAAACACTTCAATGTCAAAGCTGCAACCTCCATTAAATACCGCAACCAACAGAATAATTAAAGTCCAGGGAAAGCACACATATGCCATCAGTTGGAAATGGCAGCCTTGATCACCCCTGTGCCAAGAGTTACAGTTTCCTTGTGGGAAATGCATTTGCTAATTCGTCCCCAGAAAGCTCCTATAAACATCATGTGCAAACACCGTGCAATAATCTGTTTTGTGATGCTGATCGAGGAATAAATCTTGGCCAGGACACTAAAGAGGGGCAGCACAGTGGCTCAGTGGTTAGCACTGCTCCCTTACAGCGCCAGGGACCTGGTTTGATTCCATCCTCGGGCGATTGTCTATGTGGAGTTTGCACATTCTCCTCCTGTCTGCTCCAGTTTCCTCTCAGTCCAAAGATACGCTGGTTTGGTGGATTTGCCATGGGAAATGCAGGATTACAGGGATGGGGGGGTTGTGGGTCTGGGCTTGATGCTCTTCAGGGTGTCGATGCAGACTCAATGGGCTGAATGGCCTTCTTCCACACCAAACTCTCCTGTTGTTCTTCAAAATAGTGCCATGCAAGCTTTATGCCCACCTAAACAGGCAGATGGTGCCTTGTTTTAACATATATTACAAAAGACGTCACCTCTGATCAATGCAACACTCTGTTAGTGTTGCAGTGATGTATGAATCTTGATATTTTTGTGCTCGAGTCTTGGAGCAGAATTTGAACCTTGTGACTCAGATCAAGTGTGCTACCAATCAAGCCACAGTTGATAATCTTATCAAACAATGAATTTGCTTTATGCATAATGTACGCATTGGATTGCTACTAACACCTCCAAAGACTATTTGCTGTGCTCTCATTACAGGCTTGTTCACAACAGCTGTAAACTTTAAAGCCACTGGCAGGTTTGCACGTTTGGTGCAGACGTGGTGATGAATTGATAAAATCATTGTCTTATTCGTTTTTTCTGTTGTGAGATGCAATCTCTGTCAGCGCCATTGGAGAACTCTTTCCAACAAAAGCTAAAGATTGTGTCTCAATTTATAACTTTAAATCTGAGATTATAGATTTACTATAGTCAAGGGCAGTAAAGAATATGAAGCAAAGGCAAATATTTGAGATACATGTCAGCTATGATCTCAATAAATGGAGGAACAAGTTTGAGGGACTGAATAGCCTACTCCTGTTCCTAGCTAACTGAAGGTAGTAAGTTGTCCTAATAAAGAGAGGCATTGATCAGTTGTTGCCATATGCTTCCTGTGTTGCCTCCCTTCTTGCAAAAATAATTCAAAGCGGTATTTACAGAGGAAAAGTAGTCATGCACTCTTTGGAATGGAATGGAAGTCTATGAGAAAAGAAGAAAATCATAGAATCATAATG
Organism: Ginglymostoma cirratum; assembly: GCA_024137785.1. NCBI lineage: Eukaryota > Metazoa > Chordata > Chondrichthyes > Orectolobiformes > Ginglymostomatidae > Ginglymostoma > Ginglymostoma cirratum. Next base: position 44,669,460 of record JAHRHZ010000013.1, read on the forward strand.
TAGAGAAGAAGCCTTTTGGTCCTTCAAGTCTGTACTGACAAAAACTAATCTAAATCTACACTAAAATGGCCTATTCCTGTTCCTACCTAATTGAAGGTAGTGGCTTATATGCAAGGTGGATCATGAAGCAAATGTAAGCAATGAAAGTAAAAGCATAAAGGAAAATTCAAATCAGCTGAGAAATAATTGCTGCAAATCCTTTTAAAGTACGTGCCACTCCCTATAAATAAACTCCCAGCAATACTGGAGACCCTGTTTTGAATAGGCATAACTGGTACTGAGAAAAATGGGAAATTGTAGTATGGGGCTCATCTCTGCTGTCTATCTGGAGAAAGATCAGTTGGACACTAATGTGGGCAGAAATCTAGCATTAAGAGAATGTGGCCTCCATTCGCCTAATAATTAAATGGCATTCTTCAGGAATTCTGTGCATGTTCAAAATATTCTTTCATTAAATGTTAACGGTGCTTTCTTCCCACAGATGCTGCCAGACCTGCTGAGGTTCTCTAGCAATTTCTATTTTTGTTTCAGATCTCCAGCATCCATAGCTCTTTTTTCTATTATATAATGTTCATCTTTACCGAGTTGCTGTGACACAAAAATCCCATCCAGTAGAGATACCTAATCTTCTCCACCTCCAAAAACAAACTGATTGAATTTCTAGTTTTCACTTGCAGGAACTCTACCTACAATGAGGTTTACCAGCAAGAATCTTCACAGTTTGGGATTCTGGCCCAACTTCAGTGCCAAATTTGATGTTTAAAATTTAAGATCTGCGCAAAATACTACAGTATCAATGGGAGTAGCGATAGTTATGTTTTTAATCCAGTAGCCTTATGTATAATTATTTTCAGTAATAAGAATTTTCAAATATTTCTGATGTATGGAAAAGTTTAATTTATTCTAAGAACATGGTAATTTAGAAGATAGTTCCAGGAATTTTATGATGATGAGAATTATCATTGAACTTCTTTCATTAGGCACAGATCAAATCAATGTGAACAAATTTTGGATGCCCAATAACTCATGCCTGCATGAGAGTAGATATTTTCTTAACTTTTTTCCTATTCACTTAAATTCCAGGCCATGAAAACATGACTAGACGACATCAATGTTGCTGTACTTGGAAGCCAATCTACTCTGACAATAGGGAAGAGATTAATTTCAGATAGCCAGTACTTTTCTTGACTTGTTGTTTGGAGAGATCAGAGGTCAAAATGCGTATGCACATTCAAAGACTAAGGAGCAAATTTAAAAACACATCATGGCAAAAACCACCATCAACCACCTTACCCTTCCACAGGAACCTGAACCAGTTAACACTTACACAGCTAGAATTTTTAATTAATAGAAAACAGGCCAGTTTCAGAACATTAACTCATATTGCACAATCTTAATATAAACAAGTTGAACGGTTATTTTTTGTCACATGGGTAAAGAGGGATTAGAAATTGTCACGTCTTTTTTTTGGTGGGGGGGAAGCTGTATACGTAGGGCCATGGGAAGATATGTAGAACTACAGAAGGAAATGTTTTGATTCACGTCAGCTAGCAATTTCCTTTCTAATAGCATCACTAATCACTGTAGCATAGTTAATTTTATGCAGCACGTAATGAGAACTGCTTGTGGGAATGATAATGGAGAACAAAAGAACACCACCATGGAGATCTCTTATATACTCAAATGACATATTGCTTGCGTTTTAGTAATGTAAATGTTAAACAATTTATCTGCAGTTTTGGATGAATGCCTGAAATTTTCGGATGGCTTTGATCACATTGAGATTTTCAACTGCACATTTCAACACTGTCTCATTATCATAATTCATTACTTATTTTAATTGCCAGACATACACATACATTTTCTTGCTCTTTGTCTAAATTCACAATTATACAATGTTAATATTTTATAAAGTAAACCCCTCCAACATTTTACACAGGAATCAATTAAAGGACCTTTGCAACAGTTACATAATTATCAGTGACTCACTAACATACACACTCAGCAGAAATACATCATAAAATGCCCAAGGGTCACTTTCAGAGCAATACCTACTTTTACCTCGTACATCCTATAAACTATAGCTAAATGCAGTAAGGTATTGTTTATGATACGAGTATCACAGTACACTTATTTCGATGAAATTGTCCACAGATTGATAGTTTGAATTTTGAAAGAATGTTCCATATAGGAGGTAAACTAGAAATATAAAAATGGCTAGATTTACTTCCTCTCCAACTCATACCAGCCCTAGAGGAAGTAAAGGCAATTGTATTGGGAAGGAGAAGACTGACAGGTATACATAAGAATTAATGTAACCTCAGTTGGCTAATAAGCTGAAAATTCTAAGTTCTGAACTAACATTCCAATACAAAAGGTTTGGAAGGCAGAGGACGGCAATAGATACTTTAATGCTGATCCACAACTATTGCTATATCTATTTAATATCTACTGTTACAGGATCTCATTTACTTATTCTTACATGGTAGATAGTATGAAATTCACTAGACCTAGAAGGCTGAGCAAATCGGAGATGTTGGCCACTTAAAACACAAAGTAATCTTGCCGCAAAGAAAATAAGTTGTTTTTCTTTATCTTACGTGTAGATTTTACCACTTTTTGTATATACTGCACATTGACAAACAGAACAAATTGTTCTTTTTTGTTTCACTGTCCCAATTCAAAGAACCAGACTATTAAGGCTTGACAATGATGTGGTGCCTTCGGAATAACACTAACTTAAATTGCTCACCAAATGATCGTCACGTAGCATAAAACTGTGTGTAATGATAGAAGGGAAGAAAATATTATTTAAAACTTTAGAGAAATGCCTTTATAAAGAAAAAACGTAGCTCAAGTGCTTAGCATAGCTTGTATGCAATTTTCCTTTAAGACAGTATAAACACTCCCATATAGAAATTAAAAAGCTTGGAAAATGCACCCTTTAACAAAGGACAGGTCTTCTTTTGTTTGTTACATTAAAATGACTTGGTATTTTTAATTACCATGCTCTTGGGCAAATCGGCTTACTTGATTTTGCACTTTATGGAATTCCTATTTGCTTCAGCAAATATAAAGATAGCTAATAACATAGTTGAACTAGGTCCTTTTGGAAATACAAATGCCAAATGGTTTTGCAATTCAATATTCTACTTGATTGCAACAAAATGAACAAGATATCTTAAGTCACCAAAATTTTTCTTGTTTTTTCAAACGTGCATCCAGGAACAAATTCGCATCAAAATGGTTAAGAATATAATTCAGTGCTTATTTATTCTGGGAATGAACTGAAAAATGATTGGATCAGGCACAAGTTTAGTACTAGATTACACTCAGCAGGTGAACTGATTTTTAGCTTAAAAGTTCTGTTCATTAATTTTTCATTCAAGCAACATGGAAGACTGGATCTTTCAAGCATTGTGTGATTGAGTACTAATATTCAGGCTTGCACTCTTAATTCTCCACATAGTCAGTTCCAAATCTCCACTGCTCCAATAAAACACATTAGAATTGTATATTTCCTTGCGTAAATAATTTTTTTTTCCTTGCCTCAGTGTTGCTCCCTTTACTATTTTCTCTTCCTGAACATGGTGGCTTATGACACAATAGTTTTGCATAAGCTAACATCTGAGCAGCTGCACACATAACTATTCTTCACATCAGTCTGCGCAGCACATATCAGCAGGAAACAAAGAGAAATCACTAATTCCTCTTAAATCCATCTCTGCCTGTGCCTGTAGCAAAGGTCAGTGCATAATGAGCACGAATTGGAATTGCTCAGGGAGCTGGGGGTTGGGGAATAGTGGGAGGACATCAAGCCTAATGATAGTGCACTGCAATATCTTAGGCCGAGATCAGTTTACATAATATAGGTTGTATTTGGAATCATGTCGTCTGTTACCACTACTGAGATATGTTTGCTCTTGCAATCACTGGAGAGCCAGAAAAGATAAATTTTTCATATCTTAAGTCATTCTGGATCTTCTCATTTTCTTCTACTGCCAACTGGTGGCAAAACAGTACTGGCAAAGAGGTGAATCGCTGATTCCTCCCATTAGACATTCTTACGGATGTAAGTAGATAACACAGCATGAGCTCAGAAGAAGAGTGGAAAGTAAGATGGATAAAATGTTTAAGAAAATTTCTAAAAACATTTAAACTAATGGACACATCCCTATTTCAGCATTAATCTCTTAATAAAATAGCAAGTCACAGTTCACACCATTTTACCAAGATATATGCTTTCTGATTTACTTATTTACAGAACAGTGCGAAAGTAAGAAATATTGAGGTCTCAATGTGCATTTTTAAATAAAATTTTCTAGACACAAAGCAGAACACTTGAAAAGTACATCTGGATACTCTAAGCACTATTTTGTAGAATGATTTGAACCCAATGATGCTCCTTGTATCATCATAACATTTTACAAAGTGTAAGCTCTCATCACTCCAAGGATATTTCAACATGTTAAATACTTGTCCTGCTCAAATGTCTTTTCCTAGTAGACGATCTGCCATTGCTACATTGCAAATATCAATGTATTAACCCTGTATGATGCATATGTATAAAAGAAAATTCAACAAACCTAAGTTTGTATTGTAAATGGTTCACAGATATATTGAAAAAAATTGCAATGTAATTGGCATCTTTAAAGCATGAAGAGATGACTAGAGAAAAGTGTACACAAAGTTTTTTTTTAAAATGCAGTTTCCCAGATTACTTTAGCCCCCACTAATAGTTTTTCTTCATGAGTCAATCTGGATTGCAACTTGAATGGAAAGGGGTTCAAAAATCAGAGGAAATAATGAACGTTTTCCCATTCTTTTCAAAGTGTAGTCATGAGTTTATCTTGGTCAACACTATGTTTCCTGCCTCCCATGTTCTTCATATTTTGCTCTTGAACATATCTTGCGTTTCTGCCATTTCCTTCCTGCGATGGTGTCCGGTTGTAATATTTGTGCCTGTCATCATTGGGCGATGGCCTGTACCATGTGCACAGCGAGCAGTTAGTGAGATGAGACTTTACATAACATATGGATATCAAGTCATGGTTACTGAACAATTGTAAATGCATGCATGGTAGGGTTGGAGGGAGGAGGAGAGAGATAGAGGGGGAAACAGTGAAAAAGACAGGGTTACATATAACGGGAAGTGATGGTTAAACATATCTTTTATCGTTTCAACAAAACTAGTGATATGGTCATCATTGCTATCAAATCATTCCAAATGAAAGTAGCAAGGCATATGATTGCAATGTCATGCACTGAGGAATTTGTAGAATGAAGTTACTGTAGTGCTCTACAAACTAACTTTCCAGCACATGCAGGGACATGCAGAATTCCTTCCCAAAGGCTTGAAACGCTGATAAATTCCACACATACTGCTTCCTTTGAACACAAACCTTTTTATTCTTTAAAACCTGATAAATTATCCAAAAGGCTGCAAGATATTTATTGTGTCATATCTCCTCGCTTTGGGATAGCTTTACAGACCATGGTAAACTTTAAGATCAAGAGTTGAAAAGTGATTTACGATATTTAACTAAACATTTTACTATCAAACTCACAAATTCAACAAGTAATGCTAGTGACACTAACACAAATGCACACACCATAATTGAGCCATTAGGAAGGATGGTTTTAAAATTAAATGAAAGTACTCTACCACATATTTCCCTCCACCAGACAATTTTCAGTAACAGACCACAGAAACTGAAATCACCCTCCACCTTGTGATTGTGAATAGCAGTACAGCAGGGATGGTCTTCAGCAACAGAATACCCGATTTTTTGTTTTAAAAACAAAAGGAACATTCTTAAGTAAAATAAATTTATCAAGAAAAGAAAGTAATCCATCAATAAACCATATTCAACAGTAAAAAGGAAAGGCTTGGTCTAATAATGTTAAACTGGTATTTTAATTAATTAATTATTGTTGTTCTTTGGTGTGCAATATATTTAGGATTGGTAGCTTGGAAGCAACAATAATTCAATAAGTATTAATTAATTAAATTTAACCCAATAAGGCATTAAATACAAATTGAACTTTGTTTTTCCCCTGCCTATCACTTTAGAAAACCATCATGCTTAAACATTAGTTCACTTTATTTCAAATAATTCTGATACATTGCACACCCAAGCAGCTGATTCAACTGATGATCTGTGTTATGTAAACTATTAATAAATTCAAAATTCAAAACATTTACGATGTAATCTTTAAGATATAGAACCGTCTTACCTAACATTACTGGAATGCCAGTGTTGTTGCATAGGGGGTATGTTGCACATATATGGAGTCTAAAAGTCAACAAGGAGAAAAATTACTGATGTTGCCAGTCTACCAACTTTAAATTGTATGATAGCTAGTGTATTGTGTTTACTCATCATTTTTATTATAATACCTGACAAGCCAAATATCAATTAGGATCTCACATGATAGACCATAATCTTTGAAAGAGAAGGATGCATGGAAGAATCAAGGGTAAAAAAAGGCAAGATTCCAGCACTGAATTGAAATACAAAGCATCTTATGTTACAACCTTTAACAAAACAAACACAATTGATAATAATTAAATAGGTATACTGAATTGGCAAGGTATTGATTCTAACACATATGCACTACATATATACTACATAGATTTTAGCATTCAGGATCAGTATGGGGTGAATGTGGGTTAACAGACAAATTACAGTCAAACAGCCCACAGACTGCACTTTTAAACGGTCAATGGATCAGATCTGTCTTAACTGCAAATGTTAGTAACACCGTAAATTACCAAATGTCATGAAAACTCTATCCCTTTTGTGTGGAATACCAAATGTTCACTTTAAAGATCCAGGCTTGGAAGGCCCACAAAGCCATTCCGACTCAGGCTGCCTTAAAAACCATTCATTTCATGATAGTTCATTCTCCTCCAAAGGTCATGTTCCCAGATTTCTGAAACTGCTCCCAAATGCCTAAGTACCAGCATTACTTCAGCTTATATCAAGCACTGAGCTTCATTAAGCTGCCACTAAATTTCTCTAAGCTCCAATATTTCTAAGCCACATCCAACAAATATTGCCTGTGGGCTTCCTTTACCCCACTCTCTTAGAATCCCTAGAGTGTGGAAACAGGCCATTTGGCTTAACAAGTCCACATAAACCCTCTGAAGACCATCCCACGCAACCCCATCCCTTATCCCTGTAACTCTGCATTTCCCATGCCTAACACACCTAACCTACACATCCCTGAACACTATAGGCAGTTTAGCATGGCCAGTCCACCTAATTTGCACATCTTTGCAGTGTTGCAGGAAACTGGAGCACCTGGCAGAAACCCATACAGACACGCTGAGAATGTGCAAACTCCACACAGGCAGTCCCCTGAGGGTAGAATCGAACCGGGGTCCCTGGCACTGTAAGGCAGTAGTCCCAACCACTGAGCCACTGTGCTGCCCGCTGTACTGAATTACCAATTGCTTGCAGGTCTTTTTAGGCACAACTTTTTTCTACAGCGCAAAGCCATCAATCCCTGGGACTCCTCTAACTGTTCCTTCAGTTTCGTACTCTCTTCCAGCTTCAAACTGCCAATAACTTCTTTAAGGAAAAACACACATCCAGGTAAATTGAAGCCACAGAAGATTTTTAAGCATGACCCATCTCTCCAAGGCAACGCAGCTGCTCCGAATATCCTTGACCTGACTCTTAGATTTAGTATCCTTCATTTATAATTTAATCTTCGAAATGATAAAGTAAATGGGCTGTACACTATTTAAGAGTTCATCATATGCTTTCAATTACGTTATTTTTAAGTCCCAAAACAAACTCTATCATTACCGCAAAAAATCAGAACTCCAACTTAGCAAGTTCACCTGCTGTTTCTGATCCGACACTTTCATCTATTAATTGCTGTCTAAGTGCATAAGGTCTTAAAGAGTTAATGCGGAAGAGTACATCGAGCAATAGGACTCAAGTGGTGGAGCAGTTTTGGATCTCAGAAAGTAAGACCTAGTATCAATCTCTCCCTCAGTCTCAGCAACATCCATCACCCTGACATAACTTGTACGTAGTACCTATAAGGAACAAACTACATCTTGCTTAAGGCACAAAATCTATTCTGGCAAAGATATGCCTTACAATTTAATGGCCAACAGTGAAGACAGCATTTTGCAGCCTCTCACAATATCAGCAGCAGTGAAGGTCTGAAGGTATTTTTTCAGTCACAGCTTTGAGGTGGCTGCCGGCACAGAAGGTAGTAGCTGCAAGAGCTGAACATTTCAGAAAACAGCCTTGTGGCAAGATTTTACAAGCCAATCTCCAGTCAACGATAAAAACATTTCAGACCATGTAAGGTACATGCAGCAGCAGGAATGAGTGAGGAACTCCATGGAGCTGGAGTGCCTGCTTATACCAGATTGCACCAGGCACTGAATTGTAGAAGCAGTCCCTCATCAAGACTCAGTCTGAATATGAATGGACATCAGAGGCTTCTTGCATAAAGTTCAAATCTTCAGTGGGCAAGTAAATACCTCTTAAAAACAGGTGGAAAGATACAAATAAACATAGCAGCCAGCTGAAATCGAACAGTGCTGCCACAACAAGTGGGCACCATGAGTCACAGAGAAATCAGAACTAATTTACAATAAGGTTGCAGACCCAGGAACATTGTAAACAATAGAAAATTGATGGCACAGAAAGAGGCCATTCAGGCTACTTGCACTGCATAACCAGAATTAAATGGACAAACTAGAAGACTACGTAGACAAAAATCAATCAGATGAAGCAAGTTAGGAGATATTAGAGGCTGCAGAAAAGGTGGGAAATCAATTAAAAAGTGATAGTGGGAAGTATTTAGTTAAACAGCATAAAGCAAGATTCATCCACAAAATAAGTGAAGCAAAATTGAGATTATTAGTAGGGCTACAGACAGCAGGAATCATCTAGAGAAATCCATTAAAGGAACAGGATTCATCTTGTTGAACCTAGAAGTGCAGGATACATATAGTAAAATTGCTAAGGAGACTGAAGTAATTTATTAAAGCCACAAGCAGTGTGATTCATTTGCTAAAGCTATTAAGGAAACAGGAATTGTTTATTAAAGTCATGATCAGCAGCATTCATTAAGAAAAGTCACAAAGAATTTGGGAATTATCAGAAATTAAAAGGGAAAGTATTGGAATAAAGTAAAGTAAGAGGTAACAGGATTGAAACAGATTGAAGATGCTGAGGTGACTCAACAGGGCGGATGTGAATAGGATGCACTTACTAATGGAAGAATCCAGAACTAGGAAAAAGTTCTCAAGGGAGGCGAGTCTTTGGAATTCCTGAAATGGTGGTGGAAGCAGAGTCCTTGTATATTTTTGAGGGCTGAGATAAAAAGATTCTTGTGAAGCACATGGGTGAAAGATTATCAGGGTAGTTGCAAATGCAGGTTTGAGGTTACAATCAGATTAGCCATGAACTTACTGAATGGCAAAGCAGGGTTTAGGGGCTGAATGGCTTATTCTTACTCCTGGTATGCTCATTCATATATGCAACATGTTCATGTTTGTACAAAAGAACAAGATTTAACTAAAGAATCCAGTAAAGCGAATCCATAGACAATTTCGTTAATGATTTCTACAGACTAATGGCAAATGAGACTATGGAGCTCTAAAGTTAAAATTCATAACAGACAAATTTGTCATTGGAATCGCTAGTGAATCCTTGTCAGATTTTTTCTAATCAAAAGAAGATTAGAATGGAAAGCCATTCAGATGTTGAGTGAAGCAGCTGGCTGGAACCAATACACATTAATTCTAAGATGAGAAGGTGAACTTTATCAGAGGAGATCCACAGAATCCTTTTAGTTCGTAAGATGCAAAAATTCTGAAGCAACAAGTGGGAAATTAGTAATGTGTTAGAGATAGACATCAGACACTAAATGTCAGTGTCAATGCTAAGGAGCAAGGCACAAGCAGTGTCCAGTTATTTAAAAAGAATGCTTAGACTGGTTCCCTTTGACTTTCACACATGGCCATTTGGTTGAAGCTGCTGCTATATGTTGTTGGTGTAATACTGAAATAGCATGGTGCAAAGCACCACCTTGCCTGGTCAGTTCTCCAAGTCATTAACAAGCTGTCTACTCTCCCTATACACTAATAAACAGGAAAACCACAGAGGCTAGCATTCTCTAAGTTGTCAGGAAGTGAGTGAGTGCTCAGTAATGAAGATAAAAACTGTGAGATGCAGTCTGCGTAGGCAAATGGGGTGTGTATCTCCTTCAGGATAAAGCAAGTGACAGAAGGAAGTGACATTTCTGATGAAGGGTTTAGGCCCGAAACGTCAAGTTTTCCTGCTCCTATGCTTGACCAGCTGTGTTCATCCAGCCCCATGCTTGTTATGACAGAAGGATGCAACTTGTCTCTGAGCTTCAACGTTAAGTCCTGAATGGCGCAGGAGTCAGTGCAAGAACAAACATGATACAATGCAGGGAGGCTGATAATTTGCCATTTCCAAGTTGCTTGGATGAAGAGTGGAGGAGGATGGAATCCGCGGAGACACTATGAAGAAGGCAGAGTTAGATGAAGGTCCCAAGAAACAAGCAGTGAGCTGTTCTCACCAGGTACAACTATGTTGACTTTTATGTCAGGAATTTCACCATATAGCTTCTCAGAAAGGAGAGAGGAGAATTGGAAGCTGGATAAAAATGATCCAAGTTGGCCTATTCATGAGATGCAAAAGCTACTGCTGATCATTCACAAAATTCTGAACTCGTGGGTTAAACTTTGAGGGGAAATCTGGACATATTTCCTCAATAGAGATTCTAATGTTTTCATTTTTGGAGTATTTTCAACATTTCTTGCCATTGCTCACATCACTCAAGGGAATGGAAAATTCCACCCAAAATCACAGCACAGTGAGACACCGAACAGCCACTTAACAAGCTTAATGAACTACAACAGCCTACATTAGAAGAAGAGTCAAGGGTAGTCCTGGAGGAAATAGGTTTCCCAGATCTAGCCTTTTGGCAAGGAATTATTTCTGAATGGACATCTTACCAATTTTAAGTTTGATACAATATATTATCAGGTACTGTACATAGTTGAAACACTTTATACAGCCTACAGTAGTGCAACTAGATGGACACAGTCTGCAGAGGGATATAAACAGGTAAAATGAGGGGGCAAAAACTTGCCAGATGAAACACAATATGGGAAAATATATGGTTATGCAATCTGCCAAGCAAAATGCAGGAGCTGATTACTTAAATGAAGAAAAACTACAGAGTGATTTGGAAATCCTCACATATAAATTACAAAAAGCTAGTGTACAAGTTCAGCACATATTAGGAAAGGCAAATGAAATTGCTTTTGTTTCAAAGGGAATGGAATATAAAGGTAGGGAGGTCTTATTGAACCTATACAAGGTCACCCACAGTAGTAATAGTATGAATAGTTTTATGTTCTTTATACTCACATTGGACCCAGTCCAGAGAAGATTCACTAGCTTGATTCTGATATGGAGGGAGTGTCTTATGAGGAGAGGTTGAATAGGTTGGACCTGTACTCATTGGAGTTCAGAAGAATGAGCAGTGAACTTGTTGAAACGTAGAAGATTTAAATTGACAGGGTAGATGCAGAAAGATTGCTTCCCTTTATGGAAAAGTCTAGAACCAAAGGGCACGGTCTCAGAATAAGAGCACAGTCTCAGAATAAGAGGCGACTCACAAAGGACAGAGATGAGGAAAAATTTGTTTGTTCAGAGGGTAGTGAATCTGTGGAATTCTTTACCATAGAGGGCAGTTGAGCATATCCAAGATTGACATGGATTTTTAATCAGTTAAGGGAATCAAGTAGGGGAAAGGCGGGAAAGTGCAATTGAGAATGATCAGATCAGCCATGATCTTTCTGAATGGCAGAGCAGACTGAATGAGCTGAGTGGCCCTTGTCTTTCCCACAACCTATGGTCCATGAAGGAACAGCACTTCAGATTAACGGTATACTACGAACAACCTTCCAACACAAGTGGGGTCAGATATTAAAGACCTTGCACATATTTCACAAATAAGACTCATCATTCTTGAGCATGAATATATGTTTTGACCTGAATTTTCAGCAAATGGCACAGAAAGCGACAAACTAGTAAATATCAAGAAACTACCTTTCAAGCAACAGTCAGTTATCAACATCTGTTTAAGGAAGTACCAGAGAATAAGGTAAAGAAACTTTGGTTACTAGTCAAGGGACAACTGGTAAAAGATTCCACAGGGCTTCATAGATTCAGGGTGGAATCTAAACAGAAGACAGAATCCATTGGGATTAGCTATGTTGAGATAATAAACTTATTTCTTCACGTAATGTCAGCAGGATGGAAATTGACTCTACAGAGCTGGCAGAAAATGTTTTCCAATCCAATTATCACTGATGAGAATTCAGACTGCAATAATTAGTGAAGTTTGCACAGAAATGCAAATGGTGAGACAGCAAATGAGCAGTACACATCACTTGAACTCATTGGCGAATTCTCAATTGATGTAACTCAGACAGCAATATAATTTGGTAAACAGAGAGCAATAATAGACTTGAGTTTGATGTCAGACGATGAGAAGACATGTTCAAGACACTTAATCCCTATATCTTCTCAGGAAGAAATATCAGTACTAATGACTGAAATCATCCCAAATCCAAAGCGATTGTCAAGTGGTACAATTGAGAATGAACACATTGGTTTTCCAAGCAATTTAATCATTGTAGGTAAAGGAAAACATCCAACCTAATGAACAAGTTGAAATAAAGAGTCTACACACTTCAAGAGGAATTTGAGAATAAAAACCTGCTGTCACAGATTGAGGACATGGTACAAACAACTCCAAGGTCACTGCCACTGAGATGAGATCAACAATGTCCACAGCTTTGCACCACATTCAAGAAGAAATTGCCTGGCTCAGAGAATCCAGGATACTGTAACAGCCTGGTTTGGAGACACAGGGTCGTGCCAAAAATAAAATATAAGTGCCTGGTCCAGAAATTCAAAATATTACAATAAATAAAGCATATGTTCTAAAAGGACAAGTGTCCTCTGCAAAGGAAGTTCATGAATTTAAAAGGTTCTGCAGATATTAGAATTCATCAATTATTTGTCTCAGCAGAGTGACAATTTCAGCAAAGGAAATCCAAGAGATAAGGCTCTCTATTTTTAACAGGGCTCACAGACCTCACATTGTCAAGAACAGAACTAAAGTGAAGCGTATTTAACTCAGAGACCTATCAATCTTCCAAATCTGGGAACAGTGAAACCTTCAGATGCTGGAATTTGAAAGGTCAGAGACTTGGGTGGAGATGGCTAGGGCTAAATGTAATTACATACACAAAAGTGTTACGATAATAGTGCAAGAAATGTGCGAGGGGAAATGTCATAAAAGGGTGTCAGGGTCTGAAAGGATTAATGCATTAAGCACTGCTCAATGTAATTTCACACAGACTTGTCTGATGGAACAATTTTGGATCATGAAGGAGTAAGATATAGCATCAAATCTAGTCTCAGTAACAACGTCTATCATATCAATGTAACTTGTACCTAAACTGCCTCTTCCTTAACACGAGCTACTTCCCCTTAGATCGTCAAGTGGTTTTCCTCTTCCACAACAGACCAAGCAGGCTATTTAGATCCTTACCGAGAAGGAGGACGGTGACTGCAAATATGTCAGATAGATTTCAAGGTGAGATGCAGTACAGATTCATTTAACAACACTAATCTCAGAGCAACATGATCCGCAACCTCTTATGTATAATAGGTTTCCCAGTGCTTCAATTGTGTTTATCATTTTATTTACAATATATCTTTAATTCTTAAAACTAAATAGTTTACATGAAAACAAATGAACTAGTTATTACAGTATATACAGTAATGCTAACTTTACCTGGTATCCACACATTCCTGCACTGTTCTGTGAACTGATGAAAAAGAAAATAGATTCAGTGAATAAAGGCATGAAAACAAAACTAATTCTAATAATTTAAAATAAAAATGAAAAGTGCTGGAAATAGACAGCCTATCTTTACTGGAAATATATTGCTGTTCCTTCACTGTCATTGGGTCAAAATCCTAGAATTCCTTAAGGACATTGTGGGTTAACCTTCACATGGTCAGAAGTCACATGACACCAAGTTATGGACCAACAGGTTTACTTGAAATCACAAGCTTTCTGGAGCATTGTCCCTTCATAAGGACTTCACCTGAAGAAGGGGCAGTGCTTCGAAAACTTGTGATTTCAAATAAACCTGTTGGACTATAACATGGTGTCGTGTGACTTCTGACTTTATCCACCCCAGTCCAACACTGGCACCTCCTCATCAAAACTACAGGCAGACTGCAGTGGTCCAAGAAGGCAGCTCACCACCACCTTCTCACGGGCAATAAATGCTGGCCAGCCAGCGCCACCCATGCCCCGCAAGTCAATAAAATAAAACCATAGTACCGTGGAACTATGTACTATCAGAATTAATTTCCACAAAAGAATTTTCCTGATGCTAATTGGTCTAGATTTTTAAATTTATAGGAAATGTTAAAATATTAGTAAATAATAGGTAAACAGAAACAGATAGCAAATAATCTTCTTTATCACATAAGCAACTCAATGTAGGAGCTTTAAATACATGTTTGTCTTTCAAGACTTGTATTTTTCTTTATTGGCCACAATGAGTTCATAGAATCATAGAATCCCTACAGTGTGGAAACAGGCTCTTCAGCCCAACAAGTCCACACCGACCCTCAGAGTATCCAACCCAGACCCACCCCACTATAACCCACCTAATCTACACATCCCTCAACACTACGGGCAATTTAGCATGGTCAATCCACCTAGCCTGCAAATCTTTGGACTGTGGGAGGAAACCAGAGTACCCAGAGGAAACCCACACGGACACGGGGAGAATGTGCAAACTCCACATAGATAGTCACCCGAGGCTGGAATCGAACCTGGGCCCTGGCGCTGTGAGGCAGCAGTGCTAACCACTGAGCCACCGTGCCGCTTTACCCCCACAAGATAGTGAAAGATGTCATTTCAACAAATTCATCCCAGACTGTGAACTATAAATTCTCTGATCTTTCAACAAAACCATATCCCACTGGAATCCGTTTAGCTGTTCTATCTTGTAACCATCCTGATCAGTGTGTGGTTTTTCTGATATGTTGATCAAACTAGTACCATATTAAAGTGTAGATTACCAAACTATTGAAAAGCCTTATTCTGATGTTCTGTACATAAATTCTGGTTTATATTAGGTTTTGAACCACAATACCACTTCCATTGGGTACTGTAAATTAAACCAATAGAAACAGAAGGAATAGATCATGTGGCCCTTGAGCCTGCCCTGCCAGTCAATTCTGCTGGAACTCCACTTTTTTGTTCACTCTGCATATCCCTCAGTTGCCAAGAAAACAAAAATTCATCTATTCCAGTGTTGAACATATTCAATAAAGGAACATCAACATCATCCATGGGAGAGAATTCCAAATATTCATAACCTCCAATAAAGGCATTTATCCTCAAGTTACCTGACAACAAGATATAGGTGCAGAAAATTAGGCCATTTGGCTCATCCAATCTGCTTCACCATATCATGGCTGATATGTTTCTCAACCCCACTCTCCTGCCACCTCCCCATAACCCTTGTTACATTTACTAATCAAGAACCTATCTATTTCCTTCTGAAAGACACTCATTAACCTCTGCGGTAATGAGTTCCACAGATTCACCACCCTCTGGCTGAAGAAATTTCTCCTCATCTAAAAGGTTGCCCCTTCACTCCAAGGCTGTGTTCTTGGGTCCTAATTTCTCCTACTATTGGAAACATCTGCTCCATGTCCACTCTAGCCAGGCCTCTCAGTATTTTGTAAGTTTCAATGTGGTGCCCACTTCATCCTTCTAAACTCCATCGAATACAAACCCAGAGTCCTTAAGTGCTCCTTATATGACAAACCGTTCATTCCTGGGACTCAAATTGTGCCCCTTATTCTAGATCCTCTAGACAGGGGAAACAATTTCTCAGTGTCTATGCTGTCCATCCCTTTCAGAATCTTGGATGTTCAAATGTGATAACCTTATACTCAAATTCCAGACAGTATAGGCAAAATTTATTCAGCCTCTCATCACAGGAAAACGTTCTCAAATCAGGAACCAACGTGGAGAACCCTTACTGTACTTCGCGATAAATGGAGACCAAAACTGTGCAGGGAGCTTGAGGCGTGGTCTCACCAAAGCCCTATTCAAACTCTAACATCTACAAGAAATGAAGGCACTCTATATGTAAACAAGGACAGAAAACATAGAAAAAGACAAAGTCAGATAGAAATATTGCTGGCAAGGGAAGTTATGGAGCTAAAGTCTAAAAAAGTGATTAAACAAAGGCAGAGTGCCAGGCTGGATACAGCCTTATATAAGATGCTGAGGATCTTTTGAATGAGCCTCTCAAAGCTTTGCTCATGCAGACTGTGGTTTGCAACCCTTCTAACATGCGGGGAACCACAGCTCCTTACAAAGTTGGATTGCCTCCATGAAAAGCACAGAGTAGTACACAATGTCCATCTCCACAATGCAGCCAGCTAGTTCAAGAGATGTAGTGAAAGACTGAAATCCGATTAGCCCACATCCTGGAAAGATCCTCTCAAGAGTTCAAAAGCCATCCAGACTCAACATAAATCCACGCTGACAGTGAAAGGAAACCCTACTAAAAATGAGTTAAAATGCTTGTTCGCAATGCTCAGTACCTATAATAAAATTGGGGTAATAGACAGGCAATCATGAAACACAAGGAACTAGATATAATGAGGATTACGGAGACATGGCTACAGAAAAACAAAGACTGGGGTTTAAATATTTCAAGGTATATTTAGATAAGTCAAAGGAAAACAGAGATGGAGTAGCTGTACTTACTTGTGATAATATAATGGCAGTAGAAAAAAAAGCAGCTATCAGTAGGACAAAAATTGAATCTGTATTTATAGAGAAACAAGACAACAAAGGATCACTCAGACTAATAGATATGATCTACAGAGCATTTTACAGTGGAAGGGAGGCAGAGAAGGAAACATACAGGTAAATTAGAGAATTGGTCATTGCTTCGCGTGTTATTTTTATTCATGGCGTGTTTTATTTAACCTGATACTAATTGGCCAACAAGTTATGTAAAGGGGACAAGAGAATGGAGTTGCTACTACATGTACAAAACTCATTTCTAACCCAATACTTAACACGCCCAACAAGGAAAGATTTGCCTTTGAATTTATCAAAGGAAAACTGGCCAAAGCAGATAGGAGAAGTAAAAGGAGACAATGAGGTAATCGTGACCATGGTATAAGTTTGTATGATTAAGACCCAGTTAAGAGATTGCAGGAAATCTGATTTTGGCAGGGCTGTGAACAGAAGTTATAAAATTAAAATGAGTAACAAAATATGCAAAAGAATGACATAGAACAATTATGTAAACGTTGAAACAATGTTGAACAGCTTCAAGGAAAATATATCAGAGATAAAAGGTACTGCAGATGCTGGAGAATCCGAGATAACAAGCAGGCTCCTATGATGCTGCTTGACCTGCTGTGTTCATCCAGCCCCATGCTTGTTATCAAGGAAAATATATTCTGCTTAAATGAAAGAACAAATTGTGACTTCATGGATGAATGAAGGAACAATTGAAGGTCTGGAATGAGGTATATCTTAACTTCATAGGCAGCAGAGGAGTAGACAAGAAGAGAAATTGCCAAGAGATTAGAAGAGAAGTAAAAAAAAAAAATCAGGAAGACAATGAAGAGCAATGATGTTAAATTATGATAGAATATGAAACAAAATAGTAAAATATTTTGCAGCCACATCAATAAAAAGATGGCTGTCATGAAAACAGGAGCATCAAGGGATGAACAGGATAAACCACAGGCAAGGATAGAAAGCATGCAGATAGGGAGACAGAATAAATAGACAGTGAATGATGAAATGAGCAATAAGTGCGAGAGAGGGGATACAATGAACAAACTAAAGAAATTCAATGAGACTAGCAACCTACCCTTCATGGATTGCATCCATGAATTTTATGTGGCAAAGAGATAACAGAGGTATTGCCATTCATATTTATTAATTAGAAAAAAGTTAGAAAAAGAAAGGACTTGCAAGTAGCTTATGTACTTCTGATATCTCAGAAAAGGGCAAAACATGCCCAAGGAATTTTGTAATTACTTTGGTGGAAGAAAAAATAATTGAATCCTTGCTAAATAATGAATAGAAGATCATCTAGAGGTAATAAAAGAACAATGAATAATCAGTAATAAAAGGAAAAATTTTGCTCAACCAAGTTTCCCGAATGTCTACTCTGTTACTTTGTCAAAACAATGTTAATGCAGTAGATGTAATTTATTTGAATATTCAAAAGGCCCTCAATAACATGCCACATAATAAAGTAATGAATAACAAAAACAGAAATTGCTGGAAAAACTCAGCAGGTCTGACAGTATCTGTGGAACAAAAACCGAGTTAATGATTCAAATCCTTATCTTTGAGATAAGACTGTGAACTCACTACCACAGGTACTGGTTGAAATTAATAGTACTGATGTGTTTAAGCAGAAACTAGACAGGCATTTCAGGAAGAAAGTAACAGGATGAAGAGAAGTGGGACGTGGGTCGAGTGGAAAATAAACACAGGCATTGCCTGATTGGAACTAATGGTTTGTACATCCTTCAAAATACTAAGTAACTGTCTTAAGTCTTTTTCACTCTTGCATTTTAAACCCCTTGCAATAAAGGTCAACATATCATTAGCCTTAACTACTGATTGTACCTACGTGTTTACTTTCTGTGTTTCTTTATGAGAACACCCAAATCTCTTTGAACGTGAACATTTTAAAATTCCAGGCTATAGACAAAATAAACAGCATTTCTATTTTTCTTAGGAAAGTGAATACCCTGACAGTCCTGAACATTATACTCCATCTATCACCTGTTTTCCACTAACCTAACCTGATGGATCTTTGCAAACATTTTGTATACTCTTCCCAATTTATTGTCTCACCTAATTTTATATTGTTGTGGAGGTGCCAGTGTTGGACTGAGGTAGACAAAGTCAGAAGTCACACGACACCAGGTTGTAGTCTAACGAGTTTATTTGAAATAACAAGCCTTTGGAGCACTGCAAAAGCTTGTGAATTAAAATAATTCTGTTGGACTACAACCTGGTGTCGTGTGACTTCTGACTTTAACTTTGTATTAGCAGCATCAATCTACCTATAAACATACCAAAAGATTTTTGCAAGTTATGTGTACTAATTCTATTTAATTCCATATACTTTTATGTGCCAAAATGTTTTCAGATGCATGCAATACTTGATCATTTCAGTTTAAATTTTGCTTGCTTCTTTTCTCTTCAAACGTATAACCGATTTGATACTCTTGCAAATTATAAATAGTTACTGCAAAATGGGGGTACTAATCTGTCAAGATTTAATGGTATCTGGCAAATTTTTAGGCAATTTAACCTTGAAGAAGAAAAAAAGTAATTCAAACCTGGGATGTCCATATTTCACTGCATTTGGACCTATAAAGATGAACAAATTATTGCATTTAACAGGCTTCTCTTCTTCCCCAACATACTTAAATATTCTATTTCTGAAATTATGAAAGTAAAGTCAAACTCAGTTTGTTTCTTGTTTCTGCAGCATATTCTTATGTAAAATTGCTCTCTTTTAGTGATCAAAATATATTTTAAAAAGACTTCAAGTATGTACTAACAATGTTCCTGCATTGAAAACCTGTCCAATTGACTTTTTTTAAAAATAGAAAAGGAAAATATAAAATTACAAATAATTTCTTGTTTTCCATTCACCCAAAGGAATTTTTTTTTTAAAAAAAATCAACACCAAGTACCATATGATCAGTACCATCAGCAAAACCTTGTGAGAAACAATGATAACTATGCATGGTGTCCAAGTTTAAGAAATGTTAAAACATGAAAAATCTACTAAAGGTGAGTGATTGGCAGCAGTGAATTAGATACTGCCTCTTTATGCCTACTTCCTTAATTTAGTGAGTCAAGGTGATGGGATAAACGTCTCTCTGTCCATGATTATTTTGATGATTCAGTATGTTTACTCATCAGGTGGTGACACTATATAATATCAATTCAACCCATAATGAGTGCTGAGTGGGATATTTAAAATTGACAGATGAAGTAAAGAGACACCAAATGACATTTCAAATGGCTCTGTATGGACACTTCATGGGGTCCATAAGCACCATATATTGCTACCTGTACAGGTTCCTTTGCTAATATTGCAAGTTGAGTAGGTAGTGACAAATTTCAGGGGAACTGACATAACCTTTTCTCGTTATACTTGAACAAATTTCCAACCAAATAAATTTAGGCAATGAAGCCAAGAAAGAAAACTGACGTGGAAAAGAAATAGTCCTTCCCTTTATAAAGAAAGTAGTCTCAATCCATCTCTAAGTAGGTATAAACAGAGTTTATAACATCTTCCAGTTAAACATTAATTGTAAATTTTACTTCCAAACCACAAGAAATGGGAAATGGGAAGTTAACATAATGGTGCACGTGGGAATCTCAAAGGAGATTGAACTTGAAGCTCACTTCGGTAAATTTGTAGTTTTATATTGTGCACATCCACATGACACTAAAGCAACAAATGGAGGGTGCCAACAGTACTGGTAACACACATCAACTTGCTGAAAAGAAAGTTAGAAAATATCTATAAGGGGTAAGTAGTACCTTTAATCATGGAATGTCGTCGTGAAGGATAGCGTTTGCTCGGGCGCCTTTCAAATGTACTTGTCCGTCGCAATCTACTTTTATGTGTTGCTTCATATTCAGTTCGACCACTGGAATAAATATTGGCATACAGTTACATAACTAGGATTTAAACAGTCAGAAATAAGCAAAACACAATTAAATTGTAACAGTGATACCTGAATCTAAAGCGAGATCCCAGACGCATGAAATCTGATCGTCCCTCTTTATTTTGAGTAGGAGCTCGTAGTCTGAAAAATGCATGATTCTCCACAGCACATCTCCATAAATGTTTACATGCTTTGGAATTATCTAATCGGAAAACAAACGTGTGCTCCTGCTCTCTACCCTTTGATTGACGTGGAAAAATTGAGACACATGTTAAAAATGGTATTTTGTATGAAATATTGTTTCTAATAAATAGAATGCATTGGCTTGGAAATTGCAGTAAAAATAACAATGAGGCTAAGAGCAGTCTGTCTTAAAATGCAAACTAAATAGCAACTTTTCACAACTAAACATGGAAATCAGAACTTTGCTTGTTTACCTGATCCACCAGGAGCTTTACTCCAATAGTATCCCATGGAGAAATTCACTGAATTAAATTCATGGAATATACCCCAGTACCCACTGAGCTACCCTAAACAAACCAGGAAATGTTACAGCTGATCCATTAAAGTGGAAAGAATTCTTTTAAAAATTGTTATGGTAAGTCTTAATTCAACCCAAACACCACCTCTGTACAATTGTGGGGTCTTATTCTTTACAAGTGTAGCTTTCAGTGGAGTTGTTTTTAAATTAAATAGATTTTGTTTTATTTTTCTTTAATCTCTCTCACAATCCCATCTTCTTTCTCCTCTTTGTATTTTGTTTTCTAGTCATGATTTGGAATCGAATTAATAATTCTAATTTATACATCCTGGTTCAAACACTACATTTCTTAGAAAGGATTTTTAAACAAATATACAATTTATTGTACTGTTTAAAATGTCTATTTAGTGCAAAAGCCCCTAAGAGCTGTGTGGGCAATTGTAATTGCGTGAACAATGACCTCACACTCTGATTGCTGCTAACTATAAAATCCAGGCCTTTAAAGCCAATAGATCCTTTGAATATTATTTATTGATTTGTTTGTGAAGCTCTCAGGGTAGAAGTCAGGGTGGAAGTGTCAGTTATTAGGGGGCATAGGTTTAAGGTGGGCGGGGCAAAGTTTAAAGGTGCTGTATAAGGCAAGTTTTTTTTTTACAGGGAGGTTGGTGGGTGCCTGGAACTTGCTGCTGGGGGAGGTAGTGGAAGCAGATACTATAGCGACTTTTAAAGGGCATTCTTGACAAATACATACATAGGATGGGAATAGAGGAATACAGTCCCGGAAGAGTAGGGGGCTTTACTGGTGACGGGCGGCATGTCGTTGTAGGCTCGGAGGGCCTGTTCCTGTGCTGTAATTTTCTTTTTTCTTTGTTCTCTCATGCCACCAACTCTGCACCCAGCAACTGAGCTATGAGATTATTCTCTGCCTATCAATAACATTAGAATCTCATTCACTTCAACATGTAATTGTGACAATCAGTTTAGGAATAACATGAAGCAATCTCACAGGATGTCACAGTTTATGATTTTGGATCATTTCTCCATACAACTGTTTTTGACTTTTGAAAGCAAAGTATATTCTCAAGCTTAAACAAAAGTATTTAGACAAAATTTGGTTGGTTTCATCATAAGACCACACAATAGCTTGTCTGGGTATTCAAAAAAATACCTTACTGCTTATTATGTTCAAAAGTCTTTAAATATCTGCCTGTTTGTGAAAGGGTAGAAGATACAGGCTGAGACAATAGAAAAATAAGTTGTCTTTTGTTCAAAATGGAAATGCTGCAAAGGCAGTCAGACATCAAAAGACTAAGGAAGGTCGGTTGCAGGAATAAGTGGTTAGAAAATTGGTTTTACGTCAAACAAATGAAGGAGTAAAAGTTGTTCATTATTTTAGATTAAACAAATAACACCGATGAAAATAAGTGATCTGAGCACAGTTCTGTGTCTTGATTTGAGGGGAATAAAGCAGTTAGATTCAGACTTTGTTTAACCAAATATTCATTCATTCCAACTACAGAATGAGAAAAGAAATACATGTGTAGAATATATGAGCATCAAGTCCGGATCACAAAGGAAGTTTTTCATTACATGCATAGATTATACTATTGAGCAACAAGGTACAAGATTGTAAATCAATCTAAACACAGTTTCGAAGTGGCAACACTGAACCCAAGAAAGCGCCGATATAGAACTTAATTTGTACAAGGTACAAATACACCTTGAGAATTTGGTAGCTTCAGATCCATAACTGAAAGACCAACTTTGTGTGGTAGTCCATTGACTCTGAAAATGAAGTTAAGCCCTTGAAAATCTTTAGTTTTGCTGTACATTAGCAGAAGACAGTGTTAATCTGGGCTGGATTCAACAAAGTGAGAAACCAGAAGTAACAGTGGCCTTATGTATTCCTTGCATTTGCTTAAGATGCCCAGAAGATGTGCTACATACCTGTTCATCATCCTCCACAACAACAAGTGTTAATTTGTTTTTTTTGAAATCCAGCTGTGTAATTTTGGGCCTGCATGATAATAAAGAAGGTGGTCAGAGAACTTAAACAATTTGTTAGCACTTTGTTTTCAAATAGTAAAACGTGATAAAAATAACATCCTTTACCAAAAGAATAAGCCTATTTTGTTTGATCCTTCAAAGATCAATATGCCTGTTGGTGTCAAACCAAGGGAATATTCATATCCATCTCTTCCCTAGGAAAGACAGAAGAGATGTGTTAAGACAATCCACAAATAAATATAGAGATAACGCTTTGTGGAGCTGTTATCTCTGACTCCAGCATCTGCAGATCTTACTATCTCCACAAATAAATATAATTACTTTTTTGAAAAGACTCTTTTTAAGATTACCTTAACAGTGTGCATGTCCACACCATACATTTCTAGCCATTTAGCTTTGTTCAAATAACATAGTTCTGCTTGTGCTGGGCTTTTCCCCCTATGAAAATGAGAAAATGAGGTCAGTAATGATGCCCATGTTTGGTCAGTATTTCAACTGCAATCATATGAACAATAACTATCCTTGCCATAACTGAAGAATTTAAACTTTCAGTACTTTCATTACACATTCTTCATGAGCTGCTACCCAAAGTGTTAAGCAAAATTTGTTTGATTTTTCTGTTTGTTTTGTTTTGAGATATTTGTAGTATCTCATACTTTCCATCAGGACCCCAGTGTCACATTCAATTGCAAACTTCCCTCATTCATTCAGTGGAAACACAAGCAAAAGGGAAGACAAGATAGATTTAAATCTTAAGAACATTTCAATAATCACTTGATTACAAGCACTATATATGAACCCTAGTTTACGGCTAGTTGTTGTATACAGTCACTAATACCAGCTTTAGCTCACTCCTGCAAATGTCTAGTTGTCATTAGTAACAGTTGTCAAGTTTTTCAACCCAAACTGACAGTGTCTGAAGAAGATGGTAACAAGAACCATGAGAAGATGCAACTTAGATTTTAAGACAGATTATAGAACAAAGAACAAAGAACAAAGAAAACTTACAGCCCAGGAACAGGCCCTTCGGCCCTCCAAGCCTGCGCCGATCCAAATCCACTGTCTAAACCTATCGCCCAATTCCTAAGGATCTGTATCCCTCTGCTCCCCACCTACTCATGCATCTGTCCAGACGCACCTTAAATGAATCTACCGTGCCTGCCTCTACTACCTCTGCTGGCAACGCGTTCCAGGCACCTACCACCCTCTGTGTAAAGTACTTTCCGCGTGTATCCCCCTTAAACTTTTCTCCTCTCACCTTGCACGCGTGACCCCTCGTTATTGAATCCCTCACCCTGGGAAAAAGCTTATCTCTATCAACCCTGTCTATACCCTTCATGATTTTGAAGACCTCAATCAGGTCCCCCCTCAATCTCCTTTTTTCTAATGAAAACAATCCTAACCTACTCAACCTCTCTTCATAGCTAGTCAACCTCTCTTCATAGCATTATAATGACTGCATTTTTAAAATATAGTTCATCATGGGAAGGCCACTCTGTTTGCCAACAGTACGAGGTTGTGTGACATTACTACAACAACAGCTTCTACTTATATAGTGCCTGTAAAGTCGTAAAGCATCCCTTTCAACAGTATTATTGAACAACATCTGATACTAAGCCACATGAGGGGATATTAAAGCAGATGATTTAAACTTTGGTAAAGGAAATTTCAAGGAGTCACCAAAGAAAGAGAGATAAATGCATAGAGATATTTAGGGAAATAATTCCTGAGGTTAAGGTCATGGTAACTAAAGGCAGAGCTATTAATGATGGAGCAAGGGAAACTGGGGATGCTCAAGAGGTCAGAGCTGGAGGAGCACAGATATCTTGGAAGGTTATGGAGGGGAGATTACAGAAGGGAGAGAAGCAACTGAGGAACGACTAAAAAAAAGTAAGGATAAGAATTTTAAATTGAAGCATTACTTACATTGGTTTCCAGAAAGCAATGAGCAGATAAGGGATGGATGAATGTCAGTGAGAGTTAGGATATTAAAAAGAAAAATATTGATTTCAGTATCCAATGAGTTAGAGGTGGATGTAAAGAAATCCTCAATTTGCAGATGAATGCACTGGAAATCTGCTACTTTGTAACTAAACATTTTTGTTGAGCTCAGTACTACTTAAAGTTTTAAAAAAACTCAGTTTTTTTAAACTCAGTTTATACTATAACTCAACTATGTTCAGGCTTTGGGAAAAGGATTTTCATCAATTACAGCAAGACTAATATTCAGTGCTTGTTCTGACAAAAGATCGTTGATAGAAATATTAGCCATATTGTTTTGCTCCACTGATGCTGCCTGATTTTCTGATTATTTCTAGCTTTCATTTCATTTTGTGCATTTTAATTATTGATGCTAATACATTTATATTAAATTACTCACTCTGGAGATGTATGCAGGGCCTCTAAGAGACTCATCACATGGAACTGCTAGGCTATGACACTAATTGTATAACTATAACCTGGTAGGTTAGGTACAGGCTTGGATGAACCACTGACAAAAATGTTTACTCAGTCATGAAAAGACTTGCATTCAATGTTAGAACACAACAATATTCTAGGTTAAAGGAAAAGTTACATGTTCCAGCGCTACCCACACTGATTATTTATTCTTTAAACTCCAGATTTCTGTTTCTGTGACTGGAAGTCTGTTTTCAGTGGAGTTCCAAACAGCCCAGGTGCTGACGCCCTTCCGTTTTGTGGTGTACATAAATGATTTTGTCTTAAATGTGGAAAGCAGGAGGATATCAACAGACTGGTCAGCTGGGCAGAGCAGTGGCAAATGGAATTCAACCTAGAAAAATGTAAGGTAATTGGAAGGATAACAAGGCAAGAAATTACACTATGAATGGCGAAACACTGGAAAATACTGAAAATGAGAGGGATCTTGGTGTGCATAAACAAAGATTCCTGAACATAGCAGAGAAGGTAGATAGGATAGTTAAGATGACATATGGGATACTTGCCTTTATTAGAGTAGGCATAGAATATAAGTAGTAAAAGCAGCCCATCCAGAAGATCATAATCTAAATCAAGCAGAGTCAGCACAGCTTCATCAGAGGGAAATCATGTCTGATTAACTTATTTGGGGTTTTTGAGGAAGTCTCAACCAGATTGGTCAGACGGGAACCTAATGTGTTGTATCTGAACTTCCAGAAGGTATTTGATAAAAGTGCCTCACAAAAGGGTCAGTCAATACAGCCCATGGTCCCAGAAGTAGCATATTGGCATGGATAGAGATTTGTTTAAGGGCAGGGAACAGTGGGGATAGAAGATTATTTTTCAGGTTGGTGACCTGTGACCAATGAGGTTCCAGAGGGATCAGTGCTGGGACGACAACAGTTCATAAAGTATATTAATGACTTGGAGGAAAGAGGCAAATATGCTTTAGCCAAATTTGCAGATGCCAGAAATAAGTGGAAATGCAAGTTAAGAGACAGAGAAATCAACATTATTTTGGGAGAATGTGACATTGTTTATTTGGAAAGGAGAACAAAAGAACTGAGTGTTATATAAATGAAAGAAAAACTGCAGAAAGCTGCAACACAAAAGGAACCTGAGGTACTTGTGCACAAAACAGAAAGCTACTACACAGGTGCAATAGTTAATCAGGAATGTTGAATGTTGGCCCTTATTTCCAGTGGGTTGGAATAGGAGAGAGGAAAGTCTTACTGCAACTGTACAAGGTGCTGATGAGGCCATGTCTGGAGTACTGAGAGCAGTTTTGGCCCCGTTATCTAACGAAGATATTATTACATCAGTGGAAGTTCAGCGAAGGTTCACTAGGATGATCCCCAATATGGGGGGATTGACTTTTGAGCAAAAGCTAACAAGTTGAGACTCTACTCATTGGAACTTACAGGAATTAGAAGGGGCCTCACATTCAAACATGTGGGATTCTTTAAGGACTTAAAGGGCAAATATTGAGAGGATGTTTCCACTCATAGGAAAGCTTGGATAAGCGGGCACACTGTCTCAGAACAGAGGGTTGCCAATTTAAGACTTGAGATGAGGAGTAATTTCTTCTCTCGGATGGTTGACTGTCTTTTGAACTCCTTGTCAGAGAGATGTGGGTTTAGTTGTTGTGTATACTTAAGGCCAAGATAAATAGATTCTTGATCAGTCGGGAAATCAAGGGTTACAGGGAAAAGACAGGAAAGTGAGATGAGGAATGTCGGATCAATCATGATCCTATTGAATGATGGAGCAGGCTCAAGGGGCTGAACAGCCTACTCCTGTTCCTATTTCTTATGGTGTTGACAGCAATGAGTTATACTGAAATTGTATAAAACACTGATTAGCCCACAACTGAAGGACTGCAATTCTGGTCACCACATCATAGGAAGGATGTAATTATACTAGAAGGGGATGCAGAGGAGATTTATCAAGATACTGCTTGGGTTGGAGGTTTTGAGTTATACGGAAAGACTGGAGTTGTTTATCTTGAAGCAGCGAAGATTGAGAGGGGACCTGATGGAGGTGATTAAGATTATGAGCAGCATAGAAAGGGCAGATGGAAAGGTACTCTTTCCATTAGTCAAGAACTCAAGGATTTAAGAAAAAGAGGTAGAAGGCCAAGAAGAGAGGTGAAAACAATTTTTATCATCTAAAGGGTGATGGGAATCTGGGACTCATAGCCTGAAAGGACAGTAAGGTCAAAACTCTCTTAATATTTAAGCTCGGCAGGTATGGCAGCACCTGTGAAGAAAAAAATCAGAGTTAACGTTTCAGGTCTGGACCAAAATGTTAACTCTGATTTTTTCTTCAGATGCTGCCAAACCTGATGAGCATTTCTAGCAATTTCTGCTTTTGTTCCTGATTTACAGCATTCACAGTTCTTTTGGTTTTTATAACATTTAAGCAGTAGTTAGACGTTCACTTGCATTACCGTATTGGGTCGAAAATTGGAAATTAGGATTAGTGTACTCAGATCGTTGTTGATTGGCATGGAAGCAATGGGGTGAATGGCCTTCTTTGTGCTATAAATATCTAAGAGTATAAGCCTGATACTTGATGGTAATTCTCCAAATTTACCAAAGATAGAGAGTATGAATTATTCCTGTCCTACCTCTTCCCATTCCAACATTCTTCATTTTAGAGATTTATTCATTTCTATTTTGTTGAAAGGAAAATTAATCCTCTCCCTTACAGTACAAATTGCTGTCTTAGCAACCTCACATTGGTACTTTTTAAAGTTATGGAAATTACTGCTTTTGTATTATGTATGATGAAAATTCTGCACTAAATATATAGTCATCAGCATAGTTTTCAACATGAACACTCTAGTTATGATCTTCTCTCTGTTACACACCTCTGGAACAACTGAACACGTTGGAGATTCATCTGTATTACCTTGTATATCTCCAAAGTATTTCATAAAGTTTAGCTTCATGCACTTCTAAACAAATTACTATCTTATATCCTGTCCACATTTATTCGTAGTCAATTAGTTTTCTCATAATTGCTCCATAGTTCTCAAGTCATTCTGTGATTCTCTCCATTAAGTCAAATTTTCCTGGAGTCTGTTCACTCTCTAAATATTATGTTTTTAAAATTCATTCATGGGATACAACCACTGCTGGCTGGGCCAGCATTTATTGCACATGCCTGCAGGCCATGTGCTGTAGATTGGCCCACAATGACATTAGGGAAGGAGCTCCAGCATTTGAGCCAGTGATGAAATGTCAATATAATTTCAAATCAGGACACAACATCCAATTATCATCTAGTCAATGAACCACTGTATATTGATCTTATGCATAGTGAAGGAGATAGGTAACAAACCATATTGTCAATAACCACAGGTCAAATATTTAAGTGTTTTGAAATGGGATTTCTGGCAAGGAAATGACATGTGGAAGTTCAACAAAGGAGAAATTGATAAACCAAGAAATTAAAGACCATGAATATTGATAACCATTTCATTGTATAATTATTACAACAGCCACTCTAGTTCAGTTCTTAAAAAGTGTTGCTCTGTCAAAAGTGAATCTTGCAAAGGAAATGTTAACCAAGTAGCTACTTTGTCTGCTAGTTCAATGCAAAGATCTCATAGCATTATTTTGATGAGAAGTTCTCCAGGGTGCTCTGGCTGATGTTTACCTCATCAACCAGCATCACTAAAACATTTATCTATTTCTACATGTGGACATTGCTTTACATAATTTGATGTGTTTGTGACATTACAACTTTAAAAATATTTCATTATGGTAATGAAATTTGGGAAATCCTGCGATCAGGAAAAGTGCTAGATAAATGCGAGTCATTGCATGGATTAGATAATCAGCATGGATTTGTAAACAGCAAGTCATGTTTAATTTTTTTTGAGGAGTCAGGTGCACAAGTATAGGGAATGTGGTGAATGTTGCATATCTGAATTTTCAGAAGGCTTGTTAAACACTCACATAAGGCACATGACAAAAATCAAGGATATGGCATTAAAAATGATGCAACTGTTGTAGTCACACTGGCTCATTTGCTATAAGTATTGTTCTCTCTAATCTATCATGAAACTACAGGAAAATAGATATTTTAGGACCTCAAATAATGTCTCCCTAAAAGTTCGATTTTGTTATTTCAGAAACTTACCTGCAATCCTTCCACCGTGCAAAAATATCTATCTCCATATCCTCAGTTTGATTGGGATTAAATCGGAATTCTGACACCAGTTCTGGAGAATGTTCCAAAGGTTCGCAGTCCCCAAGCTCCGCTATAGATAAAACAAAGTATTGAGCATTCAAAATCATAGGAAACATGAATAAAAGCTATATGATTTTGATCCATCAGTTTTCTGTAATGAAAGTTTAATGTTAACGGATCTAGAGACATGATTTTATCAAACAGATCTCTCTGATCACTAAACTAAATCACAGTCATGAAGCATCAATTTTCTAAGCGGAAAAATATAGCTTTGTATCACTCAAAAGATTACAGTTCTGCAGTTCAGGCTTGGAATGTAAATGCTAAGTAAAATTTGTAACTGCACCAGTACGAGGCAATAACTATCACCAACAGAAAAAAAGAATTTGTTTGTCTGTCTATCTGTACTAGATTATAATCACTGAATCACCCATCATCATCATTCTGGGAGTTACCACTGATCAGAAACTGAACTGGAACAACTACACAAGAGGAGATCAAAAGGGTAGGAAGTTAGTGGCAAGTAACTCAATTACTACCACCCCAAAGCCCACCCACCAAGTACAACACACAAGTCAGGAGTGTAAGGGAACAATTCACACTTCCCTGGATGAATACAGCTCGAATAACATTTAAGAAGTTTGACACAATCCAAGACAAAACAGCCCACTTAGTTAGCACCCCACTCATCACCTTCAACATTCTCTCCCTTCACCCACTGCTCATTGGCAAGATACACCATTTACAAGATGCACTACAACAACTCACCAACAGCACCTTCCAACCCGCAGCCTCTAATATCTAGGACATGAGCAGCATTTGCATTGGAATACCATCATGTTCAAAATCAACACACATGCCACTCAGACATGGAACTATATCATCGTACGTTC
The DNA here is from genome assembly GCA_024137785.1 of Ginglymostoma cirratum. Lineage (NCBI taxonomy): Eukaryota > Metazoa > Chordata > Chondrichthyes > Orectolobiformes > Ginglymostomatidae > Ginglymostoma > Ginglymostoma cirratum. The sequence goes on from JAHRHZ010000013.1 coordinate 44,700,338, forward strand.
ACTATTGCTAATTCAAAATCAGCAGTTCAAGGCAGCAGCTCATCACCATCTTCTCAAGGTTATTTAGGAATCTGTCATAAATATTTACCTAGCTAGTGTAACCCACATCCCATGAGCAAGCATATTTTAAAAAATATATCACTTCTTAGCTTCCCAGATGTTCATTTTTGCTTTTGTGTTGCGGCCTCTATGAAATGCAAGCAGAATAAGTTTAGAATGAAAAGATCGCAACTGTTTTGCATTCATGTATTTTTTATTTTCATGTTTTCAGCCTTGGATCCAGTCAGAACTTCAAAATGAAAAATTGTTGACACTTTTTCTGCCATCTCTTATTTCCTAAGATAATACACAACACTTCTCTGCCTCCAGACCTGCATTAGCTCATTAGTTCTTTTAACTGGCTTCATTTTGAGAATAGGCCTTGGGGGAGTAACCACCATATTTCTTTGTTTCCTGATATGCTCCTAATGAGGTATTTTGGAACATCCCTATTTCCTCATGTTTCAACATGACAGCAATAATTGTCTTTTCCTTGCAAATGCTGTGGCCTCATGAGCCCATGGGTAGCATTATCATTGCACTGATTCAGATCTGCCCAAATATTGAGTGGTAGCGCTACTGAGTTACCCTGGTAATGGATACAGAAGCTCCAATCCAGAATTCATTCTGTGCCTTTGCCATTATCAGCGCTTCTTCCAATTGCTGTTCAACAAGGCGAATCAATACTTCAAGGGCAAGGTATAATGGATGGTAGCTAATGGTGTGAGCAGATTTCCTTGCCTATATACGACTTGCTACTACAAAACTTCATGGCATTCAGAGTCATGGTGGAGGATTCAAAGGCAACCTTTCCCCAATCGTATACCACTGGGGGCTCCACCTCTGGTGGGTGTGCCCTGTTGCTTGGCCAGGGAATACCAAGGGATGGTGATGGTGGTGCCTCAGACATGGTCAACAAATTAAATCTCACAGGCAATAACTATGTTACATTGTTCCGTAATTAATCTGTGGGACTGTTCTTCCAATTTTGGTACAAGCCTCCAGATGTTAGCATTGACTATTTTCTAAGTATGACAGAACTGGGTTTGCTGGGTATTTTTCCAGTGTCTAGTCTGATACTAGGAACTTTGCCTGGTATCAACCCTCTGCTCATTATCACCTACCACCACCCAAGCCTGTACATAGAAAGATGGTTGTGGTTGTTGGAGGTCAGTCATCTCAGCTCCGGGACATCTCTTCAGGAGTTTCTCAGGGTAGTGTCCTAGGCCCAACCATCTTCAGTTGCTTCATTAATGACCTTCCTTCCATCATTAGGTTCGAAGTGGGGATTTTCGCCAATGATGGTACATCAGCACCATTTGAGACTCCTTTGTCACTGAAGCAGTCCATGTTCAAATGCAACAAGATCTGGACAATATCCAGGCTTGGGGTGAAAAGTGGCAAGTAACATTCGTGCCACACAATTGCCAGGCAATGACCATCTCCAACAAAAGACAATCTAACCTCCATCCCTTGACATTCAGTGGTGTTAATATCACTGAAGACCCCGTTATTAACATCCTGGGGGTTTAATGGGATTAATTCTGAGTAGTTCTAGAAGCTCAAGACTGGCATTTGTGAAGCACTATGGGCCACTGGCAGCAGCAGAACTGACAGAGGAATCCAGCACATACATGAGTGTCAAAAAGAAGGCAGAAACAGTTGTGACCATTTCCAACCAGCAGTGCTGAAAGATAAAACTTGGCCTCCTCCAAAGGTCCCCAGCATCAGCAATGTCAGCCTTCAGTCAAATCAATTCCCTTCACTCCATACTAAATCAAAAAGAAATGGCACTGAATACCATAAAGGTTGGTACCAAAAATATTTCAGCATTGCATTCCAGCACTAGGTCCGTCTCAAGACGAGCAGTTCCAGCACAGCTCAAAAACTTCCAATTACCTAGCAATGTGGAAAATTGCCCAGGTATGCCCTGCCCACAAAAAGCAGGACTGATCTGCCCTAGCTAATTATCATCCCATTAGCCTACTCTTATTAAAGTGTCAGCAATGAAGCTACCAAGTGGCACTTATGTAAAGACCATATCTTTTTAATTTTCTGCATTTTTGTTCATGGGCTGAAATGGGAAAAGGACGATTTTAAAACTCAAGGATCGTGGAAAGGATTGCTGCATTTTTTTGAAAGTACATTACATGACACTTGTGTACTAAAGACAGGGAATTGGGGTAGGGTTGTGTAAAGGAACTCACAACGAGTGTAGATTGACCAAAGAGACAGAGACAGAAAGCAGCAGTTAGGGAAACAAAGGGATGAATAATGGCATGCCAGGGAAGGAGAAAAGCTGATAAGCTGATAAATAGGTGAGAACTGTTCGGCTGTGCTGAAGCAGCTCATGTGATGACGAGGCCTGGGGTGTAGGGATGGGTAAATGACAAGGAAGGTGGTGTTCAGGCCCCAAAATAATTGAACTCGATGTTGTGCCCTACTGGCCACAGGATCATCAAGCAAAAAGTGAGATACTGCTCTTCCAGCTTACGCTGAGCTTTGTTGGAGCACTGCAACAGTCCCAACACAGAAACTCTCTAACAAGAGAGAATCCTACATCACCCTCATAATTCAATCACATTAAAATGCTGACTCTCCTACTAACAACTTCTTGTACGTTACCAATGACCAGGAACAGAACTGCATCAGCCATATACATACATGTCTGTGGCACGCTGGCTCAGTGGTTAGCCTCATAGGACCACGGACCTGGTTCATTTCCAGCTGTGGGTGACTGTCTGTGTTGAGTTACTGCTTAGAGGGTTGGCGAGAAACCGACGGGCTGAATTGCTTCTTTCCGCACTGCAGGGATTCTATGATGCTGTGATATAAATATTGTGGCTATGAGGGCCAGGGATTCTACAGCAAGTAACTTAACCTTCTGACTCTGAAAAGCCAGTCTACTGTTGATAATGGAATAAGTCAGCTTTGCGATGGAAAACTCCCCACTTGGCTTGATGACGCAACTCCAAGAACACTCAAACCGCTCAGCTTCATTCACTTCAAAGCTACCCTCTTGATCAGCGTTATGCAAAGGCCTAGGACTTTTGAGCAGTCTTCTGATGCTGTCACAATGCTGCTCCTCAGTGGGCATAAATAGTACAGTGTGGACAGATTTAAGGAAGGGGGAGAAACACTTGGACAGCCAGGCAGGAGCATTAACTTAAACCATTTGGATCGTCAGAAACATATGTAGAGAAGCAGGTGGAGTAGACCAGCCAACTTGAGGCTGTATAGTTTGTGCAATAATCTTTCTGTAGTGATTCAGTCGGACCAGACACTAGCACATCTCTAAACACCACCACATTTCTAAACACCACATAATGTCGTATTTAGTCTTGATGCGTAATAAACAGTGTTATAAAGTAACCAAAATCTGAAGACAGATTTTGACTTTGCCTTCTCCTGGCTCTGTCTATCTTGAACTCAAATAGACAGAGAAGGGACATGATGGCAGATGCCATCACTGCCTTGAAAATCATGGCAATGGTGAAGATCAAGAAAGAAACCTTAAATTATTTGGAGAGAACTTATAAAAAAGTTTCTTCAAAAAATCTGTTGATACAGTTTTAAGACAAGTTGGTACATGGCTGAACAGCTACTCTGAAGAAAGAAATCTCTGAAAAAAAAAATTCTTACAAAGAAATAAGCAGAAAGTACTGTACATCTGAACTAAAGCCTCTGAAACTAGTAATTTTAGAAACAAGTCTTAACAAAAAATACCGACTGTAATTCTCACCCACCACCAGCCAAGGGGATAAATCCAGATTGAGCACCCATTAAAAAAAGACTAGGCTGGAAAACAGAGTTAGGATGTTTAACACAAATTCAATAATTTCTAAACTATCTACGCAGAAAGTAATATTAAAGTTTTAATGTGAAATAAATAGAATTAAAAACAAGCCCTTGATTTCAGACAATTCTTGACCTTTCCTTCTCAACCAGAGTATCTTTAAATCAAACTCAAGGATGTGGGCATAAAACCACATAACGAAAGAATTTGCACCTCAGCTAACACTTCCAACATTCACCCCCTCCACCACCAATGCATACTGGCAGCAGCGTGTACTCCAAAGGAGATGCATTGCAACAACACCATGAGAATCTTTTCTCCATGGCGGATGTGTCTAAGACCAGACGACATAAGTTTAAGGTGAGGAGTAAGTGGTTTAGAGGATTGGAGGAAAACCTACTTCACCCAAATGGTGGTAGAAATATGGAACGTGCTGCCTGAGAGGGTACTGGAGGCAGTACTCTTGCAATTTTGAAGTCTTATCTGGACGAGCACTTAAAATGCAAGGGCATAGTAGGCTATGGACCAAGTGCTGGTAAATGGGATTATTATAGCTTCAAGTTTGTTTAGCTTAGTTGTGTTGGGCTAAAGGGCCTGTACCCATGCTGTATAACTCTATAACTCTATAACGCACCAAGGTTTCTTCAATAGCATATTTCAAACCCACAATTTCTATCATTTTAAAAGAAAAGGGTTGTAGAATCAAAGGATACTACTATCTGCAAGTTCCTCTCCATGCTTGATTTGGAAGCATATTGTCAGTGCTTCACTGGCGCTGGGACAAAATCCTAGGATTCCCAGGAGCACTGTGGGCGCATTTACACCACATGGATTGCTGCAGCTCACCACCACCTCCTATAGGCCAATTATACTGGCCTAAACAGCAACATCCACATCTCACGAATGAATAAGTGAAACAATATAGATGGACTATATCATTTTTTGAACTTATTTCAAACCAAAAATAATTCCTCCTACATACAGTGCCACATCACACTGGCCCTCGAAAGATTTACATGAATGTTACCACACAGCTAAAGAGAACCAGTTAGCAGGGCAATATTTCTTTTTCAAATCAGACAGCTTAGCACCATGGGAAATGCTTCTTCATTTCAATTCCACAGGCTCAAATGCTGTCAAATCATCTGAGTGATTTAAATAAGCTGAAGGCCACATTTCAGTTTTTGGTTTGGGCAATTTTCTTTCAAGTTTAGTATCAGACTTTACATAGGCTGTCTTTCTTTGGAGATGAGTCAACATCTTAACAATCCAAGCTATCTGTACTAAAGAGCAAAAGCTGAGCATTCATTATTTCCACGTGTCATCAGCAACATACACTTTCACAATCTTCAATCTTAAAGCCTAGCACATCCCCTATTCAACAACAAGCTTCATTTATAAAGCACCTTGCGTGCAGTAGAATAGTTCAGGGTGCTTCAAGGGAGCATTATTGAACAGAATTTAAGAGTGTCATTTACAGAAATTGAGAAAAATACAAGAAGAATAAAGCTTCACAATAATCCCCGTTCTCAATCACATGAAGTCCAGCATGTTAATACAAGAGGAAAGGCTGAAGCAGTTACATGCATCTTCAGCCAGAAGCGACAGTACACAATCTTACCCTGTATCTTCTTAAGGCTCCTACTAATAAAAATACCAGTGCACAGCCAATTTGATTACTTTCATGAAGCATTCTAAAGCAGCTGCACGTTTGGGCATGACAATAATGATGAGCCTTGACAACATCTGACATATAGGGTGGAAGTAACTGCCCTTGACACTAGGCAGTACTTGACTGAGTGTGGTAACGAATTCTCTGAGGTCTGAGAGATAAGTGGAAAACCCTCCAGTGATTAAAGGCAAGCCGGCCACTAAGGATCATCATTCCTCTAATAATGAAGTGGCCTGTAGACCAACAGAACTTGGATTTCACCCAAATTTGGGCTGACAAGTTTCAAGAAGTATTAAAATGAGCTTTTGCTTTCTGTTTGTGCAAACTGAAAGCACAGTTATACCTCTTGTACTTTTGCATATTCCCCTCAGGTAGCAGCAAAACAGACATTGTTAACATCTCTCACTACCGTCCATGGACACTGGATCAGTTGAAGCTGACAGGAGTTGTAACAACAGAATCTCAACGTCTACAGTAGAGTTTCCTGTGGTAGTGAATTCAACTAGCTGATGGCCCAATTTCTTTTTTTAAAGGTAAGAGTACCTCATTCGGAGAACCTGACTGAAGACAGTATATTCTTGATGCAGTCAGCAGGTTTGTGAAGAGATTTAAATTGAAAACACCTACCCACACTGATTACTTGTGTCCATACAGCTGGTAAATGAGAAAAAATGGTTGGCAAAATGCCCATGTCAAACACTGATATTTAATCACAATTGCAAAACAGAAAAGGAAGCGAGTAAATTGAGCAATTTTAGATTGGTTAACAGTGTCACTGCAGCAAAACAATCACCACCCAGCAATGTAAAATTCATATTATTCTCTACATTCAGAACTGATCAGCTTTTCATTTAAATAATAATTAACAAAGAAATGACAAACTGACTAAAACAAAATCTTTTCTGATGAAGGGTTTAGGCCCGAAACGTCAAGTTTTCCTGCTCCTATGATGCTGCTTGACCTGCTGTGTTCATCCAGCCCCATGCTTGTTATCTCGGATTCTCCAGCATCTGCAGTACCTTTTATCTCTCACCCACTTAACACCTGTCTGATTTGACAACAGAATGCTGATAGGCAGTTGGGCGGCCTGGGTTAGAGAATATTTCTGCTGGATCTGACAACACACATACCATTTTCTGCAGATAATTAGTAGAGTATGGCAGAAATGCACACTCTAAAATGAGCTTGGTGCAAAGCAGATTTTCCACTGTTCTCTGATGCTGCTTCATGAGAAAACAACAAAGCTGGGGAAAAGCCATGGGAAGAAAAGCTTCATCAAAGGCACAGGTGTCTACCCAATGACAGCAGCACCCTTCATCCCAACTGGGTACAGGCAGAAGTGCCTTTGTTGTAATGGCCTGAAAAAGAGTACTTAGCCAGCATCTGAAAAGAATGTTAAGGAAAATAAATTCATGCCTTGTTGATACAAGAGACATTCAGTTCACTATTCACACGTGGTTAAGTCCTGTTTCTTCCATTTCTCATTAAAGTACATCATCATCAGAATATTGTGTGGACCTACTTATCCCGCAGGGATCAGAATAACTAATTTTTTTAATATCAGGGATCTTTTTCAGATTTCTGAGGCTACAGTCTCATTTTCAGGAGCTACACTTTTTTCCATTCTCACTAACTCGTCCATTAGGTGAATCTAGGTCTGTAGTAATGTTGGGCTGGATTATCCAAGGAGAGACAACTTTATGTAGGAAGAGGAGAAGAGGTGCTGGATCAGATCTTTGGGGTGTAAGTGGTCCGGAGGAGGTGTAGTTAGGAGGTATATCTTAAGAATAAGATAGTTACTCAGGGGTTAAACTATGTATTTAATAGGGATGTGTTGGTACGTATGTGTAGTGATAATGTCTCTGAACTAGTTATCCAGAACACCAGGCTAATGTTGATACAGCACGAAGAGAAAACATGTTCAAATCGAAAAAGCAATTCTCTATCCACAAATATCCAGAACAGAACTCCCATGATGAACCTAGATGAGATTAAGATCATTCACATAAAGGGCAACAATCTGAGATAGCTGTGAAGGGTTCACCTATGTAGGAAATTATCAGGTCTTACATTTAAAGTAATGGACCAACAGCTTGGTTCAGCAAGAACAACACCCTCAGTGAAGAGCATTGAAGAGATATTAAAATAAAATCCTCCTGAGAATCATTTACGGAGAATCAGAATCAAGATCAACAGTCCTCGACCTAAAGGCCTGACAATCTTCCAAATCAGGACAGATATATTCTGGAAGAATTGTGCAATGTCCAGACCGCCTCTAAGTATTAAGTCTGAGAATAGTGGGGAGATTCTTAGATTAAATGTAGAAGTAGATGTTGAATGCACAATTGTTCACTGGGTGGCAAAGCACTTGGGGGAGATACTGTATAAGATTATGAGAGTTAAAATGGAAGTTGTAGCAGCCCACCCAATCTGGTGACGTCATAGTTAATCTTGCAGGAGGTCCCAGTGGGGACACACATGACAGTTACAATTAATCTTAACTAGTTAATGTTAATTGTACCTACTACTATCATCTAACAAACTATATGTGCAACAAATGCATTCTGTCCATCCTCTACCACTAATAATGAGATAGACCCTTACTGTCAGCACACGTCTACAGGTCTGGGCTCAAGTCCCTCGTAGCCTGGAAGTGTGTCATAACTTATCCAAATAGGTTGGTTATAACTTTAGTGTTCTTGTGGCAGAGTGGTAGTGTCTCTACCTCTGAGCCATGAAATTCAAGTCCCACCAGCTCCAGCAGTGTGTAAGAACATTTCATAACAGATCAATAACAAAATATCTAAAAAGGCAAAAAGAGAATTAATGGCAGTGGCCTACCCCAACCACAAGTCCATCAGATATTACAACAGAGGCACTAAAATTAAGAATATAAAAGAATCTTCAGATTCACAACTACCTAACCAACTGAACTGATTTATCAACGTGGAAATAAAACAATTTTAATAGAGTCTGTGTCATGTGGCACAAGCCAAATTGGCTGTAGAGAGATTGTTGCTGGATGTCTACCAGTCACAGCAATTAATGGTGGAAGATTAGTGGTGTAAGAAACTGCACCATATGTTGGAATGAAGACTAACAGTTCAATGCCTAGTTCTAAACAATTGCTCTTTTAATTTTATGTCCATTATATAATGGGATCAATTTGTATTAAAGACCTTAGATATGACCTGAACATTATAGACTGCAAATCCCAGAAGATTAGGTGACTTTTAACCATGGTTTTTCACAATTTCTGTTGCACCTTCATACTGTGAATCAGCAACAGTTTCATTATTCCAAAACAATTTTATTTAAACTGCTAAAGAATGTCTGGCAAATGAACAAAAAAAGAAGAGGATTAAAGCAAAACTGACACAGAACTTCAGAGAATTAACAGCACAAAGAGTTGAACTTAAAATCTGAGAAGAGATTCTTCACTTACCTTGAAGGCAATAAGCAGCCAACTCTACACCAATATCATAAGGACATTTCAATCTGCAAAAAAAATTAATACATAGTAAGCTAGAGTACAATCAGGAATTCATTATGCAGGTGAATTACACATTGGTTGTTCACTTGTTCCAAGGCTAAACTATATTGAATATTTTCTCTAATCAATGCACTTCCACAGCAATAAAAAATAAGCAGGCATATTATTATATTAATCAATTCAGTTCGGTGGAATTACATGCATTCAGATCTTTCATCAGGTGTTACAAAACGGCTAGCTCAATCCAAAATATACAGAATCAGATAACCACATTATTACACATTTTTGGAGCATCCATATCTTCGGCAGACTAAGTTGCCTGACATCAACTTACTTGCCACAAAGAATATCTTGTCTAAGTTGCAACACAAAGAGATATCTGCAAAAAGGAAGAAAAGATTAAAAAATGTAATTCGTTTTTGTACAATCTTTAACAGTATTACTAGTCTAAGATAAACTTGGACTCTCTTATTGAGGAATCACAACACATGTTAGATATTGTATGGACTAAACATGAAAATTAAATACATAATATCAAATATATAGAGGTTCAACCGGAGATCGTATTCATTTAGATATAAAACTAGTGGTAGAAATATGAAATATAAACAGAAACTTCTATGAAACAACAAAACAGACTTTACTGACTGACCTTCCGTGCATTTCTAGTAATTTATACCATTATGAGAGATTATACCAACCAGTGTGTTAGAATATAATAGATACGTGGGAGTAATTACAAGGCAGAATTTAGCCAAGGGGCTCAAATGATGAAGTGCCTTACAACAATAAAGCTCAAGCAATTTATAGCCTGTCTGAGTGCAAAGCTGAAGCTGGAGGCTTCAAACCAACTTAAGGCTCATTTTGGTTTAAAAAAACCAAACAATGATCTTTGACAGGTTATTTGTTTGGTAGTACAGAAATTAAGCTGAGAAAAAAGACAGTCATTACCAAAGCTTTTCATCTTGCACTCACCAGGGTATATGCAAAAGTACCAAATTTCCACTCATTACAAAAATTTGTGCCACATGAGTAAAGAGGTGCTGACTAGTTGGCAAATAGACTCTGATCAGTTGAAGTGATGCCATGGAGAATGTTACAGGGAACTACTGGCTCCACACGCTCTGAGGTAATTCAAAAGAGGTGGAAGGCTTGAACATATTTCTTTAGTTTGCAGCGAATAGAATCCAGATAAATGAATAAGCCAAGTTATGACCCCTCATTATCTTAAATTGCTCATTAGTATAGCTTTTTGCACACTCCATTGCTCATCAAATGCTGCCCAATTGCAAAACAACAATAGGTCTGTTTATGCTTCCACAAGTGCAGATTCTTTGAGTACAGCCTTGTGTACTCTGTCTATTACAAACAGCCAAAGGAGTGTACTGTTTGAGTCAATCACTGAATCGTATGGGCTACTTATCTGTCCTCAATGGGCACTTCAATCCATACACAATGTTTCTCAATTGTGCAGTGATGTCTTTTTTGACCAACAGCAAATGCATGTAATAGAAACTACTACCCAATTCTCTACTGCACAGCAGCAGCATGAATTAGCTTTCCTGACCTGATGACTTTTTTTTAAAGAAAGGATACTTCGCTTTTCCAGGCTACTGAGAGATAGACTAGGCACTTTTCAGATTCAAAATAAGTGGCATTTAGATCATTTGTGAACTGGCACACCACACAGAGAACAATCTTGTAGTCAAGATGGCCATTGTTTTGCAGGATAATTTTGATTTACCCAATTCCTGTAATAAGCTTGCAAGGTGAGGTAAGTTACCGTGGCCTTGTTTGCAATTTCAGACGTAAAAATGTGCTGAGTTTATTTGGGGGTAATCTTTGCATCGGTTACGATAAGAATATCATGAATTTAGATGAGACAGCAAATGATGAGTTGAGATTGAGGTTGAATTTATTGATGCTTAGGCAGCATTTGATGCAGAGGATGGGGTAGAAAATGGGCGATAAAATCTTAATGAGAAAATGTTGAATTTGGTGTTGGCTGAACATTGGAGAACAAGGATTTTAAGCAACTACAGTTCCATTAGAAAAAAGGACAGAAATAGGACTAACTTAAAAAAAAAATCATGCAGGTTGACCAGAAACTGAAACTGCTGGGTAAGTTCAGCAGGTCTAACAGCATCTGTGGAGAAAAATCAGAGTTGACGTTTTGGCTCTGAGGAAAGGTCACTCGCTCTCTAAATATGCTGCCAGACCTGCTGAACTTACCCAGCAATTTCTGTTTTTGTTCCTGATTTCCAGCATCTGCAGTCATTTTGGTTTTTATGCAGGTAGATCAAATGGGTTTACCTGAAATTTGGTACTTTATTTTTATTTACTTGTTCATGGAATGTATGCGCCACTTCATATTGAGCCTTTGTTGTCCACCTGCCAATGAGCTAAGTGATTTGCTAGAACATATCAAAGGGCAGTTCAGAGTTATACATATTACTGTGGATCTGTTGTCACACGTTGGGCAGAGCAGGTAGGGATGGCAAATTTCAATCTCTAAAGGAGATGAGTGAAATGGATGGGTTGTAATGACAATCAATAGTTTCTTGGTCATCATTACAGAAATCATCTTTCAATTCCAAAATTATTAGATGAATTTAGATTCCACCATTTATTATGGTGGGATCTGAATTCATATTGAAGTGTTCCAATTACACCACCGATTTCCCTTACATAATCAGCCCTGATTAAGACATATCTTTTCAATGAGACCATAAGAACAGAACAAGACCATTCCGTCCATTCTGCCATTGACAGTGATCAAGGCTGATCTGGTAATCCTCCACTTCACTCTCCGGTCTCATCGTCATTACATTTGATTCTCTTAATGATCGAAAATCGGTCATCTCAGCCCTGAATAGAATTAACAACTGTGCCGCAACAGCTCTCTGCAGATTCACAACCTTTTGAGAGAAGTGATTCCTCCTCATGTGTCTTAAATAGACAACCCCTAATTCTAAGACTATGCCCTCAGGTCCTAGGCACTCTGCCAGGGAGAAACAACATCTCCACATCTACCCTGTCAACCGCCCTAAGAATCTTATATATTTCAAAAAGCTTTCCTTTCATTCTCATATACGAATAGTACAAGCGCAACCTACTCATCCTCTCCTCACCAGAGTATGCCTTTATACCGGGGATCAAACTAGGAAATATTCTCTGGACTGTCTCCAATATCAATCTTTCCTCAGGTAAGTGGACCAGAACTGTTCACAGTATTGCAGGTGTGGTCTGCCTAGTGCCTTGCATAGTTTTAGCAAGACTCCCCTATTTTTCTTCTATAAGCAAGTGAAGAAAAATACATTAGTTAAGACTAATGTCTTACAGTCAGAAACAGGCTATGTTTTATGGGGAACAAAGAGACAGCAAACGAATTAAGTACATACTTTGGTTCTGTCTTCACAAAGGAGGACACAAACATCCCAAAAATGCTGGGGACCACAGCATGTAATAAGGAGCAGAAGGAAATCAGTATTAGTAGGGTAATAGCATTGGAGAAACTTATGGAACTTAGGCTGATAAATCCGCAGGGCCCAATCATCTACATCACCGTTTACTTAAGGAAATGGTCCCTGAAATAATGAGTGCACTAGTGGTCATCTTTCAAGATTCGAAAGACTCTGGAACAGTGCCTACAGTTTGGAGAGTAGCTAATGTAACTCCTCTATTTTAAAAGAAGGAGATGGATCGAAAACAGGGGCATAAAGGCCAGTTAGCCTAACATTGACAGCGGGTAAATGCTAGAGTCTGTCATAAAAGATTAAATAGCAGAGCACCCAGAAAACAATGACAGGATTGGACCAAGTCAGCATTGCACCAATTCAGCATAGACTTACAGAAGGGAAATCAGGCTTGACAAATCTCCTGGGTTTTTTTTTAAGGATAAAACTAGTAGAGTTGATAAGGGAGTTGCCTGTGGATATGGTTTAATTGGGCTTTTGATAATGGCCCAAATAAGAGATTAGTGTGTAAAATTAAAGCATATGGGACTGAGGTATTGTACTGACATGGATAAATAAATAGTTGGTAGACAGGAAGAAAAGGGTAGGAATAAACAGGTCTTTCTCTCAGTGGCAGCCAGAGACTAGTGGGGTACCACAGAAAATCAGTACTTGGATCCCAGTTATTCACTATATCTATATTCCTATGTATTTATGATTTAGTTCAAGGAACTAAACATAATATCTCCAAGTTGTAGCTGACACAAAGCTGGATGGGAGGGTGAGTTGTGAAGGGGATGCAGAGATTTTTCAGGTAGCAGAGGGGTTATAGAAAAGGAAAAACTTAAAACAACTGCCATCACTAGAGAAGAACTGAGCAAATTATTGAGATTGAAGGCATATAAATCCCAGGATCTAATAGTCTACATCCTAGGTCTTAAAGCAAGTGGCAGCAGAGATATTGGATGCATTGATCATAACATTTCAGAATCCCCTGGATTCTGGAAAGGCTCCAGCAGATTTGTAAAATACTAATATAATGCCCTCATTCAAAAAAAAAGGAGACAGAAACTATACAAATACCATCATTCCTGGCTGCTTTCGGTTCTGATGAAGGATCACTGGAGTCAAAACATTAAATTTTCATCTCTTCACCCATGCTGCCTGCTGGGTTTCTTCAGCACTTCATTTTTCTTTCTGGTCTCCAGAATCAACAATTCCTGCTTTTATTAAACTATAGCCCAGTTAGTTTAATGGTTGTCTTTGGAAAATTGTTGGAATTCATTATTAAGGAAGTAGCACAGGACATTTGGAAAATCAAAATGCAATCCATCACAGTCAGCATGGTTTCATGAAGGGTAAATCATGTTGGACTAATCTGCCAGAGTCCTTCAAAGGTGTAGCAGGTGGATAACGGGGGCGAATGTAGTCTATTAGAACTTCCAGAAGGTGTTTGTTGAGGTGTTGTACAAAAGGTTAATACACAAGTTAAGCTCACATGGGGCTGGGGTAATACATTAGCTTGGAGAGAAGATTGGCTAACCAACAGAAAGCAGAGTCAGGGGAAAAGGGTCATTTTCTGATTGGCAAGCTATAACAACTGAGATGCCACAGGGTTTTGTCCTCAGGCCTGAAAAATTTAGAACCTACATTGAAGACTTGGCTGCAGGGGTAGAAGTGTACTATAGCCAAATTTGCAGATGTACATAAAATAGGTGGAAAAGTAAATTGCAATGAAGAAATAAGACATTTACAAAAGGGATATAGACAGTTATGTGAATGGGCCAAAATTTGGCAGATGGAGTTTAACATGGATAAGTGTGAGTTTGTCTATTTTGGCCAGAAGAATAAAAAAAGTAAATTATCTAAATGGAAAGAAACATCAAAATGCCTCAGTACAGAAGGATCTGGGAGTACTCATGCACGAATCACAGAAAGCTAGTATGCAGGTTCAGCAGTAATAAGGACAGAAAATGGAATTTTAGCATTTATTGTCAAAGGAATGGAGAATAAATGTAGGGAAGTATTGTTGCAATTGTACAAGGCACTGGGTGTGACCACATCTGGAGTACTGCGTACAATTTTGATCCCTTTAAGGATGGATGCAATTTCATTCATGGTAGTTCAGAGGAGATTCACTAGATTAATTCCAGGGGTGAAAGGTTTGTCTGTTGAGGAAAGATTGAGCAATTTAGGCCTTTACTCGCTTAAGCTGAGAAGAATAAGGGGGAATTTAGATGAGGCACATAAGATGCCAGAGGGGAGTGACAAAGTCATTGTTTATTATCACTCACTAACAATTACCATTCTCCACATAGGACGTTTGTGTCACTGTTCATGGGTTCTGGTTGGTCCGTGCCTGGCTGATGAGTCTGATATTAGAGCTATATCTCTGACCACATGTTTGATAGGGATTTCCAGGAAGTGGAATTAGTCCTTGGCCTTGACATTGCTGGCATTCCTTTTGCAGATTCCTTTTCCATATTACCCTTTGCTGATGGGTATTCTTGAATAATTGTGTCCTTTCATACAGGAGTTTCCTGCAAGTTGGTTTCTTCTGTATGACGGCATCCCATGCATTGACATCCATATTGCATTTCTTAAGGGAAGTTTTCAATGAATTTTTGAAACACTTCCTTTGTCTTCTTGTTCAAGTGTCTTCCTTTGAGATGAAGAGGATTTGCTTTGGCAGTCAGAACATGAGCATCCTCAACATCCTAGTTTGCCCTCGAGTGGTTTCAGATGACCATAGACTCAATGCTGGTGCTACTGGCTCCTTCAAGGATACTGATGTTAGCACACCTGTCCTTCCAGCTGATGTGGAGAATCTGTCTCAAACAGTATTAATGGTACTCACTACTTTTAAGTGGTGTCCATACATAGTCAAAGTTTTGGAGCCGTACGGAAGAGTCTGACTATATCATTTGGGCTCATCTTAGTAAGTTACCTTGGGAGCAGTATTTTATCAAATGCCTTTTGGAAATGCTTTAGAATGCTATTAATGCCCTCTACCACAAATAATGTGACATAGTATTTATTCAGCTTCTCTGCCATTCCCTGGTGCCCCATTATAATTTCCCCAGCCTCATTCTTTAAGGGGCTTATGTTCGCTTTGGCTTCTGTACCTTTTTCTTTGTTAAAAGAAGCTCTTACTGACCATTTTTATGATTTGTATTCTGCACTCAGTTTATTTTCTCTCTGTATTATGTTCTTGGTCCTCTTTTATTGGCTTTTAAAAGTTTCCCAATTTTCTGGTTTACCATTAAATCTTTGCCACATTATGTATTTTCTCCTTAAATTTTATGTAATTTTTAACTTCACCGGATAATGATGATCAGTTTACCTTCTTTCTAGAATCTGTCTTCCTTGCTGGAATATGTCTTTGCCCTGAGTCATGAAGTATTTTCTTAAATATCTGCCATTTTCTTCAACTGAAATTTTCTGCTCAAGTCCCTTCTCAGCCCATTCCAGCTAATTCTGCCATCACTCCAATGTATGGCATGGCGCAGTGGAATCTTGTACCCATAATATCAGTCATTATCCATTGCCAGTCTAATTCACAAATAATAGGCAGATGGTGCAGAAAATACAAATAACAGATTGGCATACGTAGTGTTTCTTAGCTTGTGGTAGCTGAGATGAGACAAAGGTGTATTTTACATCTTGCCAGTATCGTAGCTGAGCAGAATGTACCTGATGAGTACCAAACCTGACAGCATTTTAATTCCTGACAGATACTCCATCATTTATGATTACCAAAAGAGAAAACTCAAAATGGAAGTTTAATACAACACGTGCTGCAGCCCAAGGATGTGAAAGTGGAGCAAATCAAATTGTAACTGGATATTGAAATCACTTGATGACCATTTCAGAAAACAGAGGTTTGGTTGCAGTTTTCTTCATCACAATTATTAAGAAGTATTATCCAAAATATTAATTTTTAAAGACCGTTGACTGGATATTTGCAAATGCATTTTGAACATGTTGGAAAGAACACTTCCAAAAGACATTAGCTATAATACCAACAATGTTGTATTTTCAGTATACAGGCTGCATGTCTTGAGAAGCCAAGGCTGGAACAGTTTTAGAGACAGGACACCTGATTCAGTTTTGAGTGAAAAACAACACATTTTATTTGTTCATAGAGTCTGAGAATTCCTGCCACAATAGCAACAGCCTTTGCCCTTTGCCTTTACTCTAAATTCCATCTGACCAAAATTTTTCAACACACTGTAAGATCTGATCACCACAGGTGCAGGGTTCCTCAGGGAGGAACTGGAATCTACCACTATTGCCTCCAGAAAAAGTAGCCATGACATGGTGATGCCATTGTTGGACTGGGGTGGACAACGTCAGAAGTCACATGACACCAAGCTATAGTCCAACAGGTTTATTCAAAATCCCAAGCTTTTGTCGGCGTTGCTCCTTCATCATTTCACCTGATAAAGCAGCAGTGCTACGAAAGCTTGTGATTTCAAATAAACCTGTTGAACTATAACCTGGTGTCGTGTGACTTCTGACTTTGTCCAGAAAAAGTGACTTCAGTCAGTCACACCAATCCAGGAAAATAGCTCAATGCCTCTAGCTTGTGTAAGAAGTGCCTTTAGCTTCTGATGCTCAATTGAGACATTTTGTGCATTATTTCTTTTCCCTGAATTTAATTGTTGCTGGGTCAAATAACCTTTCAGATAACAATGTGCAGATGTTTTATATATTTCCATTCAGATTTGGAAGCCGTATGTCCGTGTTCTTTTGACAGAAGGTATCTGTGATGAGGACAGGCAACAGTACTCGTGCATAGGGTACTATAATCAAACAATTTTCAAGCGACGAAACTCCAACGTCTTGGACTGGAAACATACACTGCAGTCAAAAATGTCAAGATAGCTTCCAGTATTTATTCATGTTGATCTTTTTCAAAATAATTTGCTGTTTTATACAATTTTATATGATTTTATAAAGAAAAAATAACTTCCTTTAAGTAGGAGAAAGTAATTCTTGACTGGAATGTTCAGCCTATCTCTCAGGCTACAGCAAATAATAACTTGTACAGGTAGAAATAGCATTTCAGTCAGCCCTTTCTGCCTGCTTCAATTGTCCATTATAACCTCAGCAGAATCCTGAAAATTCTGCAGAAACTTTGTAGCACAATTTAAGCTTCATTATTTCTCTGTGACTCCATCAGCAATCTATCAGATGAGTCTATTTAAATATCCATTTAAAACTGCAGGAACGCACAAGGACAACTCTTATTTTTATTTGTTCATGGGCTGTGAGCATTGCTGGCTGGGCTAGCATTTAACCCCCACCTCAACCACACTGGAAAAGGCAGTGGTGAACTGCTTTAAGTGCTGTAATTCTTAGGGTATAAGAACATCCTCAGTTCTGTTAACAAGGTGGTTCCTGGATTGTGATTCAGCAGCAGAGAAAGCATGGTGATATAGTTCCTAGTCAGGACGATGTGTGGTTTGGAGAAGAATGTACAGGTAATGTTGTTCCCATACATCTGTTGACCTTCTGCTTCTAGTTTGGTACATAATGCAGATTTGGGAGGTACTGATGAAAGGCCTTGTTGAGTTACTGAAGTGTATCTTTCATTTCGCACACACACCTTATGCCTGAAACAAGTTAATTTATTTCCAGTCATCAGTTGATGTAAGCAATGGCTCTTAACTAATAAGTCAGAGACTTTGCCAGTGGAAAAGCTCTAGGCCTCATGCAGGCAATTGAAAGTACTTGGGAGCAGGAAGATCGAGGAATATCAAATCAAGGATCATCTTAATGAACTTCGTGGGAAAGGATTATTGAACTGCCCGGTCTCTCTCTCTCTCTTTACCCAAAACAACCATATTTTTGGTCTCTCTCTGAAAATGTGTCTAGGGAGGTTTGATGCAGGAGAGGCTAGAGTTTTAACTAGTAAAATTATATGTCAAAGATCCATTATTTATCTGTAACTAGAATCAATTCATTTATAATAAATTCATTTATTTGTATTTATTTGTAATTCTTGTTCAGTACAGAAACCTGATGCCATAACTGTTCAAATGCTGCCTTTATGTTGCTCAGCTCATTTATGTATGTTTGGGCCAATATAGTAACGGAGGTCAGAAGTAAAACAAATTGCTATATTCATAGATGATTCGAATAAAATGCACAGCAGACGTGAATTCGCCTTACAGGTCAGAAACTTTATTTGGGAACTCCCATGCTATAAGCCAATCTGTAATACATTAATCCAAGTTTCAGATTTCCTCTTTTTTGAAATCAATTGTCTATATCTATGTTTAAGAGAAAGTTTTATATCTTTCACAATGCAATTGTGATTTTATTTCTTTTTAATCTTTTTAACAGCCATTCCAAGCTGGATTTCTTCAGCTGTGTGAATTACCAAGTACCTGACAATTTGCAGAATTCCCTCAATAACAGCAATCAGTTTCTAACTGATCTCTGTTATACCTCAGGCAATTCATTTTTGTTTTGAATTCTTGAGCGAATTCAATGAGATATTGCTGAAAGAAGACATTTTTGCAGTCATCTTTGAAACAGAAAATAGGACAGCCAGTGACAGCCATTCAGCTCTTTGAACCCGATGTGCCATTCAAAACGATCACAGCTGATCATCCAACTCAATACCCTGTTCCCAATTTCACACCATACCCTTTGATCCCTTCAGACCTACTCATTTTGCAAAGAATACCAAAGTAAAGGGGAAAAAAAATTGATATTGTATGGGAGGGCAGTGCTGATTGGTTGGCATGTGCACTCCAACTGGCAGAGGCATTGCAATGGTGAACGCACCAGTTCTTAATGGCTGACAGTTAATTGTCCAAACTTAATTTAAATTTCAAATTAGACAGCTTGGCTTCAATTGATAGGGCCAAGGATGCGGAAGGACAAAGGGAGAAAGCTTATGCACGTGATAAACAAACAGTGTAAGAAAGGGGAATGAAATGTTGGCAAGAACTAGGGAAAGAACAGAACAGACACGGGAAAGAGGAGACGTGCAACTGGAAGAGAGATAAAGATTGTTTAGATACATAAATGTGTTTCATTTCAGTATTAAAAGATAAATGAAACAGAAATGAAAAATATTATTTGAGAATCCATTCACATCCAAGAAATTAAATTTCAATTTATTTTAGACATCATATTGGTACGGTTGACAAGTCGTCATGGTACTGAACTAACAAATGGAAAGTAGTCATCTCAAATCACACCATGGTAAATCGGTTAATTGAATTTATCAAATTTAATGATTGGTGAGCTGTTCGTGGAATAAGTGGAATCTGCTGGAAGGTGGTCAAAAGTCTAAGACCCACTAATTACTTTCGAGAAAAGGAAGCTGCCAGACTGACCTCCTGTGACTCCAATTTCACACAGTTGGCTTTTAAGGCCATCAGAGCCATCTAGATAGGCACAAAATGCAGCCTTGCAAACATTACTCTCATCCTCAGAACAAAAATAATCTTCAATAAAAATGTAAAAGTTTGCAACAATTGCTGTAACTGACATTCCACATGACATATTCCTACCGTGTAAATTCTTCTCGAAGATTGTTTGGTTCAGAGGAATAGAATTTTATTCTGAAGTGGAAACTGTAAGGTCCAACTGAGTTAAAAAAAAATCATAAATTAATTATTCACATAATTGATTTTTTTAACCAAACAGTACTGCAAAACAACTGATCATGTGAAGACACCATAGAATGATTCTATCAGTATCAAGATCAAAACAAGAACTAAACTGCAAGTCAGTCACGTATACTTACTTTTCACTTGTTTCTTGATAGGTTTTGTGCAGTCTAACCAGTGCTGTTTAAAAAAAGACAGTTTTCATGAATGCCATTTGTTATGAAGCAGATTAAACCCCCTCAAAATATATTAACATGATAGCTTAGGCCCCAACTTTTTCTTATTTTTAAAGGCAAGTGCAAGGCGTTGCACTCCAGGTGCAATTCGATCGGTCAAAAGACCAGGTTTGAAGCAAAGCACACTTTATTCTTACTTTACTGTAACTTTACTCTACAGGTAAAATACACATAAAAGAACGAAAAATTGGAATATCTTAACTCTATTGAAAAATTTAACAGAATAACGGATTATTTAACTTCTAAACAGCAACAGCTCCAATACAGTAACATCCCATAAACACACCCCTGGCAAAGGTAAATTCAGTAAAATAGATTGTCTCACATGCAGTCCAATAGTAGGAAGATAACTCAAGGTTTTTGCTGTAACAGATTCATGAATAACAGCTTTCACATCCAGCTTCAAGACCCCAGCAACTACTGAAACTTAAACTAAAATCCTGGTTCTGTGGAAGCTTGACCCCACCCTTCAATGCTGCTTCTATTGTTCCAACTTAAAAAGAAAACCTCAAACTGTTTACTTTATTTTGCTGGGAACAGACCACTCGATACCACTGTCTCAATCTCTCTTCATAAAAAGGATAAAACACACTTCTTAAAGCCATTGTATTGTAACACATGAAAAACATGCCAGCATAAATGCTGCTATTTTAATATGGTTTTATTTTCTGCAAAATTAAGATCAAAAACAAAAAATTCTTCAAAAGAATAGTGCTAATAAATGAACTCTATCAAGGGTATTTATATATCAAGATATATAAACAGATTGCAGACTCAGACATACGAGGTTTCCAAGGTGATGTGAGCCATGCAATAAGATCAGTAACCAAAATGAGCACTTTTTCTGAAGTAATGCTTAAGCCGGGTATTGCATAGTATATGAAAAACCAATTTTTGAAAACAGAAAAATATCGCTAAACCACTTTAAGCAAATACCGTTTGATTTCCAAAAACTGCTAGGAAGAACATGAGGCACTTACTGAAACTCAATGCTAAGTGAGAAACAGATGAGAAAAGGTCTTCAACCTCCTGTCCAACCTCTAGTCAATATACTGCAGTTTTGCACATCTCTTATAAAGATTAATTAGCATCTCCATCTCTTTCTGATCTAAAATTTCCCAAGTTTATTTTAATGTCTGATACAGATGTGCGCTGGAAGAAAATGGTGGGTGGTGGGGGGTGGGGGGGTTGGTAGTGGGCAGGGGAAAGAGAAGACAGTGTTGAATGTCTTTTTAGATGTTAAACTTTCTCTGGGTAGGGTTTGGAAAATGACTAAATGGCCTTTCCAAAATTCCCTGTATGGTTTGCATATCAGAGGTTTCCAATGTTGCATTAAAGTATTATTATTAGTTCTTCAAAGTTGGATTTTCGAGATAAAATTGTGCACTTCTGAATTGAATCATTAACTCTCATGTTTGGTTTCAAATAGCAATCCTGCACTTTAAATTTGTTACTGATTTGTGTTATAAATGATAAACTGTTCAATTAGGTACTGTGCCATAAGATAAAAGCAGTTAGCAATATATTACTAGCTCCGAATAGAGACTATACTTTCTTGCCCTCAGACAATTGAGCTGAATATACAGGGCTGAAATTGAAAGTTTCAATTAAGGTTAAAGAAATGGGAAAAAAAAGATGAGAACAGTAGGAAATTGTAATCGAATTTCAAACAGCAGAAAACAACTATCATTCATCTCAGCCGTTTTTGAAGAGCCAACAACAATACTCTGACGACTAATACAATCAAATCAGAAAACGCTGAAAATACTCAGCAGAGCAGCATCTGTGGAAAGAAAATTAATACTGTAGTTCAAGTTGATGCCTTTTAAAGTTTTATTTTTCCTTTTTATTTTCTTTCATATACTTTTTTTTAAAAAATCAGGGCTGGTTATTGACTTAAGACATTGACTCTCTTTCTCTACATTGATACTGTTCAATATTTCCAGTATTTTCTGTTGAGTGTCTGCAATATTTTTCTTTCATGTTAACAATGCACCACTGAAAACATTCAATATGCACATCAGACATAATGCATAAGACATTTTAAATCTTGCCTGTGTAAAAGTTAGCATAAAAGACACTTGAGACACTCAAAACATTTTTGTACTGTCATGCAAGTTGCTATCACAATCAACAAGTCAATGTGGATTGCTTTTCTTTGAACATGCCTTGTTAGGACACCCAATAAAGCCACAAAATAATCATAATAACAAACAGCTTTAAAAAAGTCAAATAGTGCAGAAAAGTCCATCTTCCAGAATCATGAATCATTCTCATGGATAAGAGACTAACTTCAGGAACATGTGACTATCAATAGATTAGTCAAAATCATTTAATCTCTACTTTTCTCCCCCCAATTCCATCACGATTTCCTTCCTTCCTCATCTCTCCCAACCTTGTCTTTACTTCAAACCTTCCATTTAGCTTCTAACTATTCAGCTCACTACACCCTAACCAAGATGCTTAGATTCTGACTCTGAGCTCACATCCCAGGCTCCTCTCATGCCCTCTCTGATCTGTGCTTTTATGTCCCAGACTAAATTCTATTGATGCTGAGAGATGCCAAGTTAACTTAGCCCTTATAGCACAACAAATGGTATGTCACATTCACTGTATGGGTTCAAGTCATAGCTCCTATTCCTCAAATGGAGGTGCCTTTAATGGCTGGCAAGAGCAGTTTCAAGTAAGCTCCTCAGAAGTACAAACAGAGGGATTGAGAAAGTGAGAACAAAAAATGTTATAAATAAATTTATTGAGTGGAATCACAAGAGCAGGAAATCACTGCTAAGAGTATTAACACAGAATCTGGAAAATTCTGAATCAAATTATTAATTCTCATGTTTGGTTTCAAATAATAATCCTGCACTTTAAATTTGTTACTGATTTCTGTTATAAATGATAAACTGTTCAATTAGGTACTGTGCTATAAGATAAAAGCAGTTAGCAACATATTACAACCTCTGAATAGAGACTATACTTTCTTGTCCTCACTACTCAGCAAGCTTCATTTAGTTTTGAAAAGATGTTGCATTGTTGCATAACTGATGTGGATTTGTACTTAGAATCATAAATTACATTATCATGAAATAATAGGGAAAAGATCAGCTAGACCACTCAGAGTCCCCGAGCTCCCTTTGCTGCATGTACAATCTTAAAGATTCAAAGGGATAAGAGTCACTCATATGCCTTGCAGACACAGAACTCCTTTGATACACAAGAAGTTGTGCAAGTCCAAATGCAAAGCCTGTACTCTAAAGACTTACCTAAAAATAAATTCTGCAAATGTTATCATGTGTAAATACAATTATTGCCCAATTTTATCAGATCCTAATCTCTATTAAGCGTAGAAAGTGCAGTGATTTCTTCCAATCTTTAAGTAGTTTTCACCTTGAAGATTTTGGATGTCAATTTCAAAACAACTAGTGGAATTAAAAGTTACAAATTATAGTTTGTATGGATCTGTTTGTAATACATTTAACAATTTTTTGAGGAGTTAGTTGCATTTTCAAACTCATATTTATCAGCACTCCAAATATTGACAAAACATCAATATATTTTACTGATTCCAACATGGAGTTCTGCAACACATATTTCCTCCATGATTACATTCCAAATTGCCCATTTTGAATCATTTATATAAGCATGGAAATGAGGCAGGGAAATAGAAATGGAAACAAGCACTGTGAAAGTGTATAAACAGTAATTTGAGCACTCACATAGCAATGATAGAAAACAAGAAAGATTTTGTTCCAAACGTGAATTATTCAAATGAAAGATTACTGTATCCAGTGATCTGTATTCCCAGACACATTAAAATTCTACTTAATCGTTCCTTAAAAGTTATAACTAAGGAAAAATGCAGCCCTCAAATATCAAAAAAAGGGATCACTGGGCAAGGCCAAATTCTTCATTTCTTGACTGATGCTGCAATCCCAAACAAATAATATTTAAACATGCGTTTTCTCTTTAAATACGTGCAGTCTTTTTATCCTTAAGTGGTTGCATATATGGGAATCCTACCAGTCAATATTCTCCAAGGTTCAAATCAGTTTTCAATTATTGGGAACAGTAATAATTAAGAGAGATAGTCAAACCATAACAACTGATAATATTACCAACTACTGACAGCACATAACCTAGAGTTAGTTACCTATGAGTATTCTCAGTGCAGATGGCAGAGGTCTTCCTTGGTGACTCATTCCAAGCAATAACACAGACATTGAATCAAGACAGGAACTCAAGCAATCCCAGCCCTGATAACCTTGCAAAAACCTTCAAACCTCCATCAGTAATTGATATTCAAATTGAGAAACCAGCCCCACAACTGATTCAGCTGGTTAAGCCAGAAAGGATGTGGCTGCCAGACTGTGCCTCCATTAGCTAGTGAAGAGACCAACATGACAGCAACATCTGCTTAGCCCTGTTGTTACCAATCTGCCTTTGTAATCACGGCATTATCCTTAAAACAGCTCATATTCATCATGAAGATGCTCTCCGTTACATCCGTGTGATATAAATATTATAGAATGTGAAAGGGGCTATAGAAATATGAAGACCTGAATGCTATCTCAGAGAAATTTTTGAATATTGCAGAATGGGTTGATAATGTTACAAAACTTGAATGTGACTGTGAAAAAAATAAGTGGCTGAAACGTTTTGTCTTGCTTTCATTACAACAAATGGAAGAATGTCAAACTTCAAATAATCACAAAATGTGCACTAAAAGTACGTATTAATCACTCAGTACAACTCTGACTGGCATTATTCCTGACGAGTACAACATAAAATCCTTGCCTTCATAAACAGAGGCACTAGGCATAAAGAAGTTATCCTAAACCCTTTGTAAGTTTTCCTGCTCCTATGATGCTGCTTGACCTGCTGTGTTCATCTAGCCCCACGCCTTGTTATCTTGGATTCTCCAGCATCTGCAGTACCTTTTATCTCTGTAAAAATCACTTGCCTGTTACAGTTAGAGTAGTGCATGCAAGTATGGGCACTACTTGTAGGAAGGCTAAAGTTTTGGAAAGAGTGCAGGAGAAATGTACTAGAATGCCAGTTACATGGAGAGACTAGAGAAGCTGAAGCTGACTCTCTTTAGAGTAGAAAATGTAAAAAGCAATTTCACAAGTTTTGCAAAATTTTGAGATGCTTTGAAAGTAAACAAGGAGAAACTGTTTCAAAAGACAGAAATTAGATAACCAGAGAACCTAGATTTAAGCTAACTGGCAAAAAAGACGAGATTTTTTTTGATGCAGCAAGTTACGAGCTGGAATGGGCTGCCTGAAAGAACATTGTAATCTCATTCAGTAGTAACTTTGAAAAGTAGGTAAACACATTAAGGGGCTAAAACTCCAGGGAAGCAGAAAGTAGGCATAAATAGGTCTTTTTTATGTACCACAGGGGTTACTGCTGGGACATCAATAGTTTGTATAAATGATTTGAATGAAGGGATAGAAGGTACGGTTGCCAAATTTGCTGATGACATAAAGATAAGTAGGAAAGGATGCTGTCACGATGCAGGGAGGCTACAAAAGGCAAAGATAGGTTAAATGAGCATAATTTGGCAGATGACACATAATATGTGAAAAAATGAAATTGACCATTTTGCCAGAAAGAATGAAGAAGCAGCAAATAATCTAAAAGGTGAGAGACTGCAGAGCTCTCAGATGCTGAGGGGTTTGGTGCATGAATCACAGTGTGCAGTTACATAAGACCTGGGAAAGCTAACAGAATGTAATAATTTTATTGCAAGCAGAATTTATTACAAAACTAGCAAGGTTATGTTTCAGTTTTACAATGTGACCACATCTTGAGTACAGTGTACAGTACTGGTTGCCATATTTAAGGGAAGATGCAAATGTTTTGTCATCATTTCAGAGAAGGCTTACCAGACTAAAGCCTGGAATGGTGGGTTGTCCTGTGAGGAAATGTTGAATGGGCTGTGCTTATACCTGTTGGAGCTTAGAAGAATAAATGGTGTGAATGATACAATAGATTCTGGGAATTCTTGACACGTCGGATGAGGAGGGGATATTTAATTGTTAAACTGGAGAATCATGTACTAGGGGTCACTTAAAAAAAGGGCTGCCTATTGAAGACAGATGAGGTAATTTTTCTTCTCTGAGGGTCTAGACCCTTTGAAACTGTCTTTCTGAAATGGTGGTGGGACCATTCACTGAATATTTTTAAGGCAAAGGTGAATAGATTCTTGTTAAGCAAGGAGGTGAAATATTGTCAGGAATATGAATATGGACGTTACAAGCAGATCTGTCCAACATAGCCATAATATACTGAATGGCCTGTTGAGCTTGAAGATGCTATTGTAATTAGGGGGAGACCAAGAACAGATCTACAATCCAAAATGACAGGCATTCGTAAGGAACAGTAAAAACTGTACATCACAAACTGTAATCCGACAGCTGAGCACATCCCTCTTTCATCAGTATCATCAACTCAGGAAGCCAATCCTAGCTCACAAGAGAGTAAAGATAGGAGCACATGAGCTGTGTTACATATCAGTTGAAATGAGGGACAAATCTGGTGAAGCTATCAATATAGATGCTAAGCAGAAAAACAGCAGTTTAAATACAGACCTAACCAAAGATAAAACAGAATAAACCAAATTATCACATTTTGAAACATATGTAAAATACAAAATATCATCTATTTCAACAGCATCCCTTTACAGTACCGAAAGACAAGAGAATATACTTTTCTATCAGATCAATAGGTTGACATAAGCATTTCTTTTAACTCCCATTCTTGATAGTTTGATAGTTTGTTCTTTAACCCAAGAAGACTGGTAAATTGGGTAATTGTGTGTGGTTTTTTAAAAAAAAATTAACTTTTGTGACAACCCAGGAAACTTCAGGGCTCGAGATAACAAGCATGGGGCTGGATGAACACAGCAGGTCAAGCAGCATCATAGGAGCAGGAAAACTTGACGTTTCGGGCCTAAACCCTTCATCAGAAATGGGGGAGGGGAAGAGGGTTCTGAAATAAATAG
Source organism: Ginglymostoma cirratum (assembly GCA_024137785.1). NCBI lineage: Eukaryota > Metazoa > Chordata > Chondrichthyes > Orectolobiformes > Ginglymostomatidae > Ginglymostoma > Ginglymostoma cirratum. Next base: position 44,727,666 of record JAHRHZ010000013.1, read on the forward strand.
GGAGAGAGGGGGAGGCGGATAGAGGAGAGGATAGGTGGAGAGGAGGCAGACAAGTCGAAGAGGCGGGGATGGAGCCAGCAAAGGTGAGTGTAGGTAGGGGGGTAGGGAGGAGATAGGTCAGTCCAG
>JAHRHZ010000013.1:44728191-44763147 GCA_024137785.1 Ginglymostoma cirratum
ACAGTGGTCGAGAACGCCCTCGACCGTGTCTCCCGCATTTCCCGGAACACATCCCTCACGCCCCGTCCCCGCAACAATAATCAAAAAAGAATCCCCCTCGTCCTCACATACCACCCCACCAACCTCCGGATCCAACGCATCATCCTCCGACACTTCCGCCATCTACAGTCAGACCCCACCACCAAAGACATCTTTCCCTCCCCACCCTTATCTGCCTTCCGGAGGGACCACTCCCTCCGCGACTCCCTTGTCCGCGCCACACTCCCCTCCAGCCCCACCACACCCGGCACTTTTCCTTGTAACCGCAGGAAGTGCTACACCTGCCCCCACACCTCCTCCCTCACCCCAATTCCAGGCCCCAAGAAGACATTCCACATCAGGCAGATGTTCACCTGCACATCTGCCAATGTGGTATACTGCATCCGCTGTACCCGTTGTGGCTTCCTCTACATCGGGGAAACCAAGCGGAGGCTTGGGGACCGCTTTGCAGAACACCTGCGCTCAGTTCGCAACAAACAACTGCACCTCCCAGTCGCGAACCATTTCAACTCCCCCTCCCATTCCTCAGATGACATGTCCATCCTTGGCCTCCTACAATGCCACAGTGATGCCACCCGAAGGCTGCAGGAACAGCAAATCATATTCAGCCTGGGAACCCTGCAGCCCAATGGCATCAATGTGGATTTCACAAGCTTCAAAATCTCCCCTCCCCCAACCGCATCCCAAAACCAGCCCAGCTCATCTCCGCCTCCCTAACCTGTTTTTCCTCTCACCTCAAGCCACACCCCCATCTCCTCGCTACTAACATCATCCCGCCCCCGGGACCTGTCCGTCCTCCCTGGACTGACCTATCTCCTCCCTACCCCCCTACCTACACTCACCTTTACTGGCTCCATCCCCGCCTCTTTGACTTGTCTGCCTCCTCTCCACCTATCCTCTCCTCTATCCATCCTCTTTCCGCCTCCCCCTCTCTCCCTATTTATTTCAGAACCCTCTTCCCCTCCCCCATTTCTGATGAAGGGTTTAGGCCCGAAACGTCAAGTTTTCCTGCTCCTATGATGCTGCTTGACCTGCTGTGTTCATCCAGCCCCATGCTTGTTATCTCAGATTCTCCAGCATCTGCAGTACCTTTTATCTCTGATACAAACTTCAGGGCTCGATTTCCATTGTGCTATCCCAATTGGGCTTAAGACTTGTGTGGCGCTAATTTTACTTGCCACTTGTAGACCCAGGCCTGGTTGTTGTCCAGGCCATGCTGAATTTGGACACAGACTGCTTCAGTGTCTGAGGAGTCACAGATGGCGCTGGGCGTTGTGTGGTTGTTAGCAAATGTACACTTCTGACCATGTGATGGAGAGAGGCTTGTTATTGAGGCAGCTGAAGATGGTTGGGCCCAGGACACCACCCTGAGGGCCTCCTGCAGAGATGCGCTGGACCTGGGATTGTGAACCTCCAGCAGCTATAGTCTTCCTTTGTGTAAGATGTGATTCCAACTAGTGGAGATTTTCTTCGATTCCCATTGACTAGTTTTGCTGGAGTCCTTGATGCCAAATGTGGTCAAGAGTCTTGATGTCGTCAGCAGTCAGTCTCACCTCTCTTTAGGGTTCAGCTCTTTTGAACATGTTTGAAACAAGGCTATTATGTCAGGAGCTAGGTGGCCCTAGCACAGCCCAGGCTGGGTGTTGGTGAGCAGGTTCTTGCAGGGCAAGTGAGCACTTGATAGCACTGTTGATGACACTCTCCATGACTTTACTGAATGACAGTGGACTGATGGGGGAAGGTAATTGGCTGGGCTGGATTTGTCCTGCTTTTGGATGCTGGTGTTGTGGCAAGCTCGTAGCAGGGTCTGGAGCATGAAGTCTTGAGTGGTGTTGCTAAGAGCCATGAATTTTGTACCATCCAGTTCCTCCGGCTTTTTCTTGATGTCACATGGATTAAATCAAGTTTCTGAAAACTAGCATCTGCTTCTCTCTCTGTAGATTCTACTAGACCTGGTGTGTTTCTCCAGTGCTTTCTTTTTTGTATTTGAGATATGCTTATGGACAATTAAACATCTAACTGGAAGAGAATGCTCCATAAATATTCCCATTCTAAACAACAGGGGAGTGGAGCTCATCACAGCAAAAGTCAAGGCTGAAGCATTTAGCGCATTGAACGATCCACTTCACCTACTCTGGAGGTACCCAGCCTCACAGATGCTGGTCTTCAGCCAGTTCAATTCACTGCACATGATATCAGGGGTGGTTAGAGGGACCAGATGTTGCAGGGTCTGTGAGCCGTGACATCGTTCTGATGGCAGAACTGGTGCCTTGTGCTCCAAATTAACCACGCCCCTTGCTAGGATGTTTCAATGTAGCTATAGTACTGCCATCTGCCCAGTGGTAGGGGGTGGGGGCTTGACCAGCTGTGTCTTGTCCATGTGGGGCAGGACTAGTTCAACTTGGCTGATTTTTTCCCCCTTCTTTATTCATTAACAGGATGAGGGCGTCGCTGACCAGGCAGCATTTATTGCCCATCCCAAGTTGCCCAGAGGGCAGTTCAGAGTCAACCACATTGCTGAGAGTCTGGAGTCACGTGTAGGCCAGGCCAGGTAGGGATGGCAGTTTCCTTCCCTAAAGGGCATTAGTGAACCAGATGGGTTTTTCCAATAATCAACAATGAATTCATGGTCATCATTAGATTCTTAATTCCAGTTATTTTATTGAATTCAAATTCCACCCATCTGCCGTAGCTGGATTCAAACCTAGGTCCTTAGAATGTTATCTAGATCTCTGGATTAACAGTCCAGCGATAATACCATTAGGCCATTGCCTCCCCTTATTACTCGATTAGTTAGCTCTTGATTATCAACAGAATTTTGAAAGTGATATCAAGTGGCACTTTCCCTGGAGTGGCCTGCTCGCTGATGCTCTGCTTGCGTTCTGTCCAGACTGCTTAATTCCTGAGCATGGTCCAAACGTGAACGCAAGATCTGGGCTCCAGGGATGAGCTGGGAATAACTGCTCTTTTTATGAAGGTAACATTGGCTGAGTGTGGCACCATTGAGCAGAGTAGCCATCAGCAATTGTGGGGAAGTCCTGTGATGTAAGATATGTGACCTAACTACACTTTAATATCATTTGTTTCAGAATTTGAATTTGAGCTAGTGGTACTAGCACATGGATTCTGGTCTGTGTCTATGAAGGGGTTTAATGATTAACTTGTAGGTATTCCTTTTACCATTGTGATAGCTTGAAAAAAAAAATGACTTGAGAGTTTTTGGAGGCTAATGGGACTTTGGTTTAATTGGAGTGAACAAAATAAACATGCATTATGCTTTCAATGTAGAAGGTTCTGGAAATTGTATCTTTTTTTTGGCTTAGGGAAAACACCCACTGCTTGAAAAACTAAGATTTTTTAGTTTCAGTTTGGCAGTTTTGCAGAAGTCGTGGCTAAAGCTGAAGGTATGAAATATAACTTCTTCTGATAAAAGATGGTGTAGAATTATTAATAAATTGGTTACCTCAGTTTTAAAGTTCTGGAACAGAAGTGCTTGATTAAAATCCTGAAGCATTTTTAAAATTCATTTACTGGATGAAGGCATCATTGGCTAGGCCACTCTTTATTGTCCACTCCTAATTGCCCAGAGGTTCTGGAGTCACATGTATGTCAGATCAGGTAAGGATGACAATTTTCTTCCCTAAAGGATGGGTTTTCTGACAATGAACAATGGATTCCTGGTCATCATTAGATTCTTAATTCCAAATTTTTATTGAATTTAAATTCTGCCATCTGCCATGATGGAATTCAAACCCCAGTCCTGAAGACATTTACTGGGTCCTAGTTTAACAGTCCAGCAATAATAAGACTAGGCTATCACTTCCCTATTATTCGAAGCTCAGAAAATCTAAACTCAGTTCTAAGAAGATTCCCAGACAAGGTTATCATAATCTCTGACGTGGGCACTGAATCCACAGTTAGGCTAAGTCCTATAGGCATGATGAGGAAAGGAATTGTCTTTGGTGTGTGCACTATAAAGGAGTGTTTTTGGCGTTAATGAGATTGCATTTAACAGGTGTTTCAAAATCTTCAAACTTGTATTATGTGAAAACAGCTTGGCTTATTCTATTACTTACTTTATTTCTTTGATGTAATAAACCTCAGCTTTATTATATACTTGTGTTTCAGTGAATGACCATGTCATTAGAACCAGAAGTAAAATAAAATACAATCAATCATGCCAAATGTCAGTCTGGAATCAGACCTGTAACAGCATCATCTGGGATCAGAACATCCTCTGCTGGTTGGAGTCATGCTTGGTCCAGGGAGGATAATTCCAGTTGTTGGGGAGTAGTGGTCTCAGTTTCATGGCATCATTGCAGGAGTTCCTCAGGGTAGTTTTTTTTCTCTAATCAACCTGTTGAGACATGTTATGACACATCTGCAGCAGATGGGAATTGTACCCAAGCCTTCTAGTTCCTCACGGTAATGTCCTCAGCAGCTTCAAGAGTTGCCATCCCTCCATCGTGGGGTCTGGTGTGGGGATGTTTGCTGGTGGTCACGCAAATGTTCAGTACCATCTGCCTCAAATATTTGGATGGTCAATGCTCATGCGCATTTGGCCTGTACAACATCCAGATTTGGGTTGATAGATGGCAAATGACATTCATGCCTCAAGTGCCAAGCAATAATCCCCTCTAGCAAGACAGAATCTAACCATCTCACCCTAGTATTCAAAGCAATTACTATCTTTGAATGGCTCGATGTCAACAGCACAAGGACTACCATTGACCAGCAACTAAACTTGACAATCCTTACAAATACTGTTACCAGGTCAGTCAAACTCTGTGACAAACAACTCACCTTCTGTCTCCCCAGTGCCTTACTGCCATCTACAAGGCACAAGCCAGGAGTGTGTGTTTGAATGCTGTCCAATTGCCTGAATGAGTGCAACTCTAACACTTAGGAATCTTGACATCATCTAGGACAAAACAATCCACCTGACTGATACTCCCAACACCTCGGCAGTAGCAGTGCTTACTATCTACAAAATACACTGCAGCAACTCACCAAGGCTCCTTTGACAGCACCTTCCAAACCCACAACCACTATTATCTAAGAAAGCAGGAGTCCAAAAAAGGGCTATTAGATATCTTTGGCAGATGGAATCAAGGCAAAACCCCAAGTTCTGGGACCCTTGCTGTTATGTACATTAACGACTAGGATTTGAATGTAGAAGGTATGATAGTAAGTTTGCAAATGACATGAACATACGTGGTGTTCATGGCAAGGATGGTCTCGGGCTACAGTCTGACATCAATCAACCGGTAAACTGGGCAGAGCAATGGTAGATGGAATTTAATCACCGTCAGTATGAGGTGATGCATTTTGACATGTCTAATAAGGGAGGGATACACGTAATGAATGGTAGGCCCCTAGGAAGTAATGAAGAACAAAGGGGCCTTGGTGTACAGGTCCATAGATCCCTGAAGATGCCAAAGCAGGCAGACAGAGTGACAAAGGCGGCATACAGGATGCTTGCCTTTATTTGTCGGGAAACAGAATACAGGAGCAACAAAGTTTGTTTCAACTTTATAAAACATTTGACAGGCCATAGATGGAACACTATGTGCAGTTCTGGTTGCCACATTATCAGAAGGACATGATTGCACTGCAGAGGAGATTCACCAGGATGTAGTCTGGGATAAAAAAAGTCTCAGTTATGAGAAGAGACTGGATAGGCTGGGTTTGTTTCTCTTGAAGCAGAGGAGGCTTAGGGCAAGTTTGATTTAAATATATAAAATTGAGAGGTATACACAGAGGAGATCGTCAGAATCTTTTTCCAGATTCTGGCAGGACATATCCAAAACCAGGGGCATAATGTCACAGGAGTGCAGAAATATAGAACACACTGCCCGAGAGGGTGGTGGAAGCAGGTACTCCTACAACATTTAAGAAGCATCTAGATGAGCACTTAAAATACCAGGGCATGGTAGGCTATGGAGCAAGTCCAGGTAACTGGGATTAGTATAATTTGACGTTTGTTGGTTGATATTGACATAGTGGGCTGAAGGGCCTGTTTCTGTGGTGTATGACTATCACTTCTTCTCCAGCTGAGCATACAGACCTACTAACTGTATGTTCTCAAAATGACCAGTGTTTTTGGATTCAAACTGTAACAAGAATATCTTGTTTTAGTCCTGCCCCAACCTTTCAATCCTTGGATTCTGTACTTGGCTCCCAGTGCTATTAAAGTGCCTCTCTACTGACTCTGGCAGCCATGCTGTAAGTAACTCTCTGCACTAGTCTTCTGCTGGACCAGTATAGTTTCCCCTTCTTAACCAGCTCTAGTGACTGGCCAAGATCTTCAATTTTTTCTTCCTTTTTATTTTCTTTGAAGAATAGACTTCTTCCACTTAACAACATCATTGGTGTTTGATTTCTGTATGTCATTCATCCATTAGAGCCTCATTACTGACATTTATTTCTGAAAGAACTACCTTCACGATTTACAGTTCCTTACTGGGTGTGCTTTGCAACTCCACCTGTTTTTTGGAGGTACGCATTTTCCGTAACATTGATTTTGAGTTCAAGATAATGTTTTTGTAGCTGTTCCTGCTGAGGCTCATCAGTTCTAAGAAATTTATTCCAGCTCTTTGATAGCATGAGTCTTTGGTTTCTCTAGCATATCTCGTTGCAGAGTTCAGATGAGGGGGTGGATCAATCACCAACTCAGCAACCCCATTTGCTAGATCCCCATCTGAAAAATCATAAAACTAGCCCTTTTCTCTGCATCTGCTGACAAAGTAGTCCAAGGATTCTGTAGGCTTCTTGTAAATGACATGAATTCTAGATGATGAATACAGAAGTTTAACTGACTCTGAATTGGTCTTCTAAAGTGGTCCATTTCTTGTGGGATATTTTAGCACTATGGCAATTAATTCTGATGTGTTAAATTTGTGTGGTTCTCCATTCCAAACAGTTAACATTTCTCACTTTTCTGCAATGGACATACCTGAACCTAGAAACCAAAAGTCTGAACGCTGTTTAAACATTTTAAGTGCTATTAGAAGGTTTAAAGTGTCCCAATATAAATGAAAGAAAATTCTGGGGACATTTTGACAACATGCCTTTGATCGTTTTTTGCTTGCAGTTGACCCAGCATACACAGAACATAGAACATAGAACATTACAGCACAGTACAGGCCCTTCGGCCCTCGATGTTGCGCCAACCTGTGAAACCAATCTGAAGCCCATCTAACCTACACTATTCCATTATCATCCATATGTTTATCCAATGACCATTTAAATGCCCTTAAAGTTGGTGAGTCTACTACTGTTGCAGGCAGGGCATTCCATGCCCTTACTACTCTCTGAGTAAAGAACCTACCTCTGACATCTGTCCTATATCTATCACCCCTCAATTTAAAGCTATGTCCCTCGTGCTAGCCATCACCATCCAAGGAAAAAGGCTCTCACTGTCCACCCTATCTAATCCTCTGATCGTCTTGTATGTCTCTATTAAGTCACCTCTTAAACTTCTTCTCTCCAACGAAAACAGCCTCAAGTCCCTCAGCCTTTCCTCATAAGACCTACCCTCCATACCAGGCAACATCCTGGTAAATCTCCTGTGCAACCTTTCCAATGCTTCCACATCCTTCCTATAATGCAGCCACCAGAATTGTACGCAATACTCCAAGTGCGGCCACACCAGAGCATTGTACAGCTGCAACATGACCTCATGGCTCCGAAACTCAATCCCTCTATCAATAAAACTTAACACTCCGTACGCCTTCCTAACAACCCTATCAACCTGGGTGGCAACTTTCAGGGATCTATGCACATGGACACCAAGATCTCTCTGTTCATCCACACTACCAAGAATCTTACCATTAGCCCTGTACTCTGTATTCCTGTTACTCCTTCCAAAGTGAATCACCTCACACTTTTCCACATTAAACTCCATTTGCCACCTCTCAGCCCAGCTCTGCAGCTTATCTATGTCCCTCTGTAACCTGCAACATTCTTCCGCACTATCCACAACTCCGACTTTAGTGTCATCCGCAAATTCAGTAACCCATCCTTCTACACCCTCATCCAGGTCATTTATAAAGATGACAAACTGCAGTGGCCCCAAAACAGATCCTTGCGGTACACCACTAGTAACTGAACTCCAGGATGAACATTTCCCATCAACCACCACCCTCTGTCTTCTTACATCTAGCCAATTTCTGATCCAAACCGCTAAATCACCCTCAATCCCACGCCTCCGTATTTTCTGCAATAGCCTACCGTGGGGAACCTTATCAAACGCTTTACTGAAATCCAAATACACCACATCAAACGCTTTACCCTCATCCACTTGTTTGGTCACCTTCTCAAAGAACTCAATAAGGTTTGTGAGGCACGACCTACCTTGATCATTCGACTTTCTCAAGTGAGTTGAACTGGTTTCGTGCTAGGGAACTGTCCACTTAACAGCAAACTATATTGTGAATACTCTTCAACGCTTTAAGGGACAAAGACATTGAGGGTTGTTTCATTTTTTTGTCTAATTTAAGACTCAGCCATGAGTTTCACCTGTAGATTAGCTTAGAACAGATTAACTGCCAGAGTTACAACCTTATATATACAGAGCACCTGGATTCCTGTAATGTAAACTTTCTAAAGGCATTCCGCACACATAACAGTGTACTTTAAAATATATCAGCAGGCTCTAAATCTCAAGAAGTGTATCTTGTATCATATGAACTCACCTCAAGCTCTGAAAACTTCTAAATACCTCCTGTAAATTTAATGTTCCGCTGTAACTAGAACATTCCTTGCATTATGTGGGAAATTCATTGAGTTTCAGTTCCCAAAGTAAAACAAACAGAATTGCAAAAAAAAAAAAATCAACTATAAATTGTGAAATCTGATAAAAGAAAATTTAATCTTTCTTCAATGGACATCTTTGCCTTTCACCCTTTCACTGACTCACTTTTCTTCCTTCCAAACCCTCTTCCTTCTCTGCCTTTATTCTTACTTAAAATGTGTCACATCTTTAACTTTTTAGAACTCTGATGAAAGGACCTGAAAGGTCAACTCTTTCTCCTTCCACAGAAGCTGCCTGATCGGCTGTGTATTTAATTAGTTTTCTGTTTTTACTTCAGATCTCCAGCATCTGAATTACTTTATTTTTGGAATAACCATTTTAACTCATCTCAAGCAGTGACCTTGTTACTGGTTTTTATTTGTGGTATTATTTTAGTTGTACACTGCTGTATTTGAATAGACTTCAGATTTTTAAAATTGTTTGCCAGTATTTGAGTTCTGTAAATTGGCCTTTTTTTGTACATTATTTCCCAGTACACACAGAAACATCAACAAAAGCTACATCTTTTTTCCAAAATTAGATTACTTTAGTTTCCAACATATGGCTTTTCTCATTAACATTCAAATAGCGTTATGTTCATGCCAATGGAGTAACAAACTTGTAAAAACGATTTAACTTGTACTTTTTCATTAGTGTAAGCAGTAAATGGTCACATACCGAAACTTGATAGACATCCATGAATTGCAGACTGAAGTACTCTACTTCCACAAGGTCCAAATGGTAAACAATCTGGTCTAATAGATCTTGACCTTTTGCATTTTTCTATAAAAGATGAAAAGGATTTATATGAAAATGAACTGAGGCAATGAGAAATGTACAGCAACAAATATATTCCTACTCATTTACTATAAATTGGTAAATTCCTGGTTCTTCTGAAAATGGAGCTACTTGATCTTCCATGTCTACCTGAACAGGCAGATGAGGATCTTAGTTTGTCTTACCCTAAAAGAGCACCTCAAACAATGCAGCAATGCTTCAGATTTGGTTGTCTGGGAATCAACAAGGAAATGGAGGAAAATAAAATCTGAGGATGGAAAAGGCATTCATTTTATGAGAACAAACAGAATGCTGCCAAAAATCAAGGCCATGATGTTAAAAAATTGTATGCTTCTACTGTAATAAGGCTAACCATACCAAATCTAATTGGTGGAAATTACATGGGAGACCATTTCTTTAAAAAATTTCACATAAGATGTGGGAGTCACTGGCTAGGCTAGCACATCTTGCTCATCCCCAATTGTCCTTGATTTGAACGGCTTGCTAGGGCCATTTCAAGGGTAGTTAAGAGTTAATCACATTGCTGTTGGTTCTACAGTCACATGAATTCAAATTCCACCATCTGCTATCGAGGGATTCAAATTCATGCCCGCAGAGCATTAGCCTGGGTTTCTGCATTACTAGTCCAAGGATACCACCACTACGTTATTGCCTCCCCCTAACCCAGTGTTGGGTATGCCTGAGGAATCCTCAGATGAAGCTGAGGAGAATTATGTGCCTTAAAAATAGGGCAGTGGTTCAGAGAAAGTACATTACCTCAGAACCCATAAGGAAAGGGAAGAAGGCTCAGGATAGTCAAGGGAATTCTTCGTTGATTAGCATTAAAGAGGGTCAGATTAGTAGAGGTTCTGGATAGCGTATCTCAAAGCTAAAGTGTTCCCTTATTACTCCAACAAGATAAGCAAGCCATTTATGGAAATACTTAAAGATTTTGTTCATAGAGGAGGCAAACCAATAAAGCTATTGAGCCACACTGGAGCAAGTTAGTCACTGAGATAACAAGGTGTAGAGCTGGATGAACACAGCAGGCCAAGCAGTATCAGAGGAGCAGGAAGGCTGACGTTTCGGGCCTAGACGCTTCTTCAGAAAAAAAAAATCACTGATCCTGGCTGATTGTACAATTTGTCTTCCAGAGGAGCTAATGAAAGAATAAAATGTTACTTGATGGAATACAGTGGTTACAAACTGATTCCATTGTCTAACTTTGGATTAAGAGTGACTTGGTAAATGAAGAAGCTGTAACTGGAGTTTCATACTGACACCCTGATTTTCCTGATTTTATAGTGGGGAATAACGTGGCATATTCAAAGATATTGGCCTCACTAAGGTTGTTCGAATAGCTGGTGAAAGTAAACAAAAACTACAAAATGAACACCCTGGATTGATTTCTGACTGTATTGTAACTTGATCTCAGGCCCACAGAGTTTGACAACTAATAATGGAATGTTATTATTTAAAAAAGACGAAGTGACCTCAAATATCAGCCAATAAGGAGCAGACAATAGTCCATTAGGTGGTAATTCCATCTGGGTATCATAACAAAACTTTGAGAGAGGCTCATGAAATTCCAATGGTCAATTACACAGATATTACGAAAATACAGGCTAACTGCTAGATTGTTAAAAATATTTAGTTGCCAGAATTACGTAAAGATGTGGTTAAACTTTGGTATGCATGTCAGATAATGGCAAATTCCAACTGCCAATTAAATTTGCTGCCTCAAGTCTAATCAGCTTTCAAACAACAGTTTAGCACTATCTTACTGGATTATGTATGACCTCTACCTAAAACTAGAAGTGTTAATTAGTATCTTCTAACAATCAAGGATGTTTTAAGTTGTCCTGAAGTACCACCTTTGGAGAAAATTAGGGTAAAACAAATAGCAGAAAAGTTAGTTCAATTCTTTTTTAAAACATGCTATGGATTTTCCAATGAGAAACAATCAGATCAACATTCAAATTTAATGTCACAAACATTCAAAGAATGAATGAATAGTTTGGGAATAAAACAATTTATCTTACGTTCCGCAGATGTAAGGAGCCTTAGAAAAATGGCCTCATATTTTAAAGGCCATGATTTCAGCTTATTATCAGGAATGTTATAATCACTGGGATTAAGGAATTTCTCTATTACTTTTTGTCATTTGGGATGCTCCTTATGAATCTATAGCACTCAATTCTTTCGAACTAATAAGTGGACATGAGGTGAGCGGGCCCCTTAAGCTCATTGAACAAAGTTACGAATCAAAACTTCTGACCAGTATTCCAAATGTCCAAGAAAAAAAGAACCAAAATGTGCAAGTTGGTCAACTGGCATTTGAAAATACCTTAAAGAAAGTTAAAGCTGATAAAAATGTCAAAGCTCGAAATTGTGTTATTGGAGACAAGGTGTTAGCATTATTACCTGTCTCTGATGAACTCATTAAAATCAGGTTCACTAGGCCTTATCAAAAAGAAATGCAATGATGTGAATTATGTAGCAACTAGTGTAGACAGCGAGAAAAACAATAGCAAGTGCATCATACTAACATGTTAAAGCAATATTGACAGGGAGCATAATCAGACAGGAATATGTTTGCAGTGATGAAACAAGTTGGAAGTGGAATAAAAATCTAAGGGATTCCGGAATGAATCAGAAATTTAAAATTCTAGGGTCAGCCATCCAGCAAATAGATCGGATAATATTCCAATATTAAACATTGGAATATGATACTACCTCACCAGAGAATCATGAAAGTGACTTATGAAAGCTATCACAGATTCATAAATCAATTTCTCTTACTGGCTTTTATGTTGCTCAGGAAGCAACACTAACTAAATAAATCAACAGTGCGTAAATGCAGAGCTCAGCTAGAAAGAATCTGATTATATAATGCTGACTGAATAAGGAGCTCTAAAGTGAAGAGAGTCACTTCAGTGAGGTGTGAATGTCTATTAGGTTGTTGATGAGAATAAAAGAGTTGAATCCATATTTATAATATTTGTAATAAGACTTTTTTGATTTTTTGCATAATGTAACATATGTTTATTACAAAAAAGACAAGTTATGTTCTTTTGTTTAAAAGTACATCTACAGCCTCTTGTGAATGCATTCACTGAGTGATCACCACAGTAAGCAAATAGCAAAAGTAAAACTTACAGTTCATCAAGTCAGATTTCACTCTGGGACCTGATTTCTTCAGTATTACTGTCAGTTAAGATAATAACACCATGGCTAAATGTAGATGTGCAAATAATGACCTGTCCTGAAGAAAACTATGTATGTAGATGGGACTTCTGACTTATAGCCACATTTGCCATTTTCGCAACAAATTTCCTTTCCATTGTGGTGAAAATCCAGACTGAAATATGCGGTTTGTATCCAATGAAGGCTTCAGTGTATTAAAATTATTGCAATTTCACTTTCAGACAGATAAAGAACACCATTGATGTAAATTTAATTTAACACGCATGCAATTTTTTTTTTAAAGATGGGGATAGTTAGGAGGCAGGCAACAATTATTAAATTCTTACAAAAGTGATTTGAACAACTTTGGATAGCTTGCCTAAGAATGAAACAGAATAGAACGAAGTAAGTGAGGGAAAAGGAAACAAAGTCCAGAAATGACTTACAGGAAACAGAGAACAATCCAGCATCTGGGCCTGACTGATGACTGGAACGAATGATGGTGGTCCTGACTGATATTGATACTTTATAGTACAGGAGGCTAAGGAAATTCGGCACGTCCATTTATAGATGCACCATAGAAAACATCCAATCTGGATGCATCACAGCATGGTTTGGCAACTGCTCTTCCCAAGGCTGCATTAAACTACAGAGAGTCATGAAAACAGCCCTGTCCATTATGCAAACCAACCTTCCATCCAGTGACTCCATCTATACTTCCTGTTGCCTCGGGAAAGCAACCAACATAATCAAAGACCCCTCCTACCCTGGTTATACGCTCTTCCACCCTCTTCTGGGTACAAGTAGATTCAAGAACAGCTTCTTGTTGAATGGACCCCTCAACTGTTAATGCTGATCTCTCTCTGCACCTTCTCTGCGGCTGTAACACTGAATTCTGCAATTGATCTGCTACCCTGATGCACTTTGTATAGCACAATCTGCCTGTACAGCAGAAAAAAACAACACTTTTCATTGCATCTCAATACATGTGACAACAATAAATCAATCAGTACCATGGTCTGAAAAGACAGCTCTTCAAAGTGGAGAAAATTTGAGGTTGAACCATGCTATTCCTCAATGGAGAAAAGATAGAATATTGAAACCTAGAGCTCCTTGACAAAAACAAAAATGAAACTGTGAAAAGGTTTATGACTAAGATCAGAGGCAGAACACAGGCAGGGAAGAAATCAAGAAAAAATTTTCAATCCTCCTCAGATATGAAATTGGCTTCAAAAGAATGGAGTTGTAAACATTATACCCTGAAAAAGCAGCAATGAAGAAACCTGGCAATTAGACACTAACCAATCTGTCAATGATAAGAAAACTACTTGAAGTAATTGGCAAGGACGGAATCAATTTACACTTGGGAAAGTATGGGTTTATAGAAGGCAAGACATGTTAAAGATAAATGTAATCTGCCTAGCCTGACTGAATTATTTCATGGAATTCAGCAAGGGTAGAAGTAGTTAAGGCAAATGATATTTGGGTTTACAAAAGGCATTTCAGCAAGTGCTATTCAGAAAATAAAGGCTTGGAAGATTAAAAGAATAAAGTAACCTGGACACATGTTTAGCAAAGGGGCAGGTTGGAATAAGCAGAGTTGAAATTATATTCAATTATATTAAACTATCAGGAATGAGGAACTTCAGCTGCGTGGAGAAGCTTGTATGGCATCCTTAGAACAGAGTAGGTTTTGTGAGGTACAAAAAAAAATTCCCAGGGGTTTTGAGAGCTTCTAGCAAATAGGTAGGTAACAATAAAAAAAATTGTAAGGAAAAGCTGGAGAGAAAATAAGGAGAATTTTGGGGCTACACAGAGGATTGCTAAAATCTGGAAAAAAAGAGATATCTGAACAGACGGTGGGATTAGATACTGTGGAAACTTTTAAGAGATGATCATAATCGGAGGGCAGTGAAGGAAATGCAATAGTGTAGGACTAAGTTGGACAGATTTTGTTTAGCAGACAGCTGAGCACAATAGGCTGAATAGTCTCCTGTGCTGCGTATAATACAATGCTCCACTGTAGTTTGCACAAGGTCACGTAGCTATAAGGACCGATTTTTGATTGACAGTCTGTATAATTGCCACATGGGAATGACGTAGACTAGAGGTTGACTTATATTTCTTATTCCTTCCAGCAGATGCTTTTTTCACCATTCTGGTCATTTCTTTTCTCCCCTCCTTTCTCTATAGCCTTCCTGACTGCTTCTCTCCAGGTATTTCAGTCAGCAGCAAGGACATCCCATGCATTGACAATGATCCTGGTCAATTTCAGATGTCTCACAGACTTGGGTAACCTGTGGATTTCTAAAAATTTACTTTATGATGGCACGAAATTAGATAGTCTTCCATTCAGCTCACGAGGTACAAAGGATGTCCTTAAACCTTCCAAAGTGGATTAACTGCTTGTCATTGTAAATGACTGCAGGCATCAACAGGTCGACACAGAGCATTTTTTTATACAGTTGACTTGCATGGAATCTCTTTATTGATTTTTTTTAGGCCCCTCTCCCCCCACAACACAATATATAAAGTGATTCAATTTGAACAAATTTATTAGTGCATTAACAGTGTTGTGGACTTAAAACTAAAGAGAACAACTATTTTAAAAATTCTAGCTGGGGTTTGGGCATTGTTACCTATCCCTAATTATCGCTACGCCAGTACTTACCCATGCTACAAAAACTTATAAATGTTAGCAAGAAATCAGGAAAAAAATTTTCAATCCTCCTCAAATATGAAATTGGCATCAAAAGAATGGAGGTTTGTAAACATTACACCCTGAAAAAGCAGCAATGAAGAAAGCTGGCAATTAGGTACTGATCAACATGACTTTCAGCACATTTATTTCCAGCCTAGAAACCTACTCCAAGCAAGTCTGCTTGAAGTTGCATGGCTTCCACCTAGAACCTCAGGAAAGAATGTACAGGTTAAATAGTCTCAATGTTTAAATGCAAACCTGCTAGCTTGAAGCAGATGATTCCACCACCAGTCTTCCTATTCAGTAGAATGTGTACTAGTGCACAAAGTAACTACAGTTCATGATTTCATCCTACTACAAATACTGTGTCCCTGATTTACTCTGATAATAAGCAGCCAATACCAGGAAATTCAGGTACATTACTTTGCCAATAGTGAAGATAAACTGCTTCACCTATATTTATCCTTGTCTTTTTAAAATTTAATTGAAGAGGGATACTATGTACTTGTGACCATGAAAAGGACCTGTTCATGGTTTTGTCGAAGTGGGATGGGAGATGGGTGGACTTTAAAAATGATGGGCAGGACAGGATGTTGGGATTCCCAACCCCATTCCCAAGACTGGCTATTTTTAAGAATGAGGAATAAAATAGCTAGTTCACATGCAGCATTCCCAAGCCATTTCAAGTATTCACATTTTACCCACCGCTTCCCCCACCACCCCACTATCTTCACAAAGTCAGGCCCATTTTGGTAGGTGATTTGTGCTTGATATGTCAAAGGTACCACAACCAATAAAGGAACCATAGTCTGGAGTCAGGAGTCTCTAGCCAGATAAGTTCGTAAGTGTTGCCAAATTTCACGTCATAACGTGTTAAGTGTATAGTGTTAGAAGTGTTTTTAGTAAAGCGAATTTTGATAGGGACTTACTTTAATGCATTAACACTGGAGGTTTTGATGACAGACATACACTGAAATCTCCTAAATGTTTGCCAAAGCTCCAATCCAACTAATACAGATCCTATACAGCTGCTGTTATAATTATTAAGGGTACAGTGAGCTTTGTTTTCGTTGACAGTTTTAGAAGTTCCTAGGAGGACATAGCTTTTAAAAATTTTGAACACTTTATTTTGATAGGTTTATGATCAGTTCAGATTGATTAATGAACTTTTAATTTTTGACAATTTTACGAGCATCTCAAAGGCTGCCCAACACTATTACAAGGCTCACGAGTTCTGCCCATAGTGAATACTGAGAGTGGGCATGGATACTATGAGAGTGGGTGGTGTCAGGGAGGAGGAGGAGGAGGAGAAGGCTAGAGTGTCACGTACAGACTGGATCAATGTCCCAGGGAGCTGAGATAGGCCTTATGATTAGCATCCCTTTAAATTTTCTTTACAGCTGTGTGGGCCCCCAGGGTTTGTGCACAGCAGTGTCTTCCGGAATCGGTTGTCAATGCTGTGATCAGCATGCTGACACCAACCACAGTCCTCAGGACTATGAAGCAACTGCATGCACGAGCTTAGGGGAAATGTTGTTTCTGATCTGCCTGTCCTCTACATCCATTATCTTCCAAATCTGCTTCCACTCTGCTCTGGGAGGCATAGTCTAGTCTATCTTAATGAAAATGGTGAGGGGCATTAAAGGGCTGCCAAGGGAATTGAAAAATTCAGAAATGGCGCAACTCATGATTCCCATTCTCACAGATGGAAATCGGGCTTTATAATCAAAGTCTAAATGTTGTTGTTTTCTTAATTTCTCTTGGGATGGTCAAATTCCCTTTCCCATTTATTTGGAAAATACCTTCACTTGAAAATGGTTTTTGGAGTGCGGCAAATTTATATCGACTTCTCGTTTTTTTTATTAAAAATTCCAAAAATCACTTCCCTTCTGAAAATGAAATCTGAATACTTACATAGCATCTCTGGCACTCTCACTTCACTTTATATTTGTCTCTTGCATTTTACCAATGGTCCAATCTGAAATATCCTGTGACATGTAACATGCTTATAATATTTGCTGCTGCTTTTTGCCATCCTTGTCATGTTTGCTCTTCATTGTGTTGGAACAATATATAATTTAAACTTCCGATTATTCTTGTATTCTGTATACTAGGATTATTCTTGAGAGTTTGATATTGAGAAGCAGGGAAGCCTGTTTGTTTACATGTATTTTTATGGAAGTTTTATAACTCTTGAAATCAAAAGACGGAGGTTAGAACGGAAGTTTAAAGAAAGGTAGGAAAAACTGTGTTATTGCTGACCTCATGGGTCCAGGGAGAGACAGATGCAGAAAAATCCAGAAGAAAGTCAATATGTGGGTGTGCCAGAGTGTGGAGTGTTAAACTCTTCAGTAAGAAATCCTGCAAGGCTGCAGAAGGCTGAATTTAGGAAGCTCATGTGCTTGCACATAAGTAAAAGCTACACTGAATATTGTCTGTCGATGGTTTTAAGTGGCTTTGGTAGGGACACTAGCTGAACTAAATTATTTAGTGATTGCTCAGGAATTTGCCATTAAGAAACTGCTTTCAGCTGTGCAAATCCGAGAAGGTACCCTAGTGTGGAGCTGAAAGTAAATCTTTGCTGGAAGAAAAGGTATAGCGTGAATTTGAATCCTAATGTTAATTATAACAAAATCTTTCCAAATTCGTCTGGTATAATATAGTTCATTTTTTTTCTTGTTTAATAAACATCCTTTTCTTTGTGGCAAAAATGCACTGGTAGACTCTTGAGAATTTGTTCAGAAACTGATCCTCAGTTATTAATCTTCTTTGCCAAGTTGAAACAGACACAATTTATGTACATATTCTTGCTGGCTGCAACCAATTCATGTTTATTTAACACAAAGTGTCCAAACTAAATGCTATCGTGATTGAACAACGTCAGGTAAGTAATCCCGAATGTGCTAAAGTTACATTGGGGATTCGTGGTGTGGTGCGCTGGAGTGTACTGCAAGCTATATATGTTAACACTCAAGGCCCCGATCTTTGTAGACAGAAGGAGCATGTACACGCCTATTACAATTCAACAAAACAGGTGACAGCCATGCTGATTCATTTTTCAGGGTAATGTCGTTCCCAATGAAGATCAACATGCCAGGTTTAAAATTGAAGCAAAGCTTAGCAGTTCACAGTCAATCATCATCTTCCATGGCAAGAGAATGCTTCTACCAAGTGCAGTCCTCTTGCCAACTGATTAGCACACAGTTATCATACAGTACACAACTGGTTGTTTCCCTTGAAACTTCTTGCAAATGGTCCTGATAGGTGCAAGATGAAAAGTTTACAAGTGTATTTTTTCAGCACTAAAATTCTGTGCTACTTAACACCTATTAAATATACATATTATAAATAAATATGTATTGAGAGACAATTCTGTGGCTTTAAGAGGTGTATTTTGATCTGGATTTTCTGTTGCAACAGAGAGGTTGCAACAGAGGTGATGACCAGGCTCTTCCAAGCCAATAATATGAACCCTTTCTGGGGCCTTTATTTAAAAGAAAGTTGGAATAATAGATGCAGTATGAAGGAGTGGGGTCAAGCTCCCACAGAATCAGGATTTTAGTTTAATGTTTAGTAGCAGTTGTGGTTTGGAAGTGGCTATACATCCGTGCTACAGCATAACGTTTCAACGAACAACCAAACACGCACACATGCACATCACACACACACTTCTCTTGATGTTCTTTCCTCCTGGACAGGAAAATTGCATGAGACAATCTATTTTATTGAATTTGCCTTTGCCAAGGGTGTATTGATGGGATATTATTATAATGGAACCAGTGCTGTTTAGTAGTTAAATAATCTATTATTTTGCAAAGTTTTCCACTAGAGTTAAGTTATTCCAATTCTCCTTTCTTTTGTTTGTATTTTAACAAAGCGTAGGAATAAAGTGTGTTTTGCTTCAAGCCTGGTAGTTTGATCATTCAAATTGCACGTGGAACACAATGCCTTACACTTGTCTTTAAAAATAAGGCAACATTGGAGTCTAGTCTATCTTCCTAATATACTTTGTGGGGTTTGGTCTGGTCCATAAAAAAATTGGGGGTTCTTGTTGGGATCAAAATCTCTCATTCCAGGGTAGGTTTAGACTTAAAGTCAGTGAATGGTGAGTATTGGTGTTCTTTTGGGTGTTGCATTCAGTTGGTTTAAATAGGGTGTGCCTTATATAGCAATAGCTCTTCCAGTTCCTAAGAGTTTCCTGGGAGTGGAAAAAGTCACTTCCAAAGTTTTACACAAAATGAGCAAGGCAAAACTTTTGGAAGTGGCAGACAAGTTGGAATTGAAAGTGCCTCTGTCCATGAAGAAAGGGGAGGTAAATGCAGCAATAGCTAGAAATTGATAATTGCCAGAAATGCAATCAAAATCTTTGGAAATGGCTAAAATTTGATTGCAAATGAAGCAGCTTGAACAAAAAAAGGAAATAAAGCAGTTTGAATTACGAATGAAAGCAGAAGAAATGGAGAAAGAGAGTTTTTGAGCTTTAGAAGTTGGAACTGAAAACGCAAAGTCAACTTAAACACAAAGTTGAACACCAACACTCTCCACTCACTGTCTTTAAGTCCAGTAAGTCTAAACACAACCTGGAATGAGAGATTTTGATCCTGACAAGAGCCCCCAGTTTTCATGGACCAGACCAAATACGCTCAAAATATATTAAGAAGATAGCCTAGACTCCATACATTTAAAAATAGAATAAAGTAAGTGTAAGACATTGTGTTCCAGATGCAAATTGATTAATCAAATTACCAGGCTTGAAGGAAAACACAGGAGGTAGAGGTGAAAGTTAGGGGTAGTGATGAGGACAGTGATGAAGAGCAGTCCCATTGTAACCTAAGGCCTAGTGGGGATCTGTTTAAATTTACCCAAGCATTGCCCGAGTTTGATGAGAAGGACGTAGAAGCCTTTTTCATTTCATTTGAGAAAGTGGCTAAACAAACAAAATGGCTGGTAACCATGTGGGTATTGTTGATCCAAACCAAGTTGGTAGGTAGAGCTAGTGAGGTATTTGTGTCACTATCAGAGGAGATATCTGGGGAGCATGGGGAGCTAAAGAAAGCCTTTTTAGTGCAAATGAATTAGTGCCAGAAGCCTTCAGACATTTTAGGAATCTAAGCCAGGAACCTGGTCAGACGTATATTGAATTTGAATGGATCAAAGTAATTTTGATCGGTGGGTAAAGGTATTGAAAATTGATCAAACATATGATGCTCATAGAGAGATGATGATTATTTTGGAGAAGTTCAAAAAATTTACTTCCTGAAATAATGAGAACTCATGTGGAACAGCAGAGATTCAGACTGCAAGATTCACAGTGGAAATGGCAGGCGATTATGAGTTTGTTCATAACTCAAAATTTGGCTTCCAACATCACTGTCAAGCCATGAGGGATAGAAATTGGGAAAATATAAATCCTCAGTTGGTAAGGGAGAAGGAGATCTCGCTGAAGAGAGCAAGGGTACTTTACCATGCGTTAGAAAGGAAACCAATGAGGGGGAAAGAGAAGTGAAAAAGCTCAGGTGTTTTCACAGTAATAAAGTAGGCCAAAGGAAGTCGCAGTGTTGGTGGTTTAGAAAAAGTATTCGGATAACAGATGTGGGAAAGCAGGATAAGCCAGTGAGTTGTGTTGAAGTGGTAGGGAAAGCACAGTGGAAGCTAAAAAGCTGCGAAAGAATATACAACCTGGTCAGGGGTGGGTTGACAAGGAAGTGCCAGATCGTCTTAAAGAATTTACTTGCGCGGTTAAGATTTACTCACATATGCCAGGAGGAGCAGGAAAAGAAATTAAAATTTTAAGAGATAAGGAAACAAGTCAATCTTTGATGGTGAGAAATGAGGAGACACGTATTTCGGAAGGAGTATTGCCAGAAAATGTGGTAATATGTGGAACTCATCATGAAAAGAGCAGTGTTCCATTATATAAAGTGAGGTTAGAGAGTCCAGCGAAATGTGATGAAGTGGTGGTAGGAGTAATAGAGAAAATGTTGGTTCCGGAAATACTGTTTATCCTCGGTAATGATACAGTTGGAAGCGATTCCTACTGTCCTTGAAAAGCCAATGGAAAATCAGACAACTAAGGTGTTACACAATGTATATTCTGGGATTTCTTCTGATTGCATAGTAACAAGGTCACAAAGCCACAGGGTGAAACAGGAGACGAAATCAACAAGTGAAGATAAGGAAGTTGAAGTTCAATTGTAAGAAACTATGTTTGATCAAATGGTTGAGAAAAATACAAGAACAGGTGGAGGACGAAGTAGATGTTTTAGTTCAGAGAAACTAGCTAAATTACAACAGAAAAATGAAAAACTAAAGCACACAGAGAACAAAAATCTGAGTGCATCCCAGAATGTTACTATCTTAAAAATGAACTCGATGAGGAATGGAGACCATCACATATTCAGGTGGATGAAAAATGGGCAGAAGTTCATTAAGTTGTATTACCAGCAGGTTATAGAAAAGCGTTGTGCAAGTAGCACATGAATTCCCAGTAGGTGGTCATCTAGGAGTAAGGAAAATTCAAGCCACAATACAAAAACATTTCTTTTGGCTTGGACTGTATAAGGGTGTGGTTGACTTTTGCCAGGTATGTCATACGTATGAGGTAATTGGAAAACCTCAGGCAGTGATAAAACTGCACTTTTAATACCCATTCCCACAATTGAGAAACCTTTCACAAGAGTCTTAATTGGTAGCACAGGAACCCTAACTAAAACAAAAAGTGGCAATTAATATTTGTTGACCTAATGAATGTGTAGGCATTCCATTATGCAGTATCATGGCTAAAAGGATTGTAGAAGAGTTACTCAAATTCTTTCTTAGATACGGACTACCCACAGAGATACAATCAGATCAAGGGTCAAATTCTACAAAGTTATTCAAGGAAGTTATGGATAGCTTAGGAATAAAACAACTCAAATCCAAAGCATACCATTCAGAATTGCAGGGAGCATTAGAACAGTGGTATCAAACTTCGAAGACCGTGTTGAGGGCTTATAGTCAAATTATCCAGTGGACTGGGATAAATGAACTCCATTAGTACTTTTTGCGATTAGGGATGCACCTAAAGGAGCAACTAAATTCATTTGAATTAGTTTTTTGGCATGAAGTGAGACGACCACTGAAATTCAACCTGAGGTCAGAGACCACATATTTGAACTATGTGTCAAATTTTAGGGAAAGATTAAATGAGGTGAGTTGGCTAGACAGCATTTAAAAGTAGCACAGCATGAGATAATTTGCAATTTTGCTAGTGGAGTTATGAAGTGTTAGTGTTACTTCAAGTGGTAGGTGAACCTTTAAAAACAAGGTTTAGTCAGCCTTATCAAATCGAAAGAAATTGAATGAGGTGAATTATTTGATAAGAATGCCAGATAGAAAGAAATCTCAGAGTGTGTCATGTGAATATGCTCAAAAGGTACTTTGATTGGGAAGGAAAGCAAAAAGAGTATGTGTTACTGGTTACAACATCAAGTGAAGAACCAAGTTCAGAGGAGTCTGTATTGGTCATTCCTTAAATTAAATTGGACAATGAGGAAGTTCTCAAAAATTTGGACAAATTATTGATTTCTCTTCCAGAGGAAACTTGAAATGACCTGAAACTTATTACAATCACATGCGGAGATATGTGGGAATAAGCTGGGAAGTACTAATCCAATTACGCATGATGTAGATGTACGAAATGTTGTTCCTTATAGACTTAACCGTCTAAAGGTGGCAAAGGCTCACAATGAGATTGAAAGCATGCTCAAAGACAATATAATCGAAGTGAGTTGCAGCAATTGGATCTCCCCCATAGTAACAGTGCCAAAACCAGATGATACTCAACGATTATGTGTGGACCATCGCAAAGTCAATGCAGTTACAAAAGCTGACTCATATCCTTTTCAATGTTTAGAAGACCGTATTGAGAAGGAGGGACAAGCAACTTATGTTTCAAAGTTGGACTTACACTGAGGACATGAGCAGGTACCTTTATCCAAAAGAGGCATGGAAATTTTGGCTTTTGTGACACTGGGAGTGTACCAGTTTAAAGTCATGCCATTTTGTACAAAAAATGTGCCCGCCACTTTTCAAAAACTAACCGACATGGTCATTTTGGGATTACCCAATTGTGTGGTGTACATAGATGAACTGGTGATTTTTTAGTCACACATGGAAAGAACATTCTGAGCATCCAGCAGAATTATTCAATCAACTTAGGGAGGCGGACTTGGTGATAAACCCTGGCTAAGAGTGAGTTCGCAAAAGCCCAAGTCACATTCCTGGGCCATGTTAATGAACACAGACAAATGGCTCCACAGGATGTGAAATCAAAAGTTATTGGGGAGTTTCCCATATCATTGACAAAGAGAGATGTACTACGATTCCTGGGACTGAGCAGTTTTTAGATTGAAAATTCATATCAAATTTTAGCAGCGTGATTGCTCCACTGCATGACCTGTTGAAGAAGTGTAAAAAATTTCAGTAGATGGAGGAATGTCAGAAGGCATTTGACAACCTGAAAGCTGTGTTAACCATTCGCCCCAGTGTTAGCCACACCGAACTACGCAAAGCCATTAAAGATGGCTATTGATGTGAGAGCTCTGGGTGTTGGCATTGTACTTTTACAAGAAGAGAAAGACCTTTTGGGTATTTTTCCAAAAAAGCTGAATATTCAGAAATATTCCACATTTATAATACAGTACTGCACAGGAACAGGCCCTTCTGTGTACCAAGCCTGCGCTGATTCCTAGTCCTTATTTAGATTCGCTACTTATTGCCCATGTGTCGTATCTATCCCTCTGTTCACCTTCCATCCATGTGTCTATCAAGATTCACCTTAAACATTGTTAACATCCCTGCTTCCACCACCTCCACCGGCAATGCATTCCAGGCACCCACCACCCTCTATGTGAAAGATTTTTCCCGCACTTCTCCCCTGAACTTTCCCCCTCCCAGCTTGAATCTGTGCTGTCTGGTAGTTGACCTGTCCACCCTGGGGAAAAAGCCTTTGATTATTCACCCTATCTCTGCCCTTTATCATTTGTAGACCTCTATCACATTGCTGCCACCTCCATCCCAAAACAACCTCCACCCTCCCAGTGAAAACAATGAGTTTAGCCAACCTCTCCTCATAACTAAAACCTTCCAGACTAGGCAAGATCCTGGCAAACCTTCACTGCACCCTCTCCAAGGTATCCACGTCCTTCTGGTAGTGTGGTGATCAGAACTGCACACAATGTTCCAAATGTGGCCTAACTAAAGTTTTGTACAGCTGTAACATAAATTGCCAATTCTTATATTCAATGTCCTGGCTGATGAAGGCAAGCGTGCTGCATATGCCTTCTTTGACCACCTTATCCACCTGTGTTGCCACTTTCAGGGATCCGTAGACCTGTACACCCAGACCCCTCTGTTTGTCAATGCTCCTAAGGGTTCTGCCATTTATTGTATAATTCGCATCTGAATTTGATCTTCCAAAATGCATCACCTTGCATTTGTCTGGATTAAACTCCGATTACCATTTCTCTGTCCAAATCTGCAAACTATGTGTATCCTTTGACAATCCTCCTCACTATCTGCATTCCATTATAAAAAGTCCCCTTCCACTGCTACTTTCTGTCTTCTATGAGCAAGCCATTTTGGTATTCATCTAGCCAGCTCACCCGGATCCTA
Organism: Ginglymostoma cirratum; assembly: GCA_024137785.1. Classification (NCBI taxonomy): domain Eukaryota; kingdom Metazoa; phylum Chordata; class Chondrichthyes; order Orectolobiformes; family Ginglymostomatidae; genus Ginglymostoma; species Ginglymostoma cirratum. The sequence goes on from JAHRHZ010000013.1 coordinate 44,753,343, forward strand.
TAAGACTCTACCTTCTGTACCAGCCTGCCATGAGGTACCTTATTAAACGCCTTACCGAAGTCCATGCAGACAACATTCACTGCCCTTCCCTCATCACTTTTGTCATCTTCTCAAAAAAACTCAATCAAGTTGGTGAGACATGACCTTTGCCACACAAACCCATGCTGCCTATCACTAACAAGTCCATTCGCTTCCAAATGTGAATAAATCCTGTCTCTCAGTATCTTCCCCAACAACTTCCCCATGACTGACATCAGGCTCACCAGCCTGTAATTACCAGGATTATCTCTATTTCCCTTCTTAAACAAAGGAACAATATTAGCTATTCTCCAATCCTTTGGAACCTGGCCTGAGGCCAAAGAGGATGCAAAACTATCTGTTACGGCCCTAGATATTTCCTCCATTACCTCCCACAGTATCCTGGGATAAATCCCATCTGGCCCCAGGGACTTGTCGACCTTAATATATTTTAAGACACCCAACACTTTCTCCTTCATTATGTTGACCTACCTGACAGTATTCACACAACGTTCCCTAACCCCAACATCCTTCACATTCCTCTCTTTAGTGAATACTGATATAGCGCACTCATTGAGCTCACCCATTTCCTCGGGCTCCACACATAACCTCCCGCCTTCATCCTCAAGTGGGCCTACCCATTCCCTGGCTGCCCTCTTGCTCCTAATATATGTATAAAAATGCTTCAGGATTCTTCTTAACCCTGCTGGCCAAGGACTTTTCATAGGCCCTTTGAGCTCCTTCCCACTTTCTCTACAGAGTATTCCTCAAGGACTTTGTCAGTTTTTTGCCCACGTGTTAGGTATGCTTCCTTTTTTGACAAGGAGACCTTGAGTCTGATACGGGCGTTGCAACATTTCAACAATCATGTTGCCAGTAATGTGTCTGAGACAATTATATATACTGATCGTAACCAGTGAAGTGTTTGGAAAAACACAAGGATAAAACTTCCAAACCATTTAGATGGAGCTCACTATTACAACCTTTCCATTTGAAAAATATACACATGGCAGGACGAGACACGTTGTCACAGCTGTGACGAAGGAAGGTGAAGGTGTTCAGTGGCAGAAGAAATGGACTGAAATGGACTGTAGTCTTGAATGTTAACACGCTTCAAGTCAAGTCAACATAACATATATGTATTGTAATGTAGTAGCAGCGCAAGATGAAATGTTTTTAAAAATGAAGCTATCTTTGTATATTGATGGTTCTTCTTTAACCAAAGGGGGGAGTTGTAATGATACTATTTTGTTCTGGATTTTCTTAAGCGCAGTTGCGACAGAGGTGACGAGCGTTCTGTTTCCCGTCAATAAAGTAAACAGTTTGTGAGGCCTTTTTTTTTAAAAGGGTTGGAACAATAGAAGCAGCATGAAGGGGTGGGGTCAAGCTCTCACAGAACCCGGATGATAGTTTAATGTTCAGTAGTTGTTACGGTTTGGAAGCTACTATACATCTCTCCCTGCTATACTCAAGTGCTTGAGCACGAGCACAAGTGCACATGCACACGCACACACATAATTCACTTGATGTTCTTTCCTCCTGGACTGGAGAATTGCACGAGAGACAATTTATTTTACTGAATTTGCTTTTGCCAAGGGTATGTTTGTGGGATGTTATTATATTGGAACACTTGCTGAATTAAGTAGTTAAATAATCTATTATTCTGCTAAGTTTTCCAATTGAGTTAAGTTATTCTAATTCTTCTTTCTTTTATTTGCATTTTAACTATAGTGTCAGAATAAAGTGTGTTTTACTTCAAGCCTGGTAGTTCGGTCAATCAAATTGCATCTGGAACACAATGCCTTATGCTTGCCTTTAAAAGAAAGAAAAAGTTGGGATCTAGGCTTTCTTAGTACATTTTGAGGGGTTTGGTCTAATCCATAACAACTATATAAAATATGCTTCACTGTGTACAAGAGATAACACGGTGTAGAGCTGGATGAACACAGCAGGCGTGTACAACATAGTTTATGAAATAAGTCGTCCTGGTTCCTCCAGTTAACTTTATTTCTGAACCTTACTCAAAAATGAATACATTACAAAAGGTTTAAAATGTACAAATATACCCAACTACCCACTAATGCAAAAAGAAACAAACAAAATCCCCCTAAGCATTTCAAAATGACAATACAGCTCTGCAGAGTAACCTATCTTAAAACATGGCCAATTAACACTGTCAGAAAGAAATTTACAAGTTGCCCAGAGGCTATTTTCCAACCGAAAGGCCATTTACCCTGCACTAGCTGTTGGCACTGGAGTTTCTTAGTACAGCAGTCACTCTGCACTTGAGGCTGAGGTGATTCTCTTGTTTTCTTGGAGACAATAGAGGTGTCAGAAATCTGCCTCAAGAACTCAAATTGCAGCAATGAGGAGTTTCAGTTCATATGAAAATCAAGTGAAGTAGTAGACCATTCAGCTCCTCTAGCCTGCTTTGTCTTTCAATAAGATCATAGCTCATCTGATTGCAGTAGCAACTTTACATCCTAAACTGCCCTGATAATATTTTATTACTTTGTTAGACATGATATTACCTTAAAACATTAAATGATCACGTTCAGTGGGAAGAGTATTCCAAAGGCCCATCACCATCCCAGAGAAACTACAGCTTCAATGAGAGATGTTTCAAAGGAAAGGAAAGAGGGGTAAGGCTGTTTTTCTCCTGTGCTATAGTAGCTTCTCTCTCTCTCTGTTTAAATTCAAGTGACTTTTTTTTTTGCACAGCTCAAGAGCTGGAATGCCCTCACCAGATTCTGTACCTTCCAAATATCAGTTTTTGTTTGTCACAGAAGAAACAATTTATCCACTGTCAGCCACTGTCCTTGAATTGAAAAGTATTCTTTTCAAAAATTCCAAGATATTATCCACTTCCAGCTGATGACATTGGAAATTAACGTACTAGATAACATCTTCATAACACCTAATAAGTAAATATAATTTTTCCAGACTTTTTGGTTACTCATATTTCTCCCTTAATCTTTTTGATTTACTTGCAGCATAATTTGGTATTCAAACAGGTTTGTCAACTTGCATTTCTTGGTTTAGGTTCTATATACCACGTCAGCAATTCTTCCATCTCTCTGGTTAAAGTGGTATACATTTAATTTCTCTGTTCTTGTAGGTACCAGATGCTCTGTACTTCATAAAGTCGATGAAATGAATGGCTCCTGACATTCATGCACTGCTGATATTAGTTTGGCCCTCTTGGTGCCTGAAGTGAAAACAATTCTTCTCAGAAAGCTTGTAGCTTTAATTTGGTTTTCAAAAGGCAAACTACTGTCTTTTCTTATATTCTAGCAATAAGGTTGAAAACAAGTACGATAAAAAACGGTCTTTAATTCATTTACAGACGATGAAAACCAATGTCACAAGACTATTGCATTCATGAGGCTGAAGTTAATATAGGATTACTTTTCAGAAGTGAATTAGTTTTTTCGTTTTTATTCTCAGGATTGTGTGTGTTTCTATTTATGCCCATCCCTGGTACCCCTTGAAAAGGTGCTGGTGAGCTGTATTTTTGAACCACTGGAGTCCATATCTTGGGAGGAACTTGCCAAATGCCCTAACACAAGGAGTTCTAACATTTTGATACAGTGACAATAAGGAAATGGTGACACATTCCAGGTCAGGGTATTGCAAAACTTAACAAGAGAACACTGAGGTAATGGTGTATCCATGCAACTGGTTTCTTCTCCTCCATCTGGAAGGAGGTCATAAAATTAGGAGGTGCAGTCAAACAGGCCTTGGCAAATTACTATAATGCCTCCTATAAATAGTACACTTTCCAACCATGATGTTCCACTCGTGCAGTAAATGGAATGTTAGGCTGGTAATAGGGGGCTGCCCAAAGTGGAAAGCTTTATCCAGGAGATATTAAACTTCTGTTGAAAAAGATGCAGCTGCATCTAGGCAAATGGAGATCATTCTACAGTTCCTTCATATAACTTGTGTCTTTCAGGTGGGAAGAAGGCTCTGGGAAGCCCAGGTGGTGAGAAACTGATCATTGAATGCCTAGACTCTGACAAAGGCCTAGTTGCCACTGCATTCATGAGGACTAAATTTCAGATCATTGCAACCCCAGGATGTCAGATAAGGGATCTGGCAATCTGTCTTGCTATTTGAGCAGGACATATTCAAAGTCAGAGGTAGCGGAATCTGGGCATCGACCGGTCACTGCTGTGAGTCCTGATGACATTCCAGCAAATGTGCTGAAGACTTGAGCTCCAAACCTTGCCACATAACTAGTCATGCTGCTCCAGTTCAGCTATCCAAGAGAGTGGAAAATTACCAGGTATGTCCTGGACAGAAAGAACAGGAAAATCTAACCCAGCCTATTTATTCTCCATAAAACAACACTTGATCATCAGAAAAATGATGTAAGGGGTCATTGACAGTGTTATCAAGTAACACATGCTTGTTAATGATCTGCTTACCGATGCTCAGTTTGGGATCCACCAAGGTCACTCAGATTCTGACCTCATCACAACATTGGATCAAAGATCAAGGCTACATTTGATTTAGTATGCCATCAAGGAGCCCTAGCAACTAAGCTGAGTTTATAATAGTCATAGAGATGTACAGCATGGAAACGCTCAGTCCAATTTGTCCACATATCCTAAATGAATCTAGTCCCATTTACCAGCATTTGGCCCAGATTCCTCTAAATCCATCCTATTCACATAGCCATCCAGATGCCTTTTAAACGTTGTAGTTGTACCAGCCTCCACCACTTCTTCTGGCAGCTCATTCCATACATGCACCACACTCTGTATGAAACAGTTGCCCCTTAGGTCCCTTTTAAAACTTTCACCTCTCACCTTAAACCTATGCCCTCTAGTTTTGGACTCCCCATTCTGGGGAAAAGACCTTGGCTGTTCACCCTATCCATGCCCCTCATGATTTTATAAAGTTCTATAAGATCACCCCTGAGTCTCCAACACTCCAGGGAAAGTAGTCCCAGCTTACAGCATCTCCCTATAGGTCAAACCCTCCAACCCTGGCAACATCCTTGTAAATCATTTCTGAACCATTTCAAGCTTCTAAACATCTTTCCTATAGCTGGGAGACCGGAATTGTATGCAGTATTCCAAAAGTGGTCCACCAATGTCCTGTACAGCCGTAACATGACCTCCCAGTTCCTATACTCAATGCAGTGACCAATAAAGGCAAGTATACCAAACACCTCCTTTGTTGTCCTGTCTACCTGCGACTCCACTTTCAAGGAACTATGGGAGTCAGGGGTAAACTCTCCGCTGGTTGGAGTCCAATCCAGTACAAAGGATGTTGATAATTGTTGTTGGGGGTCATCTCAGCTCCAGAACATCTCTGCATGAGTTCCTCAGGGTAGTGTCCTAGGTCCAACCATCCTCAGCTGCTTCATCCATGACCTTCCCTCTATAAGGTCAGAAATAGGAATATTCAATGATTGCAAAATGTTCAACACCATTCCCGACTCCTCATGTACTGTAGCAACTTATGTCCAATTGCAGCAAGACCTCGACAATATCTAGGCTTGGACTGACAAGCAGTAAGTAACATTTGTGCCACACAGGGGCCAGGAAATGACCACCTCCAAAAAGGGAGAATCTAACAGTCATCCCTTGACATTCAATGGTATTACCATTGCTGAATCGCCTCCTACGAACATTGTGGGGTTACCATTAACCAAAAACTGAACTGTGTTACCATATAAATACAGTGGCTACAAAAGCCAGAGGCTAGGAATACTGCAGTGAGCAATTCACCTTCTGACCCCACAACACCTGTCCATCATCTACAAGGCACAGGTTAGGAATGTAAAAAAAATTCCACACTTGCCTGGTAGACTACAGCTCCAACAACAGAAGAAGCTTCATTCCATTCAGGACAAAGCAGCCTGTTTGATTAGCACCAGATCCATAAATGCTCAGACCCTCCACCACTGAAGATGATCCTCCATCAGTGTATGGCTGTTAGTGATTCAATTTCATTAACAATAAATCTGGTAGAACATGAGAAGTCTTCAAATTTTATCTTTTGTTTTCAGACTTTTGATCAGTGGTGGAAAGAGGCAGCTGATTCTGCAGACAGAGATAAAAGGTACTGCAGATGCTGGAGAATCCGAGATAACAAGCATGGGGCTGGATGAACACAGCAGGTCATTTCTGCAGACACTTGTCTTTTGTGTTACGACAGCACGTCTGTTTTGGGATTAAGGGGTTACAGTTCTAATTGCAGGTTATACCAGGGACATGAACCAAGTGTTTGTCCTTAAAACAAGTGGCATGATCTATGTTATAATAATTATGATTCATTGAAAAAGCTTGATCAAAGTCTCTTTTATTCTGAACAATAGTATAAAAGGGAATCAGTTGGCCTTTTTGGTGATTAAATCAATACATTTATACGAACACTGCAACTAGAGGAATGGTGGAGCACTTTTTGTTTACTTGTTCATGGGATGAGGGTGACACTGGCTAGGTCAGCATTTCTTGCCCATTTTTAACTACCCAGCAACTAGTTCACTTCAGAAGTAGTTGAGAGTCAACCACATTACTGTTTATCTGGAATCAGGTGTCCGCCAGACCAGACAAAGACAGATTTCCTTCCCTAAAAGGACATTAGTGAACCAGGTGTTTTTTTTAAAATGAGAATTGATAGTGGTCACACGTGCCATTTGGCTAGTTTTTAGCTCTAGACATTTATTGAATTCAAAACCCTAAACTGTGCATTCTGGAAATCTGAAACAAAAACATGTGCTGGAGAAACACAGCAGGTCTAGCAGCATCTGTAGAGAGAAAAACAAGTTAATGTTTTGAGTCCAGTGACTCTCTGGAATGAGGCTGACAACAGTTTTTGGGATTCACACCCACAGCTGAAGAAAACAGCATATATCCACCAATTATATGTCTCCTGCTACTACTAACAAGTTCCCTTTCCTCTCTCCATTTGTATAACTCCTTGTATTGCGTTATCATGGTCAGATCACTCATTCTCCACTCTCATTCACACAGGGTGCAAGAACTTTGAGAGGTAGACAATTGAGAGACCAGGAATGCTAAAGAGAAGCCCCCCGAGTTTCCATACTCGCATGACCTACAATCACACCCTCTTGTTCTTGATCATAGACCAAATGTGAAATGCTTCCTGGAGCAAAGTGTCCATGTAACTCTTCCCCTCCTGACAGCAACTAGAGAGAAAATGAGCAGGGTCCCTTAAAGATCAAAGGTGTCGTCTTTGTGTTGAACTTCAGGAGATGGGAGAATAGTAAATGAATATTTCACGTCAAGTTTTTACTGTGGAGAAAGAAATGGAGGCTAGCGAACTCCAGGAAATAAATACTGATATTTTGAAATCAGTTCATATTACAGAACAGCATGTGCAGGGGGTCTCGTAAAATATAAAGGTGGATAGATTTACGGGACCTCATCCAGTGCATCCCAGGACATTGTGGGAAGTTAGGGAGGAAATTGTGGGACCCTTTGCAGAAATATTTGTATCATCTATAAATACAGGTGAGATGCCGGATGACTGGAGAGTGGTTAATATTGTGCCTTGGTTAAGGAGGAATGCAAGCAGAAGCCTGGGAACTACTGACCTGTGGTGGGTAAGTTGCCTGCAGGTGATTCTGAAAGATAGGATTTCTATGCATTTGGAGAGGCAAGGAATGATTAGGGATTGGCAGCATGGTTTTGTGCAAGGGAAATCATGTCTCACAAACTTGGTTATGTTTTTTTTGAGGGCGTAACCAAGAAAATTGATGATGCCAGAGCAGCAGACACTGGTAACTTGGACTTTCATAAAACCTTCAACAAGGTTCCACATGGTACTGTAATTAGTAAAGTTGGATCACATGGGATTCAGGGTGAGCTCACCAATTGGACACAAACTTGGCTTAACAGCAGGAGACGGACAGTAGATGGTGGAGGGCTATTTTTTGGGATGCAGGCATGTGACCAGTGTGTGCCACAGGGATCGGTGCTGAGTTCAATTTTGTTTGTCAATTATATAAATGGTTTAGATGAGAATACGGAAGGCATGGTCATTAAATTTGCAAATGACACCAAGATTGGTGGTATAGTGGACAGTAAAGAAGGTTATATAAGATCACAGATCTTGATCAATTGGGTCAATGCAGTGAAAGAGGGAGCTTAATTTGGATAAATAGTAAAACAAACAAAGGCCAGACTTATGCAATTAAAAATAGAGCCTTGGATAGTATTGCATAACAGATTGAAGATTACAGTTCTAAATTCTCTAGTTGCAAGCTTTCTTATCCAGCAAATGCACACACTCAATAAATTTACTTCATTTATAAAATGCAATGTTCTGTAAGTATAGATTGATTTTCTCCTTCAGGGCTGTCTTGCTGATACAAATATGTACAGTTATGTTGTCCACTATATCTGATAATAATAAATGTTTACCTATTCAGGTCGGGAGACCAAAGCAAAACTTGATGCTCAACATGAATTGCAATAACCATTCAAGAAAATAAAATTCAAGAAAATAAAATTCAATAACCGCAGAGAAAAAAATTGACTTCTCAGACTATCGCAGTCTGTTTTTGCCCATATCATTTTTCACTTAAGAATTCAATTGCCAAAGATTTCAATTGCTCATCACAGCTTTTGCTCGATATGCAGCTTTAATCATTGCCATTAAATTGTTTACAAAATTGAAAAAATGCTGTAAATTTACTGAGCAGTGAACCAAAGCATGCCATAAATGCTTATATTTAGTACCTCGGGTTTAAACTGCAAGATTGTCATTCATTACACACCTCAGCAAATAATCTCTCTTTCCCTTAGGGTTGACAAAGTTAGTCATCCTGGGATGGAATACTAATACATTTCTGAAGGAAGAAATATTGGGAAACATTCAAAATTAGCTTTAAACCACAATTAATATTAATATGTACCCTGAAGGTATTAAAATGTTCAAAAGCATATTTGCTCTTGAAATATATGAACAATATCTATCGCATGACATTACCACATCCACCTACATTAGTTTGGAGAGAAAATAGTAGGGCATAATTTTCAAAGCAGATAACAATGAGGTTGCATTCAAAGTAATTGTGCAAAAACCGTTTCATGGGTTTAGATGTTTTGCAGAATTCCTTTACAATTTTTCCCTATATTCTCCAAGTGCCTCATGAAAAAATTGAAGTGTTCACCTTTTAACTTAATATCTGCACAAAAAAAATTCAGGTTTCATTTATTTCAGAATCAGGCTGGATCTTTGTGGATTTTCATCCATTTTAATTTCCCAACAATATATCCAAGGGAATAAGGCTTATAAACAGCAAGTCCTGAAGCAAGTTGTAAAAGTCTACATTTTTTGGAAATGAATACAAGCTGGAAACTATTGTTTGTCACCTTTCTGAGTCTCTTCCATTCAAAGGGACAAATTTGGATGCTCCAACCAATTCAAGATTAAGATTTATCCCATTGTATTGGAAGTCAAACATTTTTGGGCTTATTCTGAACACGAAATTTTAATTTAGGTAACCATTACGATTTTGGATTTTTCTAATTTTCTTAAACTCGATTATGTTCGTCCCAATCATTCTTAGAAACAAGTCTCAACCCTCCAAATACTCAAACTCTATCTAGCAAGTGGCTTTTGGTTAATGGGCATATCATATGTCTCTGACAATTCACACATCTTTGAAAATCCCAGAGCATCCCACTTGCTGTAATTTTAAAATAAAAAGCAGATATGTTTTACAAATGAGATAACAAGGTGTAGAGCTGGATGAACACAGCAGGCCAAGCAGCATCAGGGGAGCAGGAAGGCTGATGTTTCG
>JAHRHZ010000013.1:44763547-44798142 GCA_024137785.1 Ginglymostoma cirratum
AGGTTCTAGGCCCGAAACGTCAGCCTTCCTGCTCCCCTGATGCTGCTTGGCCTGCTGTGTTCATCCAGCTCTACACCTTGTTATCTCAGATTCTCCAGCATCTGCAGTTCCTACTATCTCTGAAACATATGTTTTATAAATGGTGACCAGCTGTTTGGATCAGTGACCTGATCCAAGGTGGCAGTGCAGGCAGAAGGGCTCCTGAGCCAGAGCTCGTCTGCTTCAACCACTTTTCTTTCTTCTTTTCAAGCTTTTTGCTTTTTTCAAAATTTTTTTTTTAGAAGTTATTTTTTCCATTACTTACCTTCTGGAGGGAGCTCTCATATGGAGGCAGGGTAGATGGCAGTGGCTGGGGGCCAGGAGTGGCACTAGGACTGGACTCTGCTAGCCTGTGGCAAGGTGGCTGGTGAGCCCAGATAGTGGTTGGCAGTGATACAGCAGCATAGAGTTGTGGGGACTGAGATATTGAGCCCAGCTCCAGGCAGAGAGTACACCAGCCGGTGGCGAAATGGCAACATGTAGGCATGGGGATTGAGAGAAAGAGTACAACGTGGGGGAAAGAGATCGAACACTTACGGGGTAAGCCCAGCAATGTTGAACTTTTAACATTATTTTTCTAATTTTTACCTAAGATTTTGTACCTAAGTACCTTGTACTTAAGGTGACCCGAGAATGGTGACATTGTCCACTTTTCACTGTACAGGTAGTTCTGCTATAATGTGTGTCTTGTTCACGCAAATTGGCTATAACGCGATTGATGACACCGTTTGGACAATGCAAACTTTTTGCTGTACAGGTACAGCGATTTTCTATAGCGATTTCCCTGTAACATGATTTTGTACAGCACAAGGTCACACAAGAATGCAACTATCGTATTATAGGAGAACAACCTGTTCTCCTGTATCCTTGTACTTGAGTACACGCGACAATAAAACCTAATTCTAACTCAACAGCAGTTACATATCTATAAATAGACAGTACATATACTCCTGCCTAACTCATGAAACTCTTATGAACTAATCTAACACTACATAAATAAATTTCAAGAAAATATAATTTCTTCAACACTATTTTATACAATTCCTCCTACAAGGTCATTAATTTCTTTGGCTTAAATAATTAATTTACTTTGAAAAATATTTAGAAATAAGTTACGGTTATGTCAGCTTCTTGACCATTTTTTTTAGAAAAAGGCCACAGATGCAAATTGCAACAGGCAAAGCTTCCAACACTATAGCAAAATTACACCAATGAGGAAAGTTTGGTTCCCATCCCAGCTGAGGTGCAAGCCAATGCCCGCTGAAAAACTGGAAAAATAATTGCTGAGGAAGAAGCATCATTAGAGAATGAGTCAATTGGAAAACTGTTACTTATGCCAGTTGACTTATTCCGTGCAGCGTGCTGTATGTCTGCGCTTTAACCTTTCACTGCCCAGTTTGAGAATTTATGTACAATATATAGGCATTTCTACAAAACTGATTTCTAGGAGAATAGTGAATAGAATTTGATTTTTACCTCCCAGACGGTCTACAAACTTGCATTCTAAAGCCCTCTCTCTGTAAGCTTTAAATCACCCCGATTTGGCTGTTTGGGATTTTAAACTTGTTTTCTTCCTGGTGCGTGACCCTATTTTGAATTCACTCTCATGCCCATGGCGATCTCCACCAGTAGTATCTGTTGTATAGTAGGTTCCCTTAAACCTTTCTGTCTGTTTTGGGAATAGTTTTCTCTTAACATGTTCCTATTATCTTCAGCATTTGTCCTCAGATGGATGTTCAATTTTTGCTATATTCCCCATTGGCTCTTCCACTAGATGAGGCATCACCTTAAATTTTTTTCCTGGCTTGACTAAGAACTTCCCCAGTGTCAATTTAAATTTACCATGAAGTTATCTGTTAAACAGATCTCTGGTTCTGTCCTGCCATATCTTATCATCTTCACTGGCCCTTCTTGCCTTCTTTTACGGCTATTGCCCCAACTTCAGTTCTTAACATGTTTGAGTTTTCTCATTACCCTCTCTCACAATGCTAGCCTAACTTCAGTCCAGATTAATTCAACTTGTTTGAAGGCACTCTAACTCTGGTTTGGGGGTTTGGTTAAGCGAATTGGCAATGCCAAATTGCCCCATAATGTCTACGGATGTGTAGGTTAGGTGGATTAGCCAAGGTAAACGCAGGGTTACAGGGATAGTTTGGGGGACTAGGTCTGAGTGGAACGTCCTTCCGAGGGTTGGTGTAGAAACCATGGGCCAAATAGCCTCTTTATGCACTGTAGGGATTCTATGATTCAATTAATATATATTGGCTTTTCAATTTTCTCAGTTATAATTCACAGCAATTGGACTTCTGTATTCCATGTCAGGTCTCAGTCATTGTTTGTACCTACCTGTTTTGTCTCTTGTTGCATAGATCAAGTTGCTCAAGTATAATCAGTATAACTGTTTCAGTAAATTGTATTTACCAGGAGCTGTGAAAATTTTATACAGCCCCTGTGCACAAATTCAAATGCTGGAAGGCTGCAATGACAATTGCGGTCAGATTTTCCTCCTTGTTATGAAAGAAGGAACATCCCCATTTCTGACAGGAGATTCTGATCAGGGCTTGTATTTTCATTCTTTCTGTGCAGAACTGTTGTGGGAAGGCCAGAAAAGTTGTTGAGTCATGGCCTGGGTAAGTGCTCTGGAGAGAGGAAGAAGATTTTAAAGGGACCTGAAGGGCAACTTTTTCACACAGTGGGTGGCTCGTATTTCAAACGAGTTGCCAGAGGAAGTGGTAAATGCAGGTACAACATTTAAAAGACATTTGGACAGCTACATAAATAGAAAAGGTTTACAGGGATATGGGCCAAATGCAAGCAAACAGGACTAGTTTAGTTTGGAAAACTTGGTCAGCATGGACAAGGTGGACTGAAGGGTCTGCTTCCATACCATATGACTCTACGAGCTGTAGTTGGGGGGTCAGTGTGCTAAATATGGGGTCTGTTAAATAGTTACTCAGAATTTGACTATGTTTTTCATAGTCTAATCTTTTCTAGAGTAACCATTTTTCTGGATTTCGTCCAAACCTACTGGAGAGTTCCAAGTGCAGGTGAATTGCCCAGTGGAATCTTCCATTTCCCAGACAATTCCTACAGAGTCTGTTAGGATGGGGATTCCACAGGATCTCCCAATGCAACTCCTATTCAAACTGGAGTAACAGCAGAAAATATGGGCCCTGATTTGAACACGTGTAGTAATCTCCCTTAAAATAATTAGGGTGAAATAAAAATCAAAACTCACTCTAGCATCAAGATCACATTGTTTAAAATAGCCACTAGCTGATGTTGTCCAATAATGTCTAATATTACTACCTTCTGATTTAACAAATACATACTGCAATGCAAGAAAAGTTACTGCACATGGGTCAAATCATTGACTAGTGCAGCAGACACACAATACTAGGAACTCCTGAATTTCAGTGATGAATTAATGAAATGCAGTCTTCTTGCAATTTGCCCTCTTCGCCACAGAATTGACGCAATCTACTCATTTTGTCTATATTACCATTTGATGGATGAAAACCATTTGATAGGCTTTGGGAAAAACACGGACCAGAAACAATTGAAACTAGTGGCAGGATCAATGTCAGAAGGTGCAGATTTGAAATAATTGCAGAAGAACTGGAGGAGGTTGGATTAGTGAGGAAATAATGATTTTCACAGTATATTTTTAAGCCTTTAAAAGATTGAAGAAGTCTGTTCAAATTTGTAAAGGTTAAATCAGAAAATTGGCCAGATTTTAAGAACCAGCAAAAATGACTGAAGCTAAAAAAGGGACAAAGTAGCTATGAGAGAAGGCTAACTGGTAATAGAAAAACAGGTAACAAGAACAAAGTACAACACAGCAACTTTCAGCCCACCAAGCCTGCACTGACACGTAAAGCCCTTCTAAGCTATAAAGTTTTGGCCTCCACGAAGTCCATATCCCTCTATTCCCTCCCTTGTGAAGATTCCTGTTAAATATTGCTATTGTTTCAGCTTCTATTACATCCTCTGGCAGCACATTCCAGGAACATACCACCTTCTGTGTGAAAAGAAAACTTACAGTCACAGAGATATACAGCACGGAAACAGATCCTTCAGTCCAACTTGTCCATGTTGACCAGATATCCTAAACTGATTAGTCTCATTTGCCAGTATTTCGGCCCATATCCCTCTAAACCCTTCCTATTCATATACCCATCCAAGATACCCTTTAAATGTTGTAATTGTACCAGCCTCCACCACTTTCTCTAGCAGCTCATTCCATACATGCACCACCCTCTGCATGAAAAAGTTGCCCCTTAGGTCCCTTTTAAATCTTCCCACTCTCACCTTTGACCTATGCCCTCTGGTTTTGGAACCCCTCACCTTATCTATGCCCCTCATGATTTTATAAATTTCTACAAGGTCACCCCTCAGCCTCCGAAGCTCTAGGGAACATAGCCACAGCCTACTCAGTCTCTCCCTATAGCTCAAATCCTTCAACCCCGGCAACATTCTTGTTAATCTTTTCTGAACCTGTTCAAGTTTCACAACATCTTTCCTATAGCAGGGGACCAGAATTGAACTCAGTATTCCAAAAGTGGCCTTACCAATGTCCTGTGCAGCGGCAACATGACCTCCCACCTCCTATATTCAATGCACAGACCAATAAAGGCAAGAAAACTAAATGCCTTTTTCACTATCCTGTCTATCTGCGACTTTACTTTCAAGGAACTATGAACCTGCATTCCAAGGCCTCCTTGTTCAGCAACACTCCCCAGGACCTTACTACTAAGGTGTATAAGTCCTGCCGTGATTTCCCCTTCCAAACTGCAGCACCTCACATTTATTTAAATTAAACTCCATCTGTCCCATTGGTCCCTTGTGTCTCCTTTAAACGTTCCTGCCCTTATCTTAAACCCAGATCCCAGAGTAATTTACATTTCTGCCCTGAGAAAAAGGCTCCAGCTATCTATGCCTTTCTTAATTCTATAAACTTCTGTCAGGTCACCCCTCAGCTTCTGACGTTCAAGCAAAAAAAATAAGTTCAACCAATCTTTCCTCATAGCAGTACACTCCAAACTAGGCAACATACTGGTAAGTCTTTTCTGTATCCTGTGTAAAGCTTCCACACCAGTGTGGCGACCAGAATTGTATGCAACATTCTAACTGTAGCTTGACTAAAGTTCTATATGCCTGCAATATAACTTAGCAATTTTTAAGCACTTGTCCCAAGTAACGAAGGCAAGCATGACACACGCTTCCTTGACCAGAACCAAATACTGGTTTAATTAAACATTGAAGTAGGAAAACAAAATTAAGTCTGGTACCTGTCCTCTGGACAGCAAGTCTGAGAACTACTAATAAAAGAGGGATATGGTGGAGGTGTTGAACAGGTACAAAAAGATGACTTGTAAGACTTCCCAAAAACCACTTAAAAACAGAGCCAGAAGTGATGCCAACCACCCGAACAAACTGAGGCATATAAATAACAAGCTGGACAGAACACCAATGCTTCACTGGAGGCGCACTGATAATGTTACCTAGCAGAGTGACGAACCACCTGCAACTAAACAAACTCGTTCGGTGAGCAAATCCACAATCTCAAAATGTGAACTTTTCCAATTTGACAGGAAGAGCAGAAAAACAGGATATTATTTAAAAATTGCTAAATATAGACAGTTGTCACTGGGATCTTTATGGGTGCAGTTAGTTCAGGAATCAAAAATCCAGGTTTTTAGGTGAACAACTATCAGCTTTACAGTGGACTCATTGGAATTGAGTATCGGGGATTCCCTGGATTTGAGGCAAGATGCGAAGCATCATCAGAAGAAATTCCATGCTACCGAGATCACTAGATCCCTGAAGTTCCTGGAGGTTAGCTGCAAGCTCTGTTCCTTCACTGCTAACTGGAAAATCCTTCACTTTAATAACTTTCAAAAGACCACTGAATACATGGTTGAAAGGAAATGTTTTCAGGGGCATGGGAGAAGAGCAAGTTTCTTGTAAGGTTCTGCGTTACAATGATTGTACAATGGCAAAGGTCACTAAATTAGTAGGCTAAAATCATGCCTACAGACAGATGTCATTTTCAGTGAATCAGACACAGTTGAGATAGATTATTTAAATGAAGAGGGAGAAACAAATGCAATTAACTTGTCTTAGTTAAAGCGTATCAGGCAAATTATTTAAAAATTGATTTCCAATTCCTTTTATACGAATAATCTTTCTAAACAACCATGAAATGGGCAAATCATGACATTATTAACTTAGCTAAAACCTCAAAAAACTGTTTAGTGGGAAATTTCTTTTTAATGCAAACATACTGAATTCATAGTCTCAGAAACAGACTTTCTCCTCACGTTTTGTCACCTACAATATGTCTTTTACAGTATTAGGGCATTAGTCTAGAAGGAAAATTATTAACACAGTCTTTTATTGGTTAAAAATGTATCTCAAGAGAAACACAATCTGCAATAAAACCATCGCACCCAGATGTGTGAAACATTAAATCAACAGGCAAGAATGATGACAATTCTCTAGCAACACCGATTTCCAGTGAAGGAAATGTACTCTCATACACCTTTTAAGAAAAGCATGAGCTATAGGTGTTGTATCAGGATTTAAATGAAGGAACTAAAACATGAATATAGACGTACACGAAGAATAACATCACAACTGTGCTAAGTGCCTAAATTCAATCTCACGAATTTCATGTCATCTTGAATATTTTTTATACCAACAAGCGCCAAGTAGCAAGAACGGCTTTTCTTTCCTGCATTTCAAGTCTTAATCAACTTCAGGCAGAACAGAACATCACATTTTTGGGCAGTTGACGTGGTGTACATGGACTTCAGTAAAGCCTTTGATAAGGTTCCACATGGTAGGCTATTGGAGAAAATGCGGAGGCATGGGATCGAGGGAGATTTAGCAGTTTGGACTAGAAACTGGCTTTCTGAAAGAAGGCAAAGAGTGGTGGTTGATGGAAAATATTCAGCCTGGAGTCCGGTTACTAGTGGTGTGCCACAAGGATCTGTTTTGGGACCACTGCTGTTTGTCATTTTTATAAATGACTTGGATGCAGACATAGGTGGATGGGTTGGTAAGTTTGCGGATGACACTAAAGTCGGTGGAGTGGTGGACAGTGTGGAAGAATGTTGCAGGTTGCAGGGAGACTTGGATAAACTGCAGAATTGGGCTGAAAGGTGGCAAATGGAGTTCAATGCAGACAAATGAGTGGTGATGCACTTTGGGAAGAATAATAGGAAGGCAGAATACTGAGTCAATGGAAAGATTCTTGGTAGTGTGGATGTGCAGAGGGATCTTGGTGTCCAGGTACATAGATCCCTGAAAGTTGCCACCCAGGTTGATAGTGCTGTTAAGAAGGCATACGGTGTGTTAGGTTTCATTGGTAGAGGGATTGAGTTCCGGAGCCGTGATGTCATACTGCAGCTGTACAAAACGCTAGTGCGGCCTCACTTGGAATATTGCGTACAGTTCTGGTCGCCCCATTACAGGAAGGAAGTGGAAGCATTGGAAAAGGTGCAGAGGAGATTTACCAGGACGTTGCCTGGTCTGGAGCGAAGGTCTTATCAGGAAAGACTGAGGGACTTGGATCTGTTCTCATTGGAGAGAAGAAGGCTAAGAGGGGATTTAATAGAGACCTACAAAATGATCAGAGGATTAGATAGGGTGGACAGTAAGAGTCTTTTTCCTAGGATGATGACGTCGGCTAGTACGAGGGGACATAGCTGCAAATTGAGGGGTGATAGATTTAAGACAGATGTCAGAGGCAGGTTCTTTACTCAGAGAGTGGTAAGGGTGTGGAATGCCCTGCCTGCCAATGTAGTTAACTCAGCCACATTAGGGGCATTTAAACAGTCCTTGGATAAGCATATGGATGATGATGGGATAGTGTAGGGGGATGGGCTTAGATTAGTTCACAGGTCGGCGCAACATCGAGGTTCGAAGGGCCTGTTCTGCACTGTATTGTTCTATGTCTATGTCCCATCCTGATTGACCAGAAAGCTAACTGGACCAATTGCAAATATCCAGCACAAATATAACAGCTCGTCAGATCATAGTGTTACAAAGTTCGGTAGAGTATTCATGAATTGGAAGGAAGTTAGAATTTGTTGGTAAAAACGATCGTGGTGGGGGGGGTGGAAAAAGGGTGCTGTGGTCCCTTTAAGAGCTTGTGCTTTATCTGTGCTTGGAAGTTTATAAATGCAGGTGCACAGAGAGTACTCGAATGGATACATTTTGTATACTTTTTTCCAAGACAACAAGTTTGAATTTGGCCACTTAAACAAAGCACCTAGATACAGAAAGCCGATCGAGTTTAAATCTAATGGTGTTCACAGCCTGAAACCAACTATTTTGAAGAATTTAGTTATGTCATTATGGGCACGTAAGATGATGGCATTTGGAAAATTGGGGAGAGCCAATTGCCATCTGAAAGAGAGAGCCATTGCCTCCTGCCAGTGTTAGCACCATTCAGCTCTCAGAGAAAGCCCATCTAATTAATCAAAGGTACCACAGTATTTTAGCTCAAAGTCCTCACTGAAGAAATTTTAGAGATAAAACATCCCTAACAGCAGAATTAACGGAAGGAAGGTGTTTGCGAAGAGACCGGAGACCAGAGCACAGTCTGTGCGAACTTGGAGAGATTAAGTTGTAATTTATTGCTTCTTATTAATTGCGTTTATATTAATGGGGCTTGTCTTTATTTAAACAGCATTCCAATAGAATTTAGACCAGTTAGGGAGTAGTGAGTAGTATAAGGGGGAATTGTCAGTTTGTTAGTCATTTTGTTAATTCGTTCATTGTTGGGTTAAATAAATAAATAGTTTCTTGTTACTTATAAAGTTGAGATCAGGGATTTTCTTTCTTTTAATCACTCATTTAATAGATTACAAGGAGAAAGATGAGCTTCTCTGAGTGTTTCGGGGGTAATTATTAGAGGGGAGCCCTACTCCCTGTCAAAAACAAATTGGGGCTTCTGCTTTACTTTAATTACCAGAGGGGTTCGGCCATTCCCCGTCATAACAGTAGGGATTCTGTGGGCAGTAACTCATGTTCTGATCTCTCAAAGCCTGCCCACCATCTAGAAGGCACACATAGGAGTACAACAGAAAAGTCTGTACTACCCTCCAACATTTTAGAAACTTGCCACCATTCAAGACTGCCTACCTGCTTGTTCAGTAACTATTCACTTATTAAACATACAAGTGCTTCACGTATGGCACAAGGTGACAAGAGTGTTACCATCTATGTTGGACAAATGAGTCAGGTGTCCTTTAACAGCTTCCAAACCTGCAAGCTCTATCACTACAAGAATGAGGGTAACAGACAGAATCACCATCGCTTGCAAGTTCCGATCCAATTCACTCCCTCCTCAACTGTGAAAACACACATTAAAAACAAATCCAGCACTAAGTTAATGACTCACCACCGCTTTCTCAACAGCAACATAGACAGGCAATATATACTGGCCTTGCCAATGATGCTCACAGCACAAGACTGAATTCTTTTAAAAACAAATCAATATTTAGATAGTTTCAGAGGCATATTACCTCTCTCCTCCTGTCTTCACCTGAACTTTGACCCCCACTGCAGAATGCCAACTCAGCACTATGATCTCATCCCTCTGATGGCCTTCCCCCACCATCTTCGGAGCTCCCCAAACTTACAGTATCCACTTCAAGGCAATTGGAAAAGTGCCAACTATTTTGTTCTCATCTTGATTATTTTTCCTCCATCCGGTTTCTACCCACTTCCATCCATGACTCCATCCATTATTCTGCTGTCACCTCAGTTAATTCCAGTTTTCTGGCCACAGCTGATTTAAAAACATCCACATTAAGTATTTATTTCTCTCCAGTGTTTTTTTGCTGTCTATACGTTGAAAGTGACTTAGTTTTAAGACATCTGGAAAAAAATCTCTTTTCCAGCGTTGTTTTTACAAATCTAAACTGAGTAAAATGAGAAAGATTATGGCTCAATTTCAAACACAGTAGTAGAAGCTGCTAGTGATTTTGATACTGAACTGCTGTCACCTGAAATTTTAATACGCAAAAGACATGTTAAAATATAGAATGCTCAGGATGGTTTACCAGAAAAGAAATTTACAAAAAAATGCAGTTATTTAGATCATGAAATGCCAAGAAAATTACACGCAATCGGTGTAAAATGTTTTACTCAAAAGTAGTAAATATTTACATTGAAGGCAATGGAAAATAAAAATGAGCATGTCCCATGAACCAAAATATTTTTTAAAAAAATTCAGGAAAAACAGATTTATCAGATTAACGACAGTTCATAAAAATTATACAATAATTCAATCAAATCACATAAAAGGCTCCAAAAATTGTTTGGTTAAAAGAAGTGCCACATTAAGGACTCTTTGATCTGATTCTCCACAGACACAAGTTAAGTATGAGTTGGGGTAAAATTTGCTTCAAAAGATGTTAAATTTTCCATGGCGGAATGCAAGTCCAAAGCCAGGTGAAAGTTACTAGTAAAGTGATAGGATGCATTTATTTTTCCCACACAAAAAATGTTGAGGGTTATTTGTAATAAGCACATTATTGGGAGGATTTTCATTCCTTCCTGACTGAATAAACAAGAATAAATAAAGTCAAACACAGCCACCTAAGTGAGTTGTGGCAAATGGATGGTGCAGATTGTTGGGCATTCTGTGAATAGTGAATAATTCTGTTGCACGACAGTAGGTGAATATGCAAAAAAGGTAATCTGTACACATTCAGACAGATAACCCACTGAATTGGGAAAGCATTTTCTCTTTCTGTATCATTATGCAAATATAAATTGTATCAAGTGAAATAAATGAATTCAATAACACCTGTTCCTCTTTCATTTTGCTTTACGACAAAATAAATCAATGAATCAAACAAAACCTTGTTTCAGCTTGTGACAACTCAGCTAAATAGAAAAAATAAATATGCACGATAGATTTATTCATGGTTGCATATTTGAGCCCCATTCCTATGTAAAGTAAATACAACAGCAAGAATCAATCCACATAAAGGGCAATCAGACCAATTTTGAGGAGCTGATTTATGCTACAGACCCAAATTGGGCAAAGACAGACTTTAAAAAAAATCAAAAAAGATGATGTCAAGGCAATGTTATTACTAAGTGCAACAGTGACTATGTTACCAAGAAAGAAAAACTTGTGTTTATGTACCAACACTCACAACCTCAAACTGCTGCAAAGCCCATCATAGCAATGGAGTAGTTTTGCATGACAATAAAATCCACCCATTCACATGGCATGTGTTCCTGGATGTTTGTTCCTGGATCTTGTGTAAGAGAGCTAGTATCTAAAAGCAAAAACAAATTGCTGGCAAAACTCGGTAGGTCTGGTAGTGCCTATGTGAAGAAAGGTTAACTTTTTGACTCCTGTGACTCTTCATCAGAATTGTTAGCAGCCAGGAAACAGTGGTATGCATGCTGAAGACCAGGTTGGGGTAAGTGAGGTGATGATTTGGGCTGTAGTGAGGTAAGTGTACAGGTGGAGATGCAGCCCAGACGGACAGCATGCGTGAGACAGAAAGCATGCGAGTGAGACAGAGAGAGAGAGAGAGACAGAAACTGAAAGTAAGAAAGAGAGTGAGAGAAAGAAATATGAAAAGTGTAAGTAAACAAGGAATTTTTAGATAGAAAGCCAGAGCAGAAGAAAAGCTGAATAAATGGTCATAAGAGCTTAAAAGGGGGAGAGAATGGGTGAGCTGTACTGAAAATGATCCATATAGTACGATATTAGGTCTGGGAGTAGGTGAGAATGGGTGACTGTGCTCAAAGCTGGCCATATTATAATAGGACTAGGTGTGAGGTGGGAGAAAAAACATGGAAAGGATAGACTCATGCTCTAAAGTTATTGAAATTGATGTTGAGTCCTAGAAGCTGCAGGGTCCCCATGCAGAAAATCAGATGTTGTTTTTAAAGCTGACACTAAGGCTTGCAACAGAAGAGGCTGATGTGGGAACATGGTGCATTCAAGTGGCAGGCAACTGGAAGGTCGGGGTCATTTCTGTGGACAGAAGGTGGGTGTTCTGCAAAGCAGTCACCTGGTCTGTATTTCTTCTCCACAATGTAGAGGAGGCCACACAGTGAACAACAAAAACAGTAAAGTAGATGGAATGAAATATAGGTAAAACGCTCTTTCACCTGAAATGTGGCTGGGCCTTAGATGCTGGGGAGGGAGGAGGTAAACAGGCAAGTGTATGGCAAGGTGCCATGCGGTGTGAGGTGGTGTTCGGAATGGAGGGGAAGTGGATCAGAGTATCCTGGAGGGACAAGTCCCACAAAATGCTGACATGGGAGTGGAGAGGATTGTGGCATCCTGTTGGAGGTGACAGAAATGGTGGCTTACAATCCTTTGTATGCAGAGGCTGTTGGAGTGGTAAGTGAGCAGCAGATGGTCCCTATCATTTTGGGAGGGAAGGGAAGGGGTGAGGGCAGAAGTGAGGCAGATGGATTGGACACTGCTACGAGCCCTGTTGACCGTGGTAGCGTGGAATCTTCAGTTATCACTTATTCAGCTTTTCTTCTGCCCTGGCATATCTATAACAACCTTGTTTACCTACTCCTTTCATATCTCTCACTCCCTGGGCTCCATCTCCACCTACCTACTCATCTCCTCCCTTCCCCCTTCTCCCCCACCCCATCTACAGTATAAATGCCACTTTTGCTAGATGTTAACAATTCTGATAATGAGTCACTACACTCTAAATGTTAACTCTGCTTTCTTCCCACAGATGCTGCCAGACCTCAAGAGTTTCTCCAGCAATTTCTGTTTTTGATTCTGGTCTCCAGCATCTGTAGTTATTTGGTTTATTGTGGTACCTAAAAACAACAACAGACATCATGAGGTGGGCTCTATCAGAATATGAAGGACTGTACACCCAGGAGAAGTTAACCAGTTCTATTCACATTGAAGGAGTTTAAAACCAGTGTGGCAGTACCAGTCATTTGAGTGTGAAGTCATGTTGCTAAAAACGTGTACTCAGTTTTAAGTCAAGCCTGATGTCTAATAACAGACGACGTACTTCAGATGTAACATAACTAGCTATTAGCAAATCATAAACCATTACTGTTGATCAAGATTGAGCCTATCATCTAACAAAGACTTTGCATGGGCATCTATCTGAAACTGGTGGAGGATTGGTGGCAGCAGATCTCCAGTGGATCTTCCCAAGGCATTTCAAACGGTTCTAGAGAATCTGACCAAACACCATAATGCCAAACAAAAATTGATAGAAATGGCAGGTAGAGTGATGCTTTGTAGCTGCAGCATGGGGGAAACGTCTGGACACCAATATGATTCTGAGTGAACATATCTGCAGCAAGTACGTGCAGCTCGAGCAACTTCAGATCTGGGTTGAGAATCTGGAGTCTGAGCTGCAGACATTGTGCCACATGAGGGAAAAGTAATGTTAGGTGAACGCTCTACTCCAGGAGGCAGTCACACCCCTTAGATTGGGTAATTCAAGCTTGGTTTGTCATCGAGAAAAGTATGACTGCAGGTGAGACAGGTAAGGAGACCCAGGTTGCATCTCCTGAGAAGCCTTAGTTCCTGTCCAACAGTTGAGGTTCTTGTAAGCTGTGCGGACAAGAACAGGAACTGCAGGCTGGATGGGTGAACTGACCGTGATACTGTGATCCAGGGAAACATTCAACACGGGACAGGAAATTAGAATGTTGTAAGCAGTGAGCAGCCAGTTATCACAGAGATCAGTGCCAGGACCACAGCTATTCACAACATATATAAGTGACTTGGATGAGAGAGCTAAATGCAATATCATGCAACCCAAAGCTAAGGGATGCAGATATGCTTCAGTGTGATCAGCTAAGTTGAGTTAGTGAGCAAATACATGGTAGATGAAATATAATGTGGATAAATATGACTTTATAACAGGAAGGTAGATTATCGTCAGGTGATAAATTGGGAAAGAGAGAGGTGCAACAAGACCTGGGCTTCCTTTTACACCATTTGTGAAAATTATGTCCTCACTATCTCCTGACAGTTGTTGAAGAAATTCACTGTCTGCCATTTGGAAAAAGGCCCATTTATTGCTACTCAGAGTGAAGATACTTCCCAGAGAGGAAAACTTCAGGAAGTGGATAACCAACTAGGTTAACCAAAGTAAAAACTGAAAGTGAAACAACGTAATGGAAAGTCAGAGAATTAGGTAAGTTTTAAAAGCCAAAAGTAGTACAAAAATAAAAGAGTAAATAAACTTAGGATAAACTTGCAAGTAATTTAGAAATGGACAGCTCAAGCTTCTTTAATTCTATAAAAAGGGAGAGGTTAAAGTGAACATAGACCCCTTAGAGAATGAGGCTGCGATAACAATAATGGGGAACCAAGAAATAGCTGAGGAGTCATTGAGAATGGAATTAGATTAATTTAGGATATCTGGTCGGCATGGACAACTTAGACCAAAGGGTCTGTTTCTGTGCTGTACATCTCTATGACTAACTTGAATAAATACTTTGCATCAGCAAAAGACACTAATAGCATTCCATAAAATTCTAAATAATCAAGGGGCAAAAGTGGACCTGGAAATAAATATAAAAACTGCATTTATCATTTAAGGCTGAGACAGATTTTCAATTAATAAAGGAATCAAGGTTATGGGAAAGGGAAGAAAGGTGGAGTACAGGATTATCAGCTCAAATATGATGCCACTGAATGGTGGAACAGATGCAATGGGCCAAATGGCCTTCTTCGGGTCCTACATGTTATGGCCTAATAACTAGATAATATTTTCTTTAATAAAAAGCATCATGATTTTAGTTCATAGCTAAACATTGGCTAGCACATCAGAAGAACCACCAAGTTTGTCATCAAACAGTGCAGTAGGGCCTTATACAGACATCTGTGAGGGACATTGATTCACAGTCTCATTCAAAAGATGTGTTCTGACTGAGGGAAATGTTCTACCGCCAACCACATCAGATGTCAAAAGCTAGATGCACAGCATATTTGACAATGAAATCACATCTTACATTAATGATACACGCTGTGCACTTTAAAGTGCAGATCAAATATCAAGAAAGTACATGGCACTTCAGTTACTTGTTTGAATCACCTTGTCACAAAAAGTCCATTCATCACAGAGAAAATACTTCAGAATAACCAGTAGAACTCTCCATAATTTGAAGAGGGATGGTAGTAAATAGTGAAGTTATTCCTTTTAAACAACATTAAAAATATATAAGTGAATGACTAACTGTCATTGCTCAGACTTTGACCGTTCTCTGTTCATCTGATAAGCTTATCTTGTCAGCATTTTAATAATATTCGCAAATAATACAATCGAGGATTCCTAGCTGCTGTGACTCCTCCACTACTTTAGGATATCCACAGGAACTGCGCCTGTGCGTCATCATTGATAGAATCTTTGCCAGGAGAAATGCAAGCCTAAATTACTAATTCTAGAGTTTAGTCCATTGGTTGGGGGAAAAAAAATTGCAAATAGGTGAAATGCAAAAATAGGAAGAATGAGGTGCTGTTTGTTTTGTGTGCACACGCAACAAAGCATCTTTTACCAATGACAGTGAGTTGCAATCAGTCATATGTTAATGTTGTATTTCATATTCAAATGAATTTCTGTAATTCACTGATATTTGATATGATGATATGATATGGACATATATAAATAATCCATCACAGGTTTCACTATACATCTGTGAATTCACCATCACTGAATAATCTGAAGTTTCCTCCAAAGGCATGTCCACATTATTAAAACAACGGGACTGTTTTTCCCGGTTTTGTTGCAGAAGGATATTGGAGTCTGAAAAGGTCATCGCTAAGGACTGCATTAAGCACCATCCAACATCAAGATGTCAGACGGACTTGTGCAGGAGAACAGTTTTGTATCTCAAAAGGAGTAGGGATTAACATCAAGGTCTTCCTCATAGTCTGAGTGACAACGTCTAACATACTAATGTAAACTGTGCCCAACTGCTCTTATACAATATATGATGTCTGTTTTAAAAAACGAGCCTCTTCTCAGAGTACCAAGTATTTTTCCTCTATCATACAAGTGAGCCTGTCCCTTCAGATGCCAACTCAAGAAGAGGGTGGTGGCAACAAATTGATATGATGTAAATTTCACCAATGTGTCTCTGATAAGAATCTGTTGTGCTATTTCTGTTTCATTTTATACTGTAATCTCAGGACGGGACACATATATTTGCCTTTTCCTACACAGTGACTATACCATCAAATTTCTCAATTGTCAAATGAACAGAGATAATGATTAACTGACCACAATCCTGTCAACATCCCAATAATTAAGCTCTGTATCACTTAGGAAACCAGTTTTATACAAGTGTTGAAGTATATTCTGCCTCCTTTCAGCATATCATTTAAAAGAAAATTGCAAATTACTTCATTGCATCACTTCATTGGCTCCATACTAAAGTTTTTTCATGGAACTCAAATCCTATTTTGATAATCTTGCAATCCCTATAACTCCTTCTTTCTTTGAAAAAAAGAGAAGGAGCTGAATTAGCAAAAATAAAGGCGTTTGGATATTTACATAATATAGGTCTCGGCCATGCTACTACTCTTAAGAGGTCATGGAGTCAGAGAGTCATAGAATCCCTACAGTGTGGAAACAGGTGCTTCGGCCCAAGTCCACAGTGACCCTCAGAGCATCCAACCCAGACCCATCCCCCTATAACCCACTTAATCTACACATCCCTGAACACTACGGGAAATTTAGCATGGCCAATCCACCTAACCTGCACATCTTTGGACTGTGGGAGGAAACCGGAGCACCCGGAGGAAAGCCATGCAGACACGGAGAGAATGTGCAAACTCCAAACAGACAATCGCCCGAGGGTGGAACTGAACCTGGGTCCATGGCGCTGTGAGGCAGCTGTATTCAGGATCTAAATGTATTAAGAGATCAGTGGACACAGGATTCATACTCCTCAGTCTTTGCACATCGAGAACATTTTCCTGCAGCATTGTTATCAAACTAGTCTTGAACTGCACATGGCAGCTTTTCTTCTCACAGCAATCTAAACCACACTATTATCTTGATTTTCAGAGAATATCAAGAAAGAAAATAAAACATATTGGAAGCTAATATTTCGCATTTTTCATAAGAGGCTGCTCAGACTGTAAATAAGTTTAAAAAGACAGTATTTGCATGTGTACAAAAATACGACACTCATTTTGCACAGCAATGAAATAAAAGAACAACTAAAATTGGTCTGGTCTGGGCACGAGAATTTGTTTTAATGAAAGGTCATGGTATCTATGCCCACCTATTCTGAGGGATTTCTTCAACACTGCACTGGAGCTATCAATTAAGATGCTTGGCCAGATTTTGCAGCCAGCGCTGAGTGAATATGCCAACCAATCATTTCACTCTTGCTTGCTATTCATTTTCTTTTCAAAATTATAAAGTGATTCTGGTCCCACTGTGTACAAGGCAAGAAACAGTAGATCTGTTTGGGCAGATTTAAGAATAATTAATGAACAGCACTGAGCGTGAACTAGAAATTATCAAATACAACAGTGAATTCAGTAGAACGCCAAATCAGGTACAGAAAGGAGAGGAAAAGAAGAACTATATTAAGACAGCAAAAGAAATGTAAGTTGTCCAAAAATGATTAAATCCTGAAAGAATCAGCTTCCACATCTTTATTTTCAGTGTCAACTTCTTTCATCAACTGCTGCAGTCCTGGTCATGTGGATAAACTCTGCACTTCAGAAGTGAGCTTCACAGATGTTACTCAGTGAGAGCATGGCAATGTAATTCCAAGTGAGGACAGTTTAGGGGTTGGAGGGGAATTCACAGGTGATGGCAGTCCCAGGCATCTATTGCCCTTGCTCCTCCAGATGGTAGAGCTGGTAGGGTTAGAAGGCGCTGTCTAAAAGCCTTGCTGAATTTCTGTAGTGCATCTTGTAGATGGCACACACTGCTCCCGCTGTGTACTGGTGAATGAATGTTTAAGGTAGTAGATGGGGTGCTGATCAAGTGAGCTGCTTTGTTTTAGATGGTGTTGACCTTGTGTATTGTTGCAGTTGCACCCATTCAGGCTGGTGGAGACTCCTGATTTGTACCTTGGTGATGATGGATAGGTTTTGGACAGTCGGATGGCAAATGACTCTTCACAGAATTCCCAGCCTTTGATCTGCTCTGCTCTTGTAGCCACAGTATTTTTCTGGCTGGTTCTGTTCAGTTTCTTGTCAATGGTAACCCCAGGATATAGATAGTGTGGAATTCAGTGATGGCAACAATCACAATGTCATGGGGAAATGGTTAGATTTTTTCCAGGTGGAGGTGGTCATTGCCTGGCACTTGCAACAGCAATAAATTCAGAATAAAACTACCAAAAAGCCCAGATATTTAATGTAAACAAAAACATTTCCTTCCTCCAAATAATGTACCAATAAAGTGAATTTTTTTGTCTTTTAAATTGTCTCCATCTGTTTCATAATTGGTATCAGGACCATATGTGAAAGTTAAGAGTTGTGCAGCCTGTTCAAAAACAATTCTGGACAACTGTGGTTTCCAGTTTTGAAATTTCCGGACTGGAGAAGTTTCAATTTATTGATGAATGCCATAAGAATCTGTTTGCTGTGTTGTCATCTCCCTAAGGTCTGCATTGTGCATCATGTCTTTGGAGTTTAGGTTGTTTATCATCCAAACTCATCTGCAGAAATTTGGGAGGTCAAGTGACAAAATTTGGCCAAACTTAAAAGGCCCCTTGTACATTTATGAGGTGGTTTCAGTATGATGGCTTCGGAGGTATGTACTATCACAGAGTTCAGAGGGGCTAATTAATAGGTACGTAACTAAAATAAAGGAAACTGAGAGTTTGCAATACTCAGCAATATCAGAATAGATTACAAAAAGACATGTATACTCAACGGAAACAAGAGGCTGGTTTATCATCAATACAAAAGATGGTCCCAAATTTAATGTATTTTGCTATGGTTAACGAGGCAACACAGACTCTAAGAAATAGTCTGTATTACCAACTCTTTTTTTCTGGAAGGTTGGTCTTTACATTTACAAAAATGGAGGAGCAAATTTGCAAGGAAATTAGTTGAGCCTGCATCACTCTTCAACTAGGTCATGGCTGATTTAGGTCATCTGTTCTAAATTGCCTGCCCCTGGTTCCAGACTCATCTGGGAAAACATCCCACCCACATTCACACTCTCATGCCTGGTAAGAATATTTTGACTTTCAAAAGGATTACCTCTCATTCTTTGAAACTCTAGAGAATATTAGACTCACATTCATCAATCTCTCCCCATAAAACAATCCTACCATCCCAGAAATTAGTCTGGTGAACCTCCATTGTGCTCCCTAAATGCCAAGTAAATCCTTCCTCTGAAGAAAAGCAAAACTGTCCACAATATTTCTTGTCCACTTTCATCAAAGGCCCTATACAATGCAGTTCAACATTTTTTACTACATTCTCAAATTCCCTAGTGATGACGATTAATATTTTGATTGTTGTATCTCTATGCTTGCTAACAGTGATTTATGAACAAGGACACCCATACCCCTCTGGATGCCAACACCTCTTAAGATTTGAAGAAATATTTCTGCCTCATAGGCAGGAATGACCAACCCGCAAGCCCTCCACATTGATTCCATAAGCTTTCAGAGTCATACAGAATCAGCTCAAATATGGGCTAAGAAACTTCCTGATGATTGCAACCAGCTATCCTCCCTCAACTGAAGAATTTGTGCTCTACCACAAAGCACCTCAGGTAGAAAGAGCACAGAATGTACATTGGATGGAGGATTAAAATGTTATCACTAAGGATAGTTGGTTACACTACTACCCAACAATTTGGCTGAGACGTTCCTAAAGGACATATCTGCCAGGTTTGGCATGCTGCAGAGGAAAGAACTAATAGGAGGTAAAACCTACTTGACCTCGTTCTCAGCCTGCCCATCGTTGGTGCATCTGGCTATAATAATATTGATAGGAGTTATCAGAAAATACCCTTTGTAGAGGCAAAGTTCCGTTGTTACACTTAGGACACTCTTCATTGAGTCATGCAGCACTACAACTATTTGAAGCCGCATGGCGGCTCAGTGGTCAGGGACCCAGGTTCAATTCCAGGTTTACGCAACCGTCTATATGGAGTTTGTGCATTCTCCCAGCAGAAGACTACATGCATGTTAAACAATGAATGCCATAAACAGAACTAGGAAATCCACAGATAATAGAACAAATTGAGGCTTTTGAGTCCTGTTACATCCAGTCATGAATGGTGATGGACAATTAAACTAACAGAAGGTGAATGCTCAATGAACAACCCCATCTTCAATAATGAGAGAGCCCAACACATCAGTATAAAAGATAGTGCTAGTATTTTTGCAATCACGGTCAGCCAGAGAAACTACACATATAATCTACTGTACCCTCCCCAACTTGGAAATAGCTTATTCCTTAATTGTCAATGGGTTAAAATCATGGAAATCCTTAATTGTCAATGGGTTAAAATCATGGAAATCCTTACTCAACTGCAATGTGTGAATATATTCACCACACGATTGCAACAGTTCAAGGTGGCAACTCAGCACAAGCTGCTTAAGGGCCATTACTGAAGGGTAATAAGTATGGCGATGCTCACATCCCACGAATACATAAAAGCAAACTGACCTATCATGCACAAATATGACATTATTACGTACATAGCATAGAGACAAGTCAATGCTTTGTACTGCAGGTGAGCAGGCCTTTCTTGGCTCATTTGGCTGGACAGCTGGTTTGCAATGCAGTTTGCTGCCAACAGGGTGGGTTCAATTCACGCAATGGCAGAAGTTACCACGAAGGACTCTCCTTCTAAATCTCTCACCTTGTCTAAGGTGTGTTGACCCTCAGGTTAAACCCACCATCAGTCGATTTTCTCTGATGAGACAACAGCCTGTGGTCATCTGGGACAATAGCCCCTTTACCTTTAAATTCATATGCGAGGAGGCAGGTTAAAAATTATTGCTTCGTACTCAAAATGTTGATGGTCAGCAACTGGAAGAAACTTCTACAAGAACGCAAGAATGAAGTGGGATTTGCAGAAAACCAAAATCCTATAAAAAAATACAAACTGTTTCATTTAACACTGCAGTTAATTAAAACAATACATCATGTTCTCCAAGGTTCATTTCTTGAATTTTACGGCCCATAAAAACACACCAAAACATTATTGTACACATTAGATATCCAGCTTCATAATTCCTCCATAATTAGAAAAAAATACAAGTCAATTAATCTGAATGCATTCATTTGGAAAGAAATAATTCCATCAAATGCCGGACAGGTTATTTTCATTTTAGTGAAGCATAAATTTCTTATTTTTACAAAAATCCTTGAGAAGCTTTTGTAAGCACAGTCTGATGATTGAATGCCATCTCTGTTGCCAAGGTAACCCTGCACACAACATACTTCATCTAGATACTTGCACACATTTCTGCAACAAGATTTCTGGCTCATTCCAATTTATCCACAAACCTTTGCATTAATCAGACTATTGTGAACATTCTAGCAACACACATCTTTCATGATGAATTAACAGCTGAGTCAGTGCACAGTTACTGAGAAATAAACCTTCTTTTATACCTTTTCACTGCATCAATTTATTTTGCAAACGGAAGATCTGTATCAGAAATGACATGCAAAGATGTAATGAATAATGACGATAAGGTAAAATTTTACATCAAGTTTGAAAATGATATGGTTCATTCCAAAATGAGGATCTTAAATCTAAACAAAAGAAACTATGAAGATGCACGTGACAGATTGGCTGTGGCGGTTTGGAAAAATGCATTAAATATTAGCTATTGCTAGTGTACCATCATGCCTTTTAAATAATCAATTCCTGGTTTACACCAGTCATACATTCCTTTAAAACACAAAAACCCAAGACGGAAAGAAAGTCAATAATGGTTAATAAAGTAAATTAAATATTGTATTAGACCAGAAAAGGAAGCATACAACATGGTGAAGAAAGTAGTAAACCTGAAGATTGCTGAATTTTAAACTGCTCCCAGAGGAGGATGAAGAAACAAAGAATAGATGATGAATGTAAAGTAGTTAGGGGCGTAAAAACTCCTGTTAAAGATTTTATGGATGTGTGAAAAGGAATACAGATTTGGACAGGAGACTTTATAATTGGAAATAAGGAAGTGGTCAAAAAAAACTAAAGTTGGGTCTTCCAAGTTCCAACATAGCCTGTCTGTAGAAGCCTCCTCAGAGAACAAAGCATAAACTTCATGAGTTCGCTCTGCCAGCAAATTTTGCATAAGCAATGTCCATTTTTCTTTTGGAAGCCTCATCTGCTCAACCTTTCCAAAAAATGAAAAATGCCTCAATGCTTTACAGTTTTAGTTCCAGTTTTTTTTTGAGCTGGTATTCAATTTCTCTCTCCTTTTCTCTTGCCTGAAATGCTCTTTCCAATTCATTTTCTTTATTTTTTTTATTAGAAATAAAATGGGAACACAAGTTGCTTCATTTGCAGTTGAATCCTTGCTAAATCAATTGACTCACTATCATGGTATACTTTGCTGATCTTCCAACTACAAATGTTGTATCACTTCAATTATGCCAGCTTTCCTAATCTCTACTTTTAACTGTAATATCAACTGCCCAGCCAATTCAATTATCCTAACCTTGGCTATTCTTTATAAATCACTCAGGGATAAATCTTCCACCTCCAGAAAAGTCTGAGCAGCTGCCAAAGTCATTCTGATATATTAATGCATAAAAATCCTGGTCTATTTCCTATTATCCTTTTCCAATTATTAGCATTCCACTTCCAATTATGAAACAAGTGGTTTGAAACATACACACTCACTCTAGTCCAACTACTCCACATAGGCCACAACACAATAAAAAGGTACTTTTTCCGGTTACCAAGAAAACAAGTTGAATGTCTCCTCTATGATCCCTTTGAAGCAAAATGATCAATCAGGTATTTAAATAACTACAATCATGGATTTATTGCCAAACAAAGCTTGTTCAATAAAGATGCAATAATTAGTTAATACAGACCCAGCGATACCAATGCATAAATGCTTATCCCTATAAATATCGCCAGACCACAAACGGACAGACACTTTCTCTTTTCAGAAACAAAGAACAGCCTTCTCTGCAAAGACTGACTTTCTGAAAAAGGACAGAACTTTGGACAATGGGTTCTTCTTGAAGGCAAAATGATAAAGTGTGAGGTTCCAGTATCTGTTGACCATATTTGCCAGAATATCAGACAAGTCAGTCACTTATCATACATAGTCTTAAGGGACATAGCATGCTCAGGTAATATAATTTTCAAATGTTTTTTCCATCATTCTTTCAAAAGAACAAACAGGTTTCACCCTGATCAATGATTTAGAAGACTGTGTATGCTTCAAATCTCAGTTGTTTCATTATTAGAAGTGGAATGCTGATAATTGGAAAAGGGATGATGGAAAATGTATTATCTCCAAGTTTGCAGACGACACAAAGCTGGGCAGCAGGGTGAACTGAGAGAAGAATGCAGAGATGCTTCAGGGTGACTTGGACAAGATGAATTGGTGGGTAAATGTATGGAAGGTGAAGTATAATATAGATAAATGTAAGGTTATCCACTTTGGTATCAAAAACAGGAAGCCTTAATATCTGAATGGGGATAAATTGAGAAAGTGGGAGCTGTAACGAGACCTGGGTGTCCTCGTACACTTGTTACAGAAAGCAAGCATACAGATGGAGCAGGTGAAGAAGGCAAATGTTATGATGGCCTTCATTGCAAGAGGATGAGAGTACAGGAACAAGGATGTCTTATGGCAATTGTACAGAGCCTTGGTGAAAGCGTCCCTGGATTAGAATGCTTTTATGGTCTCCTGATCTGACAATGTTTTGGCTATGGATGGAGTGCAACAAAGGTTTGCCAGACTGATTCACAGTCGGTAGGACTGACATAAAATGACAGACAGGATTGGTTTGGACTGTCTTCATTGCAGTTTAGAAGAATTGGAAGTTTTGGGGAAAGGGGGTGAACTCATAGAAGTCTACAAAATTCTCCAGATAGGGTAAATGCAGGAAGGAGGTTCCCGATAACCAGGCAGTCCAGAATCAGGGGTCACAGCCTCAGGATACAGGGGTGATGAGGTCTGAGTTGAGGAGAAATTTCTTCACCCAGAGTGGTGAGCCTGTGATATTCTCTATCACAGAAAACCGATGAGGCTAAAACACAAGGTTTTCGAGGAGGAGCCAGACAAATGGGAACAGGGTATTGACCTGGATGATAAACTATGATCATATTGAATGGCAAGCAGCTTTGAAGGGTCAAACAGCCTTTTCCTGCCCCTATTTTCTATTTTCTAAGTTTGCAGATGATGCAACTAAGCATGTGACAAGACAGATAGGTAAATTAATCTTTATTTTTCTCAGCTTCTTTTTGCAGAAACTGCTGTTTTACTTTCTTTCTCGCTTTAGAAACAGGCTGTGACATGCTTCCCCCAAAACGTCTGTTTGAGAGGTCCAATTTTAAGGTGACCTATGACAAATTTGTTTTTAGGATTGAATCAGAGGTATGGTTTATTCACACAGGAAAGCCCATGGAATGACTGCGGTACACATACAGAATGATACAAGGAAACAAAAGGAAAGAGACAAAAACAGAAGTTGCTGGAGAAACACAGCAGGTCTAGCAGCATCTGTGAAGAGAAAACAGTGAGTCTGAGATCCTTATTCAGCGCGGATAGCTTTGTAAAAGATGGTATTTATGCTGATGAGGGGGTGGGGAGAATGAAGCGAGTGGTTAGGTGGAGAGTAAGCCCAGACAGGCAGAGGAGAGAGAAGGGTAGGCAGACAAAGGGATTATTGACTGTAAGCCAGGGAAGAAGTTAAATTGATGATAATGGAAATTATGAGTAATAGAAAATGTGTTGATTCTGCTGAAAACAACCATTTTCTTGGAAGGGTGGGATGCTCTTCAGAGGTTCGGTGCAGACTCGATGGGCTGAATGGCCTCTATTCACACTGCAAGGATTTTATGATTCCTAGATGAATCAGTTAAGGCAGAATGTATGTAGACTTTGGTCAAAAACGGTTATATGAAACAAACAGATCAGTCGGGTGTTAGTGCCTTTGCAAGTGCAATGAGCTTTGATAGCTCTGTTTATTACCAGACCCTGCTGGCAAGGCATATTGTCTACTGCTTTTTTTTGTATTTGTTAACTGCAATATCTACTAAATGCAAGGGTGAGATATTCCAGGAGAATGGTGTCTAAGCTGTGTTCTGGTTATTATTGTTAGAACTTTCCAGAATTGCAGTCAACTTGCGTCATCTGATAGGTACCAGCCCATGTTTTAGCCCAGCAAAGTCTATTTTAATAATGAAAGAAAGCATTGTCTTTAAAATGATTTATAATCTCTCATAGCTTGCAGATCTGTCATTGGGAACGTGTAGTGACGATGATGCAAAAACACTTCAATGACACTTGGACAGGATGAATGATTTGCAAGAACGTGGTAGAAGGAATCTAATCAGTTTGAGGATAGCAACTTCAGTAGGAGAAGCACAGACGAAAAGTATTTCTTAAATGGTGAGAGATTAGGAAGTGCTGATGTACAAAAGGACCTAGAATGCTTGTTTGTAAGTCACTGCAAGCTAACACACAAGCACAGCAAGTAACTAGGAGTCAAACAGTACTAAAAATATATACTCAAAGCCAGTTGTGATAAAGAGCAAAGATGTCTTGTTTCAAATCTGGATTAGTGTACGGTTT
The DNA here is from genome assembly GCA_024137785.1 of Ginglymostoma cirratum. Classification (NCBI taxonomy): domain Eukaryota; kingdom Metazoa; phylum Chordata; class Chondrichthyes; order Orectolobiformes; family Ginglymostomatidae; genus Ginglymostoma; species Ginglymostoma cirratum. The sequence goes on from JAHRHZ010000013.1 coordinate 44,789,330, forward strand.
TGGTTCTCCTATTTAAGAAATGATATATTTTCCAAGAAGGGAAAAATGTAGAGATTCATTAGATTAATCGCTATCAGCGATGACCACAACTTGTTCCATCAATTTGCTGACGTTTGCCTATATGTTCATGGGCAACGACTGGCCAGAATGGATATGCTCTGATATTTTATGGACAGAGCTACATCCTACTTTTCCACAGATGCCAGTAGTGCTATTTTACAAGCACCGCTGTTCTCAGAATACGTCCTCAGCACTACAGCCAGAATGTTACCAGGGCCAATAGACTCTAATCAATACATTCAATTATTTCTCAAGATCATGAGCAGTGAACCAATTTAGTTTAATATTAGTTCCTCTGCTGGTGGGATCTTCAGCAGGAGGTTGATACAGATTATTCACTTGGCACCTCTGGCTGAAAACAGTCACAAACTTGAATCTTGTCTGTTGGACTACAGTCTTCCAGCATTGATGATGGGAAGCCGCATGCCTTCAGTGTATCAATTTTAAAGTAACCAGCAGTACAGATTTATGCTTTAAAGCAGACTAAATGTTAGCTTGTTACACCACAATTGCTGAAAATTAAATTACTAGCTAAAATACAGGCTGCAGTGATTGTAACCAGGTCAGCCATGTGAATTTCATATAATATGAGTTCCCTGACTGGACCACATTAACAGCCCCAATCAGGGAGTCACAGAGGTCTCCAGCATAGAAACAGGCTCTTTGGCCCAACATGTCCATGCCACCTAGTTTTCACAATTAATCTGGTCCCATTTGCCTGCATTTGGTAAATATGCCTCCATACACATCCCATCCATGTACCTGTCCAAATGTTTTTTTAAATGACAATATTGTATTCGCTTCCACCACTACCTCTGGCAGCCCGTTCCAGACCCTCACCCCACCCTCTGTGTGAAGAAGTTTCCCCTCTGGATTCTTTTGTATTGCTCCCCTCTCACCTTAAACCTATACCCTCTCGTTTTAGATTCCCCTACCATGGGGAAAAGCAGTTGGCTATCTACGTTATCTATGCCTCTCTTGATTTAATAACTCTCTACAAGGTCACCCCTCAATCTCTTGCCCTCTGGGGAAGAAAGTCCCAGCTTATCCAGCCTTTCCTTATAACTTAAACTTTCCAGTCCAGGTAGCATCCTAGTCCTGGCTCACAGAAACAGGAATGTAGAACATCCTGTTCACTCAGAGCTGCCTCTGAGGGAGCTGGATCAGTGTCAAGGTCTCTTCAGGTTAAGTAAACAGTGACTTGATGACGGGACACTGGCCTCTGTGGAGTTATTTCGATGGCAATGAGAGAAAAGCACACTCTTGAAGAAACTCGCTCATAACAATCATTTTGGAGTTGGGGCAAGCATTTCTGGCATCATGCCATTATTTGGGAAGCTTGACTTGTCCAATCCTACTGTTGAAGAGTGGGCCTAGTATGTAGAAACAATGTGTTATATTTTCCGGGCAAATGACATTAGGGCAGGTGAAAAGCAAAGAGCAACTGTCCTGACAGCTGTGGGCCCGTACCTTTTTTCTGTTATTAGGAGCCTAACATTCCCTGAGGCATCAAATACTAAAACCTTTCAACAGTTGACGGATTTATTAAGGAATATTACGACCCAAGCCTCCCCTAATTCTGAGATGCTATCAGTTTTACTCAGCAGTTCGAGAACCAGAGGGATCAGTGTCAGGATTTCTGACAAGGTAAAGATGACTCACAAAGGCATGTGACTTTGGTTTAACCCTTAATGAGATGCTGAGTTTGTTATGTTCTAATGGAGGTTGATCCTGATACGGCCGTTTCAGTGACTGCAGAACCAGTCTTTAACAAAATTCACTCGAGACTCCTGCACTTAAGTTTATGCAGGACCTCGGCTAGACTGAAAACCTACACACTAGGGAACCTTTACAGATTGGTTCCAGTCTCTGATGAGAAGCAGATGGTTCAGTTACCACTGATTTAGACTTGTGCTTAAGCTTGTTGGGTGAAATTGGTTGACAAGGATTCACCTAGATTGGCTCAACATGTCTTAATTAGAAAATGGCTGCCTGAGTAAAGTCCGAATTAAATACACAGAGATTTTTCCAGGAAGGTCTAGGGATTATCAAAGGAGACGAGGCCACCTTGCTTCAGAGATAATAGGTACTGCAGATGCTGGAGAATCCGAGATAACAAGGTGTGGAGCTGGATGAACACAGCAGGTTTCTGATGAAGGGTCTAGGCCCGAAGCGTCGGGCTTTCCTGCTCCTGTGATGCTGCTTGGCCTGCTGTATTCATCCAGCTCCACACCTTGTTATCAAGGCCACCTTGCGTGTTGACCAGGAAGCAATTCCACAACTCTGCAAGGTCTGCCCCATGCCATTTGCCTCACAGGGAAAAGGAGAGGCAGAAATCAGGAGACTGGAAAGTGAAGGAATCATCAAACCAGTCCAGTTTGCGAAAGGAGCACCAGTCATACTGTCTGTGAAGCCCAACCGGTCAGTTTGCCTTTGTGGGATCTTAAGACAACGGTAAACATTTTTTCACAGCTAGGTAAATCCTCAATCCCTCGCATATAGGATTTATATGCAAAGCTGACCGGGGTGGGGGGGAGCTGCTGTCCTTCATGAAGCTGGACATGAGCCATGCATACTTGCAATTGCAGTTGGATGAGAATTCCCCAAAGAATGCTACAATTAATACCCATTTGGGTTTGTACCAATATACGAGACTGCCGTTTGGAGTATCATCAGCCTGTGCCATTTTTCAGTGGACAATGGAGAACATTTTACAAGGTTTACCCAGGGTCACCTTTCATCTAGATGATGTGCTAATAGGAGGCAAGTCTAATAAGGAGCATTTAGAGAACTTGGACATAATCCTTAGACGTTTGTCCCCAGGTGAATGTATGCCTTAGAATGCAAAAATGTGTGTTCCAGGTACCCCAAGTGACCTATGGGCTATAGAGTCAACAAGACTGGGTTACACCCATTGGAATATAAAGTGAGGGCAATCAAAGGTGCCCTAGCTCCCATGTCTTTACCTGAACTTAGGTGTTTGCTTGGGCTGGTGAATTATTACAGAAAGTTAGTCCATTATTTGGCCTCCATCGTGACACCTTTACATGAACTCTTAAAAAGTGTCAGCCTTAGAAACAGTTGCCAAGCTATAGCTTTCAGGGAAGTGAAGAAACAGCTATCATCCTTTCAGGTGTTGGCATATTATGAACCCAAGCGAGATCTGATATTGATGTGCTATGCCTCCCTGTATGGCATCATCATAGCATTAGCTCATAAGTCATTTAATGGACAGGAATGCCCAACAGCGAATGAATCCAGGACCTTGACTAATGCGGACAGTAAATATGCCTAGATAGAAAAAGAAGAATTGGAATCGTATTTGGAGTAAGGAAGTTCCATCAAGACTTTTACGGATGTAAATCTGTAATAATAACAGACCACAAACCCTTGCTAGCTCTACTTAAAGAGGCCAAGTCGAAGTCACCTATAGCTTTAACCCGAATTCAGTGGTGAGCTGTAATACTAAACGCATATAATTATAAGTTGGAACACCACCTGAGAGGCCAAGGAGCAAATGCGGATACATTGAGCCAATTCCTCCTGGTAGATACACTAGTGTACTGTCACTGGAAGAGTCCATATTTGTTTTAAAATTTCTGGACCCACTTCCAGTCATAGCTGACAATATCAGACTTTGGACACTTGGCAAAACGGAAACAGCCAGTGATGATGGGGGAAGCCAAAGGGCCATCCCAACCAGAACGGAAACAAGAACTTTGGGACCCAGAGAGACCAGATCACCATAGAGGACAGCATATTATTATGGGCAGCAACAGTGATTGTCCCGAGCAAACATCACTGCCAGGTACTGGCTGAACTCCGCGGGTCTTCCAGGGGTTTCCAAAATGAAGCTGTTGTGAGAAGTTATGTCTGCATCCAATCCTGGCCACCAGACATACTTGTGTTGGCAGGGCAGTGCCCAGAGTGCAAACAAGAACAAAACTTACTACCTGCAGATCTCCCACATTCATGGGAATAGCCAGGTAAACACTGGACTCAGTTACACATCAACTATGTAGGTCTTTTCATGGGTTCAATGTTCCTAGTCATTGTGGATACCCATTCAAAGTGGTTGGACGTACGTAGAGTTCATTTGTCAAACACAGGGATGACAACAGAAAAACCATTCACATCTTTTGTGATACATGGACTACCGGACGTTATGGTCACAGACATTAGGTTTTTGTTTACCAGCACGGAATTTGAGTACTTGACATACAAGGACAGCTCCGTACCATCCATCATCCAATGGTCTGGAAGAAAGAGCTGTCCAAACTTCGAAGGTAGGCTTAAAGGAACTAAACTGTCCTGGTTCCTATTTGATTATAGAACCACCCCTCATGCAACTACAGGGAGAGCTCCAGCAGAATTTCTAATGGGGAGAACACTCCATACCAGATTAAGTCTGACATTCCTGGACTAGGGGGGTGGGGTGGGTGCTCAGGAATGCCAATGCCAGACACAAAACTCCGCTGAGTGAGAGAGACAGTTTACTTCAGAGGACCAAGTTTGGTGTAGGAATCACGGGAATGGCTCTGCAACGGTAAGAGGCACTGTTCCGGAAACCTGGGTTCTCCTCTCCATCAAGCGTTGGAAGAAACCTCGGAATCTGAGATGGAGACGGCATATATGGTCGCCTCGATGCCTGTGTCATCCTAGGAAGAGAATGAATTTCGAGATGGTCCAGGCGCATGAGGTGAGCTACTGTGCAATACAAGTCACCCGTATCACAGGCAGAGTTGGAGGAATCTGGCCCAGTGCTAAAACGTCGCAGGAGGAGCTAGGAAAAAAAACCAAAGGACTGGCTAATGTCCTCAGGCTCAGCGGTGAAAGAATGTAGTGATTGTAAAGAGGTCAGCCAGATGGACCTCCTATAATGAGTTCCCTGATTGGGGCCGTTAACCTGGTCCAACCAGAGAGCCCTGGCTGACAGATAAGAACAGGAACATCAGACATTCTGCTCCTTCCGAGAGCTAGCGTTGAGGGAACTGTATTGGTGTTAAGGACTCTCCACGTGACTTGGTGCTGGGATACCAGCATCTGTGGAGTTATTTCACAGGCCTTTAACAATTTAACTATCTCAGTTATGAGCTTGGATGGCTCGCATTCTGTCAGACTTTTGGAGAGCGAGGAAAGTTACTTTCACCTCCAGGGAAACTTGTCAATGAGTTTCTGTTTACCTTTGGAAAGGTTCATTGAATTTCAAAAGGTCTCTTACGATGTTTTCCAGAAAGAAGTACAGTTTGATTTCAAAGCTAGCCAATTTACAAGAATAATCATGTGACTTCTGGGAGTCATTTTGAGAGACTTCTTGTGTACATTGTTAAGATGAGTAGATTTCTTCACAAAATATTTGTAACAGATTCTAAAAGAAAAGGCAAACTGAAGAAATTAGAAACAAAAAAACTTTTGAAGAGACTGGAAAAGGTTGAAAACATAGTGTCAGAGCTCAGTCAATTGATCTTTCAAATAGCACAGTACAGAAGTGCTGGAAATAACAGATAAGATCCAGAAGCTACGAATAAGTAAGTATACGATTGCTACAGCTTCCTGTGCTGCCTAAAGATAACACTATGGATCTACACCTTCTGAACCATTGTGAACACAGATATGCAGCACTTTTAGTGAGTTCCAGGCCTATGGAACAGGGGTTAGCTGTGCAATGCTCATGTTCAATCCTGGAAGAAGAGCAGCTGAAATTCTTCATAAGGAAAACACAGTATTGAAACATTTTGTGACCGAGGTTGATGACAAGCCAATTTGTAAGATCTAACTTGGCTGTATTTGTCATTCAATTGATAATATACCATTTATATTTGGCCACAATTTGCCTGTCAATTCACATTTAAGTTAATTGTCTATACTGTAAAACCTAGAATTATGTAAGTAGAATTTGATATTTGCTTTGTTTGACTTTCATCTAGTGAAAATTACATAGTTTAAAATTGTGGAATTGTGTTTAATACATTCGGTAAATAGCTGTGATTTTAGATTTCTTCATTAAAATAAAAAAAATTACTTCACTCAGATTATACCACAATGATAATGTGGAACTTAATGTATTTACAAACGATATTGCATTTAGATGTATACTAAATGGGAGCAAAGATCTCCAGCAGGTGACCACATGGAAGCAAGAAAATTCACTAAAAGTGATTTGGTGGCTATGACTGATAAGCAAGATGGGAGTGAGAAAATATAGGAGACACACTGATGAAAGATTGCAGCCTTAGTGCATTTAACTACATACATCAGGTCAAGAAAGATGAGGAGTGATATTTTACCACAATATTTTTTTTTCAGTCATATAAGATGTCATTTGTGAATTTGATTTGGGGCATGACAGTATTGTGCTGGGGAAGAAACCTGATTAGAGGAGTTCCAACAAATATGAGAAAGGTGAGCACAGACTTAGAAATCAACATATGTTCAAAGACTTTGGTAAGGAAAGGGAGTTTGGAATTGAGTGATAGTTGAAGAAGCAAGAGCATCCTTTTTGGGGAAGATATGAAAGGAGAACAGATTTGAAAAGGAGATGGATATTACCCAAGGATTGAGAACCATCAGTAATATCAATGAATACATGAGACAGAGAGAGGTTGGTGTTTAGCAGTTCAACGGGAACAGGGTCGAGTGGGCAGGAAGTGCGTCTCATTGAGAAGGTGAGTTCGGAAGGGACATGGAGGGAGTGGAACATCTTGCTTAAGCTCTGAACTGGATGCGGTCCTAAAATAACATTATACAAGAGTGCATGCCTCAACAAACAATTCATTTTAATGTTATATTTAAAGTGTAAACTTTAATTTTAAATATAACAAATCACTACATTCTTGACATTTAAATTCAGCCTGTTATTCTTTCAGATATGGTTAGGCATTATTTGCAAGTGGTTTGCAGGAAAAAAAGGCCAATTCAAAACTTGCAAAGCGGTCGTCTTGTATGTAGTAAGCTCATTGAACATAAGCTCATTACACAAAAAAGGTTGCAACTCGAGAATGGTCATTTGTAAAAGGGCAATTCCTCAGCAATAAAATGGATATTAAAGCACTTTTAAAGTGACGAATGATCTTGCTGTGCTACACTACTACATGTGGGGATATCAAGTTTGACGAGTGTTTCTACTGGACAATAATTCAGCATTACCCAGTTAAAACATAACACTTTGTAATTGGCCTAGATGTGTTTAATTTATTAGTGCTCCTCAGCATTTTAGAAACCAGAATATCGAGTGTAGTCGGTGTGTTTAGTGTGCCAATACCGTTTTGCTAAATAAATTACGCTTAAGTCAATACACTTTGATGTTGTACAAAAACAGTAATAAATTTCATTCCCTATTTGAATGTTTGAATTACTCATTTCTATGAGCCATGTTAATGCCTGAAGAATTTTTCACAGATAATGGAAGACCTGTGTGAATCAGAGCTGCCAGCACATTTTGTCTTCTGCTAACACTAGTACAGATGATTTATCAACAAAACTGATCAAAGCTCCCCCACAGATTCATCTGTGACTCAGGTCTATAGCACCTAGATGCACCGAGTATATCGCAGAGCTCTGAGTCAATGAGAAAAAGGCTTCAGTGCCATTTAATCTCACCAGCGGGAAGCAAACATTGTTGAAGAAGAACGAGGTGAAGAGAAGCACTCCTCAAAATTCAAAGTAGCAATCAGCTTTATGTAATCTCACTTATCCAGCAATTTCCATTAAACGCCAAAGTAGGTTCCTTGGCATCACAAATATTCCCTCAACTAGTGGGAGGTCTACAACATGTAACTAAGAAAACATAAAAGACCTAGGCTATTTTCATGGTCTAATCCAAGATTGCAAGAACTAAATGAGCAGTTTCAAATTTGTAGCTCAACATGAACTTTTTGAATGTGTACCATTATGCTTTATGACATTCAATTTCTTGCCTCTTTTTCTCAACGAGATATATTTGTTAGTCTATTTCCATAATATAATTTGTCCCTAGTAGTTGTTTTTGAGATAGTTGGACATGAATGTTCATCCTGTCACATGACATTCCATTTTCAGCTATTAAATAAAGTCTCATTGCAATCAGTTAAGCCTCATTAGAAAAGGTCCACTCACTTTAGAAAAGACCCTAAAACCTCAATGGGTCTTCTACTTTTCGCTGAAACTTCAACTGTCAATGGCCTTTTCAAGGAAAGAAACCCAAAACTCCATCCCAAATTCTAATTTAGCCTCACCACTAAACACTGCAAATTTTGAACTTTAACCTGAATGTTTTTGAAATAAGTCAATTATTTGAATTTCTTTTGTGGATAACAACTTCAGACCAATGCAACTTTTTCAATGAATGATCAATAATCACAGTTGAATAATTTCAATTATTCTTTGTTACCATCTACCAGATGACTAGCTAGACAACACGAGTAATATTCAAATTACCACACAAAGTATTCTACTCCAAATCATCCAGGAATAGGAAGGATCAAGAACAAATTCAGGCTTAATTCAAACTAGTCACTTTCCCACAATTTCCTTACCATTCCCCCATTTATTGTTATATTCTTCCATTTAACATTGAAGTTTACAATCCAATCGTAATGTGCCATTATTCTATAACCTTTAGTTACGTTTTTAAAACGCCTCATATTTCGGACTAGAAAGTTACATCTATCAAGGATAACAATGTGTGGAGCTGGATGCACACAGCAGGCCGGGCAGCATAGGAGCAGGAAAGCTGACGTTTCGGGTCTGGACCCTTCTTCTTCCCAACCCGAAAC